>OY744522.1:98887699-98967699 GCA_963556195.1 Sepiola atlantica | reverse complement strand
CTTGCTGGACAACTTGCCTGCAACATTTTCGCCGTAGTAGACTGACTGAAAATCTCAGTTCTCTTCGCTTGTCTCTCACTCTTTCTCTCTCTTTTTACTTTCTTTCTCTTTGCTTTCATTCTTTCTCTCTCTGTTCTCTTTCTTTGCATCCCCGTCACCCACAATTATCAACAAAAATACAGTTAACACAATAAAGCAAGTGTGCATGCGTGTGAGTAGAAAGGTTATAATTTTAGTGTGGCACATCGCCTCTTTTTTTAGAGTGCTGTTACCTCAAAATCTAACCGTTTCTTTAACTAAATTATGTCTCTGTATTGTCCATTTCGATCGCCGTATTTTTACTTTATCTTACATCTTACATCAGAATAATGGTCCACTTATTTCATAGAATTTGAACGGCATATCACCCTTTTTATAAATTCTGCCGTGAATTCTATCACCGATAACGTTATAAAAAATAAACCTTCCTTTTTACTTTTAACACGATTAAACTACCAGAACTCATTGTTTTCTCTTCAAAGTGTGCATGTGCTTCTGTCTTTTTCAACATAATATCAGTTCACAGACACAACGAAAGTCGAACGTCACATCAACCCTTTTTTCTTCTCTCTGTTCACGTGTGTGTGTGTTTTGACGATCAAACCTTTTCTTTCGCTCTCTCTCTCTCTCTCTCTCTCTCTCTGTCTCCCCGTCTCTTCGTCTTTTTCTTTTTATTAGTGACCTCGCACATTCTTTTTCTTACTTTTTAAATTTTTTCGGGGGTTACCCACGGTTCGATTCCAGCCCATTTTATGCTCGAAACGGCAAGTCACATAGCAACAATCATATATATGTAACATTATAGTAATGTTTTCTTCTATCACATTGTAACGATACTTTACACTTCTTATTCTATATATTTTTATAGTTTTCCAAAGCCAACACTCGTGGCCATATCCTGTAGATACCATACGGTGAACCCCAAATATCCCTATTATATTTGATAAACATGTACATACTATGCAGACTAATACTTTATCGAAAAAATAAACCTGCTTTAGGTTTTCTGAAAATTGAACACCTTTAACAACGAACTTGAAAAAATGAATACAAAGTCTGGTAATCATTACTAATACAAAGATAAATAATTTTGAATGCGATTTACTTCTTTTAAGTTGAAATTTCGATTGCTGGTAACCATTACTAATACCGATATAACTTACTTTCAAGAAAATGTTTTTCTTTAAAGTTTAAATTTTGATTGCTGACATTTATTACAAATACCGACATTCATTGTTTTCATAGAGAGTTTCTTCTTTAAAGTTTAAATTCCGTTTGCTGGTAATCATTAATAATACCGAAATGAATTAATTTCAAAGAGATGTCTTTCTTTAAAGTTTTAATTTCCATTGCTGGTAAACATTACTAATACCGAAATAAATAATTTTCAAGAATATTTTCTTCTTTAAAGTTTAAATTTCGATTGATAGTAATCATTACTAATACATACACAAATTATTTTCAAGAATATTGTTTTCTTTAAAGCTTAAATGTCGATTGATAGTAGTCATTACCAATACATACACAAATTATTTTCAAGAATATGCTCTTCTTTAAAGTTTAAATCACGATTGATAGTAATCAATACTAATAAATACACAAATTATTTTCAAGAATATTTTTTGTTTAAAGTATAAATCACGTTTGATAGTAATCAATACTAATAAATACACGAATTATTTTCAAGAATATTTTTTGTTTAAAGTTTAAATCACGTTTGATAGTAATCATTACTAATACATACACACATTATTTTCAAGAATATTTTTTGGTTTAAAGTTTAAATCACGTTTGAGAGTAATCATTACTAATAAATACACGAATTATTTTCAAGAATATTTTCTTCTTTAAAGTTTAAATAACGTTTGATAGTAATCATTACTAGTACATACTGATATATATTATTTGTGAGATTATCTTCTAATGAAGATAATCTCACAAATAATATATATCAGTATGTACGTTAAAATTTTAATTACTGATAATCATAACTAATACCGACATAAATTATTTCTCTTTTTATTCAAGTTAAAATGTCGATTGCTGGTAATAATTATGAATACCGTCATGAATTTTTCATAATTTTTCTTATTTAAGTTTTCATTTCGATCGCTTATAATCATTTCTAATACTTAGATGAATTATTTCTTAGGAGATTCTCTTCTTTAAAGTTTAATCTGGATTGCTGCTCATCATTACTAATACCGAAATAATATATTTTCAAGGAGAGTTTCTCCTTCAAAGTTTAAATTTCGATTTCTCGATTATTATTACTAATACATACACAAATTATTTTCAAAGACATGTTCTTTATAAAGTTTAAATTTCGATCGCTGGTAATGATTTGTAATACCGGCATGAATTATTTACGACATTTTTTTTTTAGTTTACATTTTGAGTTTTTTTTGTCATTACTAATACCGATATTAATTATTGTACATATTTTCTCGTTTTAAGTTGAAATTTAGATTCCTGGTAATAATTACTAATACCGACATATATTATTTCAAGGGAGATTTGGTCTTTTAAGTTTCAAATTACGATTTTTGGTAACCATTACTTATATTGACATGCACTATCTTCTGAACATTTTCTTTTTAACAGTAAAAATGTCGATGTCTGGTAATGATTAATAATACATTATTTTCTAATGAGATATTATTTAATAAAGTTTAATTTTAGATTTCTGGTAATCCTTACTCATACCGACATGCATTATTTTAAAAGAGATTTTATTCTTTAAAGGTTAAATTTCGATTACTACTATTTATTACTAATACCGATATGAATTATTTTCATTTTATTTTTTAAAGTGTTCATTTCGATTGCCTGTAATTTTGACTAATACCAATATCAGTTATTTTTATGATTTTCTATTAAGTTTATTATTCGATCGCTTCTAATACATTACTAATACCGATATACATTTTTTTCGAGATTTTCTATTTTGAAGCTAATTTTAAATTCTGGTAATCCGACATACATTATTTTCAAGGGGATTTTTTGAAGGTTTAAATTTCTATTGCTGGTAATAACTACTAATACCGACATAAGTTATTTTAAACATTTGTTCTTTCAAGTGTAATTGTTATTGCTTGAATGATTACTCTCCTGATATAATTTTTTTAAAGATTACTGCTAATCATTTGTTGTAATCATTATTAATACCGACACAACTTATTTTCATCTAGATGTGTTCCTTTTTAGTTCAAATTTCGACATGAATTTTTTTACGAGATTTTGTTATTCTAAGTTTAAATTTCGATTGCTTGTTATCATCACTAATATTGACATAAGTTATTTTCAAGAATATTTCTCTCTTGAAATGTTATGTTTTAAATGGTGTTAACTATTACTAATACATACATAAATTATTTTCAAGATGATTAGCTTCCTTATAGTTTGAATTTCTATTTTATTGTAATCTACACTAATACCGACATGAAACATTTTCAAGATGTTCTTTACAGTTTAAATTTCGTTTGTTGGCAATCATTACTAATACGATCATAAATTATTTTCGAAGTTTTCTTTTTTTTAAGTTTAAATGTCGATTGCTGACTATCATTACTAATCTTTACGTGAATTAATTTAATTTTCTTATTTTACGTTTGAATTTCGATTGCTTGAATCATTACAAATACCGACACAGGTTTTTTGAAGATGTTCGTCTGAAAAGTTAAAATTTCGATTGCTGGTTACAATTACTAATACGTACTAACATTATTTTCAAGATTTTATTTTTTTAAGTTTAAATTTCGATTTTTTGTAATAATTACTTATACTGATATGAATTATTTTCGAGATTTCTTCATTTTTAGTGTTTAAATTTCGATTGTTATTAACTATGGCTAAAACTGACATGAATTATTTACGATTTTGTTTTTAATAAGTAAAAATTTCGATGGCTATTAATCATTACTAATACCGAACTTAATTATTTTCTTCATTAAATTTTAAATATCGATTGCTAGTAATAATTACTACATAATACTGATATGACATATTTTTGAGATTTTCTTTTTTACTTTTAAATTTCGATCGCTGATAATTATTACTAATACCGACATAAATTATTATCAAAGAGATGTTCTCCTTTTTTAATGTTCAATTTCAATTGTTGGTACTTATTACTAATACTGACTTGAGTTATTTTCAAGGAAATACCGTTAGTAAATTTATCAAATATTAATTCTTTTGCTCGACCAACTCGAGCAAAACTTATGTATACAATTATTTTTATAACCTGTTTAAGGGTGAAGCTACTTTCTTTATTTCCTCCTCTTCTCATGTGGTCTTCCTTCATTTATCTACCACTGCTACTCTCACCATTTTTCCTTTCTTTCATTTTTTTTCCATTTTACACCCACGCTTTATTTTTTTTCAATTTTTCCCTTCCGTCGTTTTCTTCTTTTCTTTCTCTGTTTCTTCTTACACCAACGTTTTTTACCTTTATTTATTCTTTCCCACTTACTGCTACATTTTCTTCCTTTCTATCGTCTTTCACACGCACGTATTCTTCTTTTCTTTCTTGTTACCCTTCTATTCCCACGTTTTCCTTCTTTCTTTCTACTTTCCCTCTAATCGCTAAGTGTCTGCCAGTATCCGCCATGTAAGGAAATCGACTTTTTTTTTACAATAGGGGCGCTGTCGTAAACTGTCGACTCCTATGTACCGCACGAGCACCTCCGTACACTGTCGACTCTTTTGTACAATAGAGGCGCCGCCACAAACTGTCGAGCCCTCTGTACAATAAAGGCGCCACAATAAACTGTAGACTCTTTTGTACAATAGAGGCGCCGCCGTAAACTGTCAACTCTTGTATACAACAGAGACGTCGTCGTTACTTGTCGACTCTTTTGTACAATAGAGGCAAGGCGCTAAAATTTCGTTGTCGTTATATCATGCTCCCAGGCATTAACTATTACTTTTTCATAAAAAAGAACTCGATTTAATTCAGTATATTTATTCTGTGTAGTATATTTTAATTCGTCATGATACTTTCCTTCCAGGAATTACTTACACTTTTCGCAGAAAGGAGGCATTATAATATACGTTTGTTCCTCACAATACCATTCTCCTAGGAGTACTTTCTCTTTTTTATCGAGGAAAAGTATTCTAAATATTATGTTGTCATCATATGTTTTTAGGGCGAGGGGACTGTTCGTTCGCTTATTTTGTTTTATTTTAGCGCACGTTTTAAATTACATTTATTAATTAGTATTCAATAGTATTTTTTATTCCAAAATTAAATTCTTTTTTTTCAAGACTTATAAATCAAACTTTAATACAGTGCCTCAGTCGCTGGCGGCCATGTTGTAATTTTCTATAACTCGATTTAATCGAGTCTGTCACTCTGTGTAGTATATTTTCATTCGTCATGATACATTCCCCCCAGACAGAAGAGCTGGCAGTACAGCTTCGCAAAAATATCCGACCGTATGGATGATATTTTTCTAGGTCTAATAGCACGGCTGGTCCTACTGCAGGCGGCTAATAAAGATAAGGTGAGTCCTGTTATGGACTATTGTTAATTAAACACCTATGTTGATGCATTTATTGGTAGATGTGTGCGGAGAAAGATGCAAAAATACAGACTACAAAGAACGAATGTATACATTTTAGATGTCAGGAAAGCATAACATGCAGATCCGTACAAAACAGTGATATTTAAAAGTCAAAGATATTGTCTAACCAAATTAAGGTTCGGCTTTAATGTGACCGCTCTGGTAGTGCGAGCTGTGCTCGAGGCTGGGCAACGCCGGCAAACATCGATGACATATATATTAGTGAGGTAGTGGCGTCCGCAAAATATGTAAGGACAATGTTTGGATCTGTACGAACTCACGATTCAGAAAAACTGCAAAACGGTGCAAGATGCTGGGATGAGAGGTTTGGGAGGAGCATGCTTGACTGCGATAGCGTTGATAAAGCAATACTGTGGGCAGTCCTATAACCATTACGCGAAGATGAATCTTCTCCATATCTAGATAACTCGTAAGTCCGTTTTTCGTGCATGGATGAGTTGTAGTGGCTACATACTTTATCAAACGTCTTGCTACAAAAAGTCACACAAGACTGAATTACAAGGTAAGCGATGCTTCTTTGAAGTATAGAGATAGCAGACATACTTGCCCAGGTACAGCAACCAGATCCATCCAAGGACAGTAGTGCATAGGCACGAAGAGAACTGAATGTATGGGATACGCAAGCTAGTTGGCGGTGGACGTGGCTATTGACGCCTCTGCAACTATCATTGATGTTGTTTGCTGGTTGCGACCAACAAAGTATACTCAACATATAAACTTGGTAGAGCTAGATACCGTGCTAAAAGAATTAAATCTCGACTTTAAACGGTAGGGCAATGTGTTACACATAAAACAGATCCCCTGTGTCTGTACTAATAGGTGACAAATGCCATCACAGGAACGTCTTGGTAGAGCACCAAGGCGGCAAGCGAGATCTTCATGAGATGAAAGAGTACAACATTTCGGTTTATATAGCGCAAGTAAGATGTGACCCAAACCTAGCAGACTCAATGACAAGTGTTTGACAGCAGTGACTCAATGATGTGAAGAGATATATTGAACCCACAAAGCAAGCGTGTGCTCTTGCCATAGTTAACTTGAACCCAAAAGAGCTTAACGAAGTGTATCAACTTAGTGAGCATCCTGAAATCAGGCGAACATAATATTTCGTGCATAGAATGGACTCGTTAGTGTATGAAGTGGCAGTAAGATCAGTTGTCCGGAATTGTGAGGAATGGTCAGCTACAGTGCATTGGAAAAAGAACGGTAAAAGAGGCATGAAGTATGGAACAGGCTGGTCATGGGATTTACGCATTACAACGGTTACCTTTTTTTACACTTATTGAGTGTGGCCTCACGCGGTTTTCAAACTGGCGACAGCTACAACACCAATTTGATCCGGCAATTTGAATAAGCGTTTAGTAACATGAACTGTTCCCTTTAGGTGAAATCATGCTGATAATGACACTGCTTTCAGTAGTAAAATATTCATGCAGTACATGAATGAGCTGAGTGTCAACTTCCGACCACGCTGCTTATACTAGCTATAGGAAACCTGTATCATAGAATGATGTCATAAGCTAGTTAACCGGATTGATGCACGAAAAGAGCTGCCCTATTATTTAGGATGTGTAATGGTACAGATAGAACCAGATTCCGATTAAAAAAGTAGTGGTTCTACGTCTAAGAGTAAGTGGGATAGTATACCTACTTTGGCTGAGCTGCCTTATTCCATTACCAATTCAGACTCTGGTACCTCTTACAATTTAGTCAGAGAGGAAGATATAACTGTATTACTACGGACGAGTACTAAGTTAAAACGAACAGTTACCCACTGCTGCTTGTGTGATCATGTGACCAGGGGAAGTCTGACAATGACAAGGAACACTTAACTGCTGAAAAACGAATGCGATGGTTCGCATGTCGTGATAGCCCATCTGTCAGAGTAAAAGGGCTTCCCTAATTTTTTATTGTTAGAACTAATTAGATTATGTGGAGACCAAATTAGATGAATAAAAGCACCCATAGAAAGAGGGTAGGGAATTTTCAGAGAGCAGGGAGAATAACAGAGAGAGAGAGAGAGAGAGAGAGAGAGAAAGAGAGAGAGAGAAAGAGAGATAGAGACAGAGAGACAGACAGACAGACAGAGAGAGAGAGAGAGAGAGAGTAAGAAAGAGAGAGAGAGAGTGCAGAGAGAAAGTCGTGGTGCTATGAATGTGTTGAAAAGTTAGATTGTTGTTTGGACGCGTTTTACTTACACGTTTTAATGTTTATATTTTATAAAAAGAAAATTACTTGTAGATAAAGTATTTCATAGGTATTTTTTCAATATTAGCATCTATCTAATTAGTAAAAGAGTAAGCCAATATTTTCGCAAAACCAGTTCAAGATTCCAATAAAAATTCAAAGTAAAAGATTCTTATCATGTTTTAATACGCTCTTCTATGCTGATTGTAACAGGAAAAGGTACGGCAGTTACTATAGAAACGTAAGCTGATTTTCCTTAGTTATTAAATGATACAAACGTTTTAATTTTCATGTTTATTTATGCAGTTAATTTCTATTTATTTTTCAATTGAATTTCCCGTGAGGCGCGACCACAACGCGAGTAGAATTTCTATGATAACTGACTGGTAAGAACTTGCGAGGCGGCACTAGCAAAACGCCCGTGAGCAAAGCGTGCGACTGCTACTCTGATAAATAAGATTATATACTCATTCATCAGTATGTACACAGATAACTTAAATAGTAATACATAAGAAACAAAAGTGAAAAGTAGTACGTAATATTTATGAAAACAAAGTGGATTAGTTTTTATGTATATTCTCAGAATATGATGTAGAATATTGTTTATGTTTGTGTCAAATTTGTAATCTGAAATTTTTACTTTGGAAAGTATTTTCATTAAAACTGAATTGCTTATAATTTTAATAATTAATATGAACTGAAAAGACAAACTACGCAATACGAAATGTATACCATAGTAGATTGTTTACTGTGTTTCAAGTAAAAAATGAGGAATTATTACTATGAAGGTTAGTAACTCCTACACTCACGCTTTAATTTAAAAACAAATATAAAATACCTAAGATGATTACATATTAAAATTGGTGAATTCGACCAAAATACACATATCGTTTTCGAAACACGTACTAATAATCAAAGCAGAATTCGCTATGCTACTTTTGTTTATGGAGTTATCACATGTCTAGCAAAAAGAGTATATCTCTTTAATTTATACATAAGATGAAAGTATGGATTGACTTTAGATAGAGGGTGTAAATCTATATTATATTACTTTGCTTATTCTGACAGAAAAATAGCCTGTTGCTATAACGCAATTTTAATATTTATTTAATAATATATGATTTAAACCTCCTTTTTTTCTTATTCATTTCTAAAACAACAAAAAAGCTATGTAGCCTATTGGGTCATACTCTATATGTAATGTATGCGCTGATAAATTATATATCCGTTAGTTTTTGTGTTTACATGTACAATCAATCTATTCCGAGGAATTCAGCTTAAGGCTGATTGCTCAATAAGTTTCCCCCTTCATCACTTGGTTAATATGCGATCGACTGCATTTCCACATTTCGATGAAGTGGAAGTTTCATCAAGAACCTCGCCGCCAACGATCGGATTATTTCCTGAAACAACTACTGAACTGGAAGAAAACGGGCGTGTACACCTCGCTTCCAATGCACTGTCATTATAGCGGTTAATGCGGAATAAAATATCATGGTGCCATTACGACTGATCAGTGTCGTTGCATTTGGAAGTACTTATTAACACATAGAGGGGGTTGGGATTTATTTTTAGAGTGAACGGAGAGAGGTGTCATGATGACAACGAACGGAACAGGGTTTAAGATATTTTTAATGACAGCAAGAAAAGCTTAAATCTCAAACAATATTTGTTTATGCGGTGTTGCACGCATCAGTATATATACATACACGCCTACACTATTGTGGAAATGTTGGTTTTGACGTAAAATAAGATGATTCGTAAAAGCAATTAGATTCTGTCGGTTATCAGTATCGTATAATAAATGTAGACAAGTAAGAAATCTCTATTTAATACGATATCATATATTCTACTTCAAGCAACGAATTGATGTATGCTTGCATAAGAGGCATGTATGTCCTAAGAGTCAGTACTGCTAATACATTTGAGGAATTGTCCATGAGAACAATCTGTCTTGACTTAACAGAATACGAGGTAAACTTAAACATCTAGTGTGGGTTTATATCTTCTCTTCCATACATGTCCTTGCTCACAGTCATAGACGTGACCCCGCTAGTATTTATCTATATCAATATATCCATGTTAGGTGCTCGACTGCGCTCCAATCTATTGGTGTTCCCTGTTCCCTTAGGCAAACACTAATCTTAATACAACAACTGCGGAACACTTACCTAAACATTGATGGCACTGCCATAAACAGCCTTTCCACCCGTAAATGTTTAATCTGTAGAACTAAATACCACGAGGCTGTTTTTATGATGACTCAAACATTGTGATCTTCAAGTCTAATTTAAGTAACTACTCGTTGAGCTGTCCTCTTAGAAAGCAGATTCTGTCCATTTAACCAATCGTGTTAAAAAGTCACATAGTTTTTTATCATCAAACTGTAAATCTCATAAAACCTTTTTCCCAGCATTGATACTCATTAGTATTACAAACAGTGGCTCGAGGCCTTGAGATGCTGGAATATAATGATGTCTTTTTCTGACTGCGAAAAGAGTTATAATAACAAGATTTGTATGCAGATACAATTGTAAATAATTACCCTGTCTTTTATGAAGTCAGTTGTCGATAGGCTCTCATATAGAGGTAAAGTTCATTGTAGCATACCACTCAACACTAAACATTTTTATGCGGGAGAAATACAAACACTTGTTTTTAGATAGAAGATATTTGTTTTAGTGAAAGAAAATTCTTTATGAAATACTAGTTTGCGGTAGCTGAAATTTGTGTTATATTATTGAAAACCTTATGTATTTTATTGATGGATACAAGTTTTATTGATACTAAAATATTTATAAGCAAAAGAAATGCAAATGTTTCAGAAGCACACTCCAGTATCATTAATGTGAATGAAAAACGATAATGACTTAAACGTTTTCCACATTAATTAGTAGTAAAAATGATGAAGTGATACGCTTTAGATTGTGAACCACCTAAGGCGCCGACTTGGTAAGGCATACATAATCCCACGTATAGCAAATCTCTTATGAATCACTGTTGAAAAGATCGTTTCTTTCAGTTTGCAGTAACGCATCTGCCTGATCATCATTAAGCCGGAGCCTTTGCAGATCAAAAGAATGTAGGTGCTAGTATCACACTTACATGCAAAATGGCAGAATTGACACAAGTTTAAAACTTAGCGCCGAATCTTGAAGGAAATATATCTAAACATTCCTAAACACACATATTTTTAGACGAAATAAAAATAGGACCATGGGGTCGTCTGATTTAAAATATAAAGGGATGATTACATGTTGCCTACAGTAACAATGGAGCAGGTAATGACATGTTACCAGCTTTGAAGTGTGTGTACAGTTTCGCATGTTTAGCACAAGTTTTTATCGCGAAAAAAACACACTTGTGTTCGTAGTTAGATTTTTATAGTTGGCATTCATTTGCATATGAGGAAAATAACTAATTTAGGAAAGTTGACTTTTTGACAGCTGCGAAAGAACATTACAATTCAGATTTGTCGTTGGTTGTTGCGGTGTTGTTGAAGAGGAGTTACTTTTTTTCATTACATAATTACCACAATGTTATCATTTTTATAATATATCCTATTTTATATTTTCGGAAAAACATATTTTAGTAATTTTTCAAGTTGGTAGAACTCATATACACATATTTTTAACGAAATAATCAAGAAAAAGATAGTTTCTATTTAACCAACTGATTGGATTATGACAGGTTCTACCAATCCGGTTAAGAGGTTACTATCGAGTAATGGCAATCGACGTGAACTGTACACAAAGCTACAAAATGAGCGCTTCACCATCTAACTCAGTTTCACGAAGAATTGTTACTATGAAGTTCTGAATTAATTATGTAAGGAAATTGCGGCACTGAAAGTCCTTCGTAACAAGTAAGTGATGACAAATAAATTTACCATGTTTCTACGCAGAATTTGCTATTGATTCGTATTGAACATCTACAAACAGAAGTTAAATGCAACATTATATGCTATTTCTTGCTACGGCTTAAATTACTTTCGTGCAACTCCATTTGAATTGCAATAGTTTTAAATGTCCGTCACGGAACGACGAGGAGAGTTATCACAGGACGAAAAGAGAAATAATTGTTTGTTGCCAAAGGAAACGCGAAACGTTAAATTCAGGAAAAGATTTTTAAAAAAAAGAAGTAATTGTAAAGATGCGTTTTCTTTTCGTTCGAAATTATTCTGGCTGATATAGCCACAAACTCCACGCGTTTCTGCTTTGTAAAGGGAATGAGAGAAAGGAAGAACAACAAGATGGGAAATATTGATTTTGCCATGGTAACCACCCGAAAGATGCGATAGTAATTTAGATGTATTTGTTTACCGCCCGATTAGAATATTTGACTGCTACAATCAACTTGTCGATCCGGGTGAGGCATTTTTAAGACGGGGGCAGGTAAATAATTATTCATTACGATCATCTTTATTAAAACGGTTTCATACGAATGATAGAAATGTATTATGTTTATCAAGATGATTCTAACAACCACATTTATATTGCCGATTGAAATGATAATTTTTACATGTACATGTGATAACCAACATATTTAATCATATAATAATAATAATGATAATAATAACGACAACAACAGCAGCAGCAGCAGCAGCAACAACAACAACAACAACAACAATAATAATAATAATAATAATAATAATAATAACACAGAAGCAGCAGCAACAACAACAACAACAAATAATAATAATAATAACAATAATAATAATAATAACACAGAAGCAAGAGAACTTGCTTAATCATTGACATAGTCCGCATGTTTGATACCAAAGTGCAGGAGAAGAACAGGAAAACATATCAAAATTTAAAATGGAAATTAGACTATGGAAATATAAAGAAGTCAAGCGGATTTACGTTGTAATTGACACGCTAACAAACAATAGCTAAACGTTACTATAAATGGCTTAAATAGATTGATGAGAAAATTACTTTTCCAAATCTGCAAAATGATTGCCGGTTAGGAACGGCGAAAGTGTTTAGGTTCAGCTCGAATGTTTAACGTCAACGAAATTGACCTGATTTAATAAAATTTAACGATTCGACTAAAAACATCCAAAATTTGACACTACTATGATAAATTAGTAATAATAATAATACTAATAATAATAATAATAATAATAATAATAATAATAATATTTACGAAGAACAAGAAAACTCCTAGAAACGAAATTATATAGCAGGAATCTAGTAAAAGGAATAAACACCTGGGCAGTAGCACTAATAAGATACTCTGGACTATTCATAGGCTGGACCAAAGGGAGACTCAGGCACCTGGACCAGAGGACCAGAAAATTAATGACCATGCTCAATGCACTACACCCAAAAGACGATACGGACAGACTCTACATGAAAAGAAACGAATGGGGAAGAGGACTGGTAAATATAGAAGAGTGTGTGGAAGACTCAAAAAAAGAGCTGGAAAAATACATAACTCAACACAGGAAAATCCTTATCACCGCAGCAAGAGACACCAATCCAACGAACAACTCGGGAAGCACCGAAACCGGAAACAAAACGGCAAGAAAAGAAAAGTGGGGAAAAAATACTACACGGACACTTCAGCAGACTGACAACAGTAGAAACCAACGAAAACAGCTGGACATGGCTAAGAAAAGGACACTTGAACAGAGAAACGGAATCTCTACTGATGGCTGCACAGAACAATGCAATTAGGACAAACTACATTAAAGCTAAAATAGATAAAACTCAGGAAAACAGTAAATGCAGACTTTGTGGACAAAGAGACGAAACAATAAATCATATAATAAGTGAATGTAGCAAACTAGCCCAAAACGAGTATTAGAACAGACATTACAGTGTGGGGAAAGCAGTACATCGGGAACTGTGCAAACAATTGAATTTCGAATACGCAGACAAATGGTACAAACATAAGCCAGAAACAGTACTGGAAAACGAAAAACACAAACTCATCTGGGATATGGATATACAAACAGACAAACTCATACAAGCAAGGAGACCGTATGTTATAATAATCAACAAGAAGGTAAAATCTTGCAAAATCGTAGACTTCGCCGTTCCAGCAGCCCACAGATTGAAAAGCAAAGAAACAGAAAAACGAAGCAAATACAAAGAACTAGCCAGAGAACTGAAAGGAATATGGAGCATGAAGAAAGTCAGTATAATACCAATTATCGTAGAGGCACTAGGAACAATCCCAAAAAACCTGGAAAAACGACTGGGAGAAATTGGGATCAAAGGAATCATTGGAACTATACAAAGGACACCAATGATCAAAACAGCTACAATCTTAAGAAAAATTATTGAATGCGGAAACTAACCCGCATAAGCTACGAAAGATCATACGGAATCAAACACAGGAAGAAAACAAAACTAATGAAAGAACACACCACAAACAAAGAAACAGAAAATGCAAGAAACATCACTTAATAAGCCCCCCCCTCCAATAAATTACAGCGGCCTCAACTGACACAACACAAAAATGGACCAATGAACAGAAATAGCAAGTAACACCATAAGCTCACCACCCCCACCTCACAAAATAAATAAATAAATAAATAAATAAATAAATAAAAAATAATCAGCTCCCCTCAAAAAATAAATAAATAAAAAATAATCAGCTCCCCCCAAAAAAATCAATAAAAATATTAAAAAAAAAAAAAATAAATCAAATAAAAAAAAATAAATTAGAAAAAAAAATAAAAAAATATATAAATATATATATATATATATATATATATATATATATAATAAAAAAATGGTACCAGTCTAGGCTGACACACCACAAAATATCTGCATAGGGTCAAGGAGGATGAAAAGACCGAGGAGGGACAGCACAAACCAGACCTCCACTGGAAGTGCAGAAACTGCTGGGACCTTGGGGAGGCTTACTGCCACCCAAACCCCAGAAAACACCAATGGTCCTTGTCGGCGAGAAATCAATGGTAAACGGCTGTCGTGATACTGCAAATTTATTTGCGGTGGCTATCGAAAAGAGGTGGAGAATACTGGAAATCTGGGGAGACTTGATGTCACTCAGATTCCAGGGAATACCACCGGTTGTCGGTGAGCAATAACTGATGACCTGTGTGAGAACTCCTAGTGAGTAAATAATAACAACAAATTGTAAGATCACTAAGATCAGTCCTTCAAAACCTGGAAAAGTTTAATACAAAGGGAAGACTGGGGATATACGACGTACAGCAATGATCAACATTTAAAAAAAATTATCGAATGCGAAAATCAACAAACATAAACTACAAACGCCAACCAGCTACATAGAAGTTGCAACATAAATAAAACAAACACCTGGGAGAAGCACCACGTTAGTCAGAGGCAACTGAAACTGCACGGAATATTATAAACTACCTACATCACCAAAAGAAACGCACACAATGTGATAGCATCACTCAAAGCATTCACAGTAAGTAGTTATAAAGCGCCAAGGAAGAAGGGAGAGCATTAACGAGATTTTATTTGGTAAGGTGTGGAGATGTTTATGAGGGTTATTGACACCACAACGCCAGAAAAGACCAATTGTTTTCGCTAGCGAATAATCAAGGGTATGCGGCTGTTGAGATAAAACAGACTTATTGCAATGGTTATTAAAAATCTTGGGAGACTTGTTATCACTCATACTCCAGATAAGATCAACGGTTATTGTCATTGAGCAATCATTGATGATGACCTTTGTGTGAACTTCTTGTGAGTTGATAATAAAAAATTAACAATGTAATTATATTATAAAAGCAATACTTCCTAAACAGACTAACGGAATCGGATGAAGAGCATATGGAGCATATTTACGAACGTTCATGCAACGGAACAGAGGGTTGTGGAACTAATAAGATGTGACGTTAAGCGGAGATGGTCGTCGGAGTTAAAAAATAATAAAAATTAAGCGTAAGAAAACCAACACTACATAATTCATTGAGGAAGAAGCAGTAGATATGAACGCATAGAAAATAATGAACTATGACGAAATGAAACTACTCTCGCTACAAGACGAGTAGGTGGACACCCTGCTATAAACAGATACTTACTTTAGGATCAAAATAACAAACTTTTTGCTGGAGCACTACCTGCCATATTCTGAAACTTGAGCACTTTCCGTGTATTACACCTGTTTTTTTTTCGTTTAATCCCTCTTGATTAAGATATATTTATCGCAGTCAAGTTGAAATTCGTCTTGATGTTATCGACGATTAATATTGATACGCCAGTGTGTGTAGTACGCGGTTACGTTAATAGGGTAGAATCAAACGTTCACACTTGGAAGCGTTGATGAAATGGCAATAATAAAGAGAATATTTTGAAAAAAATATTTTGCAATACCGGGACATCGCAGTTTTTTAATGTTTTTATTTTAAATAAATTATTTATTTCTCTTAAAAACTTGAGCACTTTCGATGTATACACCCTTGTCAGAAGTATACGCATTTTTTCTCTTCTTTTATCGTTTTATCCTTCTACTGCAACGCTTCGAAGGGTAAACTTTTCATTAAACCATGTGGTCTCAAATTGAGATAAATACATTAACCCGTTAGTTAGATATTTCTTTTTTTCTTCTTCTAGGCTTCTGTCTATGTCACCTAATTTCCGGCTAGATTTTTTCTTCTTCTTTTCTTTATCAGATTGTTTTCTTTTACTTTCCTTTTTCTTTTGTTTCCGATACGTTGTTGTTTTATTATCTTACTATCTTGACGCTTTTAATTTTTTCTTTCTTATTTTTTATTTTTGTTTTTATATTTTTATATTTTATTTTTTATTTTATTTTATTTCTTAATTTGTATGGGTGTTTGTATTGTTCTCACCAGCCTTAGCTTATCTTGTTTCTTTTGTGCTGGTTTATTTCCTTGCTTTTTTCTCAGGTAAAATATTGTCTGTCTGTCTGGTTTCGGTGGTCTCGCGGCTGGAGAAGAGGGGGCGGTGGAGTTTGGCTTGTGTCAAAATACTCATGGCAAATACGATTTTGAAGGTATCATCGACGTATATCAATAATAAGCTTTTAATTTCATTTTATTCTAACTGGAGATACATATTAGCTGACCTCTTTATATTTCCCTCTCCTTCTTTTCTTGATGATTTTAACTTAAGTGTGTTGCTTGTCCACTTCTTACCCCCTCCTCTCTCTGCCTATGATATATTTTTGGCTGGTGAATAATCCTTTTTCCCGTCATTTCCAATATATAGCTGCCCCGTCAGCATTCGGAATAGACTAGAAAGTCGAAACTAATTATTAAAGCTGACTGAGCAACGTGTATGTGATTTTTTCTTTCTATATTCTATTCTTGCTCTGTTTTCTACATTGAGCTCTCTTATTGCGATTTCTTACCAAAATGCTACACTTTAACACTGTATATATATATATATATATATGTATATAAATATATATATATATATGTGTGTGAGGGGGTTATGACGAAATCATGTATATACACATGATATTATAAGGAGATATTATACAGTGTTTACATATAGTTTTAGTATTTACTTCAACAGTACTTTGTGTGTGAATAAAGCTTAATGGTTGTTGTATAAAATATATCTATAAACACCGACCCAACTATTACTAACGAACAATTACTAATGCTCACAGACTGTGGACGCTCGCTGATAATTGAGTGTAAAATATAAGAAACATGCATATATTTTAGCAAAATGTGTTTAAATTATTTTAATGAGAGCGGAAAACATTACATTCTTAAAGATCTACAAACTTACTAAATTGTAGAAGGTTAATAGCAGTTAACTGTAGACACAGAATAAACTTCACATAATAATACCCGTATAAATAAATAAAAAAATTAATTAAATAACTAAACTAAATAATTTCAAAATAGCAGCGTACTGTACACAGAATAAACTCTAGTTTAGGATAACTATATAAATACATTAATTAATAAATATAAATTAAACTAAATAATTTCGAAATAACAGCTAACTGTATACACAAAACAAACTTCACTTCATAATAACTATATAAATAAATTATTTAATAACAACTAAACTAAATATTTTCGAAATAGTAGCTTACTGTAGAAACAAAATAAACTGCACTTCATGATAACTGTATTAATCAATAAATTAATGACTAACAACTAAACTAAATAATTTTGTAATAACAACTTACTGTAGACACATAATAAATTTTACTTAACTATCGCAAAATAAAAATAAATAAATTGAAAAAACTTAATTAACAAGTAAAACTAAACTGAATAAATCTATTAAGTAGCAACTAATAACAGAAAAATAGAAAAATGTTTTATTACAGTCCCCACGTGTTTAAAATCAGGTCACGTATACATTTCGTCTACTTCAAAATAAGGTGTCTTTAACCAAACAAAAAAAGAAAAATCTGTCAAACGAAGGCCAGTAAAGCCTCTTATTTAAATTAGTTCGGCCATAGGCTGATGAAAATAATAGCCTGACCGGGAGTAATAACAGCGAACACAGTGCATTATTTAGCTAGAGCGAATACTACTTATAATAAATCTGCGCATTTAGCCTGACGATTTCCTGCAGGTAAATCATGGGCGCCTCTGTGTAGCTTTCTTGACATATATATTTTTTACACTAGGATATATGCGATTAGCAAATTTGTTGGTATTTTGAGTTTATAGATAAACTCCTTGACAATTTGCTGTCTATTTATGAGGAAAATAGACCAATTCCTAATTACAAATATTTAGAGTTGGTGTTTGATTATTAAAAATAAACATGGTTGACTTATTGATAAGTTTTTAATCAAATTAAGCTGTTTATTTTTATTATATTTTTTAAATACTGATATCCGAAAGTACTCAATTATTTTTTGGCCCAGTATTGACTTACGCTCAGTAGAAATCTTCATCTTCTCTACAAGAGTTTCATATAGTCTATTTTTGTTAGTCCATAACTACTTCGACTCTCTTCTTTTTGTTGACAAATTATTGACTGTGATGTCCATTCATGGTTGAGGCTTAGTCTGTCACTAAGATTAATCATCTACTGACCTTTGATTAGATTTATCCAAAGTCGTCATTGATTGGATCCTGTCTGATCACTGCAGATTTAATCATACCTCTCGATCTTCATTTATGTTGCGAAAATCTTTCTTCCTTCCACACTTATACAACGGTTAAATTGCCGGCGGTGCAGCCATTATTGCTCTCGATTTTTATAGTGTATTGATTAAAATAATTCTACGACACACACATATATATATATATATATATATATATATATATATATATATATATATATATATATATATATATATAGTACATGTATTGTTGAAACTGGAGTGTTTATAAAAAGTGCTCAATAACAAGTAGAGCTGTTCATAAGTATACATTTCTATTTATACAGACATTATTGGTTACATGTGTGCATACTTTCTGTGAAAAGTGCAACCGAAACATGTATGGACATATGTAACCAATAATGTTTGTATGAATAAAAAATTATACTTATATATATATAAATATGTTGTAGTACAACATTTTATTATGGCTATATACATACCATATTTATTTTTAAACATAATGAATTAAAACATAAAAAGGATTAAAAGGGCTAGCTAACCGATTTCAAACCTCGCTCAACATAGCTAAATCAAGTTTAGAATTTAAAAAAAATAATGCTATGGAGATGATTGTGATGTGAATAGGAACACTTTTAAATGGAACTTAATACTATAAAATCTCAGGGGTTATCATCTTTGATCATAAAGATTATGTTAATAAAATGATAACTATCATGGGAATACCTGCAAATTTGTTCAGTTGGGTCCGGTAGATTCACATTATTTCGCTTTATCTATCGAGACCATGTTCCAAAACATCTGGTTAAATTGGTTAAGAGTGGACTTCTTGCCACTATCATTTCTTATTTGTATTCGTCTCTATGGTCCTATAAACCTATAAAGAAATGGTACCGTTAAGACACATTTAATGGATGATAGTGTCTTCACAACATGATGTAGCCAAATTATTCCCACTATTTCTGAAATAGTTTTCGAACACAAGGGTTCATTTTGTATTAAACATTCGTTTTCCTTTTCGGATTTTACACAAAATTATCATCATAATGTCAGATTTATGTGCTCTTTTGATATATAAAGTCTTTTCACCTGTGCCCCTTTTCCTGAGACGATTAATATATGTGCATATGCCTACTATCGTAGTCAACTATCCACTCCTTCACTTCCTGATATTATTTTCCGTGGAATTATTCGGTTGATTTCAGTTGTAACGATATTATGTACTGGCAGATAGATAGGGTCTCTATGGGTTCTCTCTTGTGGCCGGCATTGGCCAACATCTAAATAAGGTTTCATGAAGAAGGTATGATATCTTGTTGTAAAAGACCAGACGTTTACTTTTATTATGTTGATGCCACGTTTTTCTTCGACCATGAGACGGAAACGAACGTTTTTTAGTCTCTCAACAAGATTCACCTTGCTCAATATTACTTCAATATTTTGATATGTTAGATTTTAAAGATTTCTCCGGTCTTTCTATTCTGAAAATCAACCTTTACTGGTATCTATACTCGTTGAGACCTATCTTGCCCCACAAAACAAGAGTGCAATTTAATTAAGACTTTTACCCATAGGACCTTAATGATTTGTTCTAAGACAACGTTGGATGATGAAATTAAATGTATTACTGTACAACAATGTATCTTTACTTCGAATACACGAGTTATTTTCTTACAACCGTGAACCATTTAGACGTCGATACGAAAATATCATTACTTCCACCATAATAATGATATGATTTATTTATTTAAATGTAGTTTCAGTTTGCACTACGAGAGTAGACATCGCAAAGATTAGACATCCGGGTCAAACAACACGTACCCACAAAATTCGCCAGGCAAATTATTTACGTGATAATGCAGACAAGCCATACATCCATCAACGAATACCTTATAAATAACGGTTCCTGTGCTTCCAATTTGTATGTTGACTTATTCTCAATTCTATGGAAATCCCACTCTCTCTTTAATCTAAAGATTCTAGAAACTATTTACATAAAGTCTTCGCGACCTTCTCTTTGTAAGCAATAAGAAAATCTTCTCAGACTAAATGTAGCTTCTATTTTATTCACTTTTTCTTCTTTTCCGGTCGCTATAATATTTAGAGAATTATATTTTTAAATACTAACTATATGTGCGCTCTGTTGAGCGAGGTTCGAAACTGGTTAGTAACTTCTTTCAGTCTTATTTATTTTTAATTTATCATGTCTAAAAAATATACGGTGCGTATATAGCCATACTATATATATATATATATATATATATATATATATATATATATATATATATGATAGCGAAAGCTCGAAATTCTATCGTATGCAAGTAAAAATAATTTAAATTTATTTACTTAAAATTAATAAAATATATACATATATATATATGTATGAATGATATGAAGATAATTATTATATATAAAATCTTCTCGTGATAAAAAATGATAGATATTGTGGATAGTGCTTTGTTATAGGATGAATTGAAAAAATGAAACTAAGAAAAGTAATATACTTTACAAGTTTATTATAATCGTCAAGTGTTTAAACAAGGAATATAATGGACTTACATTTAATACAGGGATTTTAAAAAAATTACCCTTATCCTTCGAAGGAAAAAAATATAAATTGCTCATTATTGGTATATATTAGTTTGAGAATTTGCAACACAATTTTAAGATATGCTTAAAGCAAAAATAGTCTTAAGAATATTCCAGTAATTATCAGAAAGTCAGTGTATCAATGCCGTTGTTGTAAAAATCTACTTGGAACATTATATTATGTAATGGAGGGTTAAAGTTTGGGTTAGAGTTTGGGTACGCACGGTTATTGCACTTGTTTTTTACCTGCAACGAAAGTATTTTACCAACCGCCCGTTACTATATGAAAAAGAAAACATTGTGAAAATAGACGGGTATAGTAAACGATAGAAAAAATGAAGATAATCCGGAACAACGCTCGTCATTTAATATGAATTGCTGCAGTTAAAAATAGAAGAGAAACAAGTGCACGTAAATATAATCGAAGACAACGCTTGGTCGGATATATCAAAGAGCGTGGTTTTATTTGAGCAAAACGTCTATATAATTCCAGAAATAGCTTGATACATATAGCAAGTTAAAAATAAACTCTAGTCAATTATTTCGAATACAAATACCCAATTTTAATTGAGACATGCACAATTTCACTGTGTAATAAATTTATTTTATTTCAAATAATATTTCTTTATTTGATGTCAAAATAAATCACCACAAAATAAAACGTAATATAAAAAGTACTTAATTTATATTACTGATACTATGTTATCGAAAATCTTATACTGAACTGTAACGTTCTAATTATGGGATAGCTAACTAAATGGTGTAGTTTGTCAATATCAGTGTCGTTGTCATTGTCGTTGTCAATAAAACATTATCTTGATCTTTGATACGACATAAGTGTGTTATATATTAATGTGTGTTAAGAAAACATTATCTAACTCTTTGATACGACATAGGTATGTTATATATTCATGTTTGTTAAGAAAACATTATGTAGCAAGTTGATACGACATAGGTGTGTTCTATATTCATGTTTGTTGAGAAAACATTATCTAACTCTTTGATACGACAAAGATGTGTTATATATATTCATGTTTATTAAGAACACATTATGTAGCTCGTTGATACGACACAGGTGTGTTCTATATTTATGTGTGTTAAGAAAACATAATCTAACTCTTTGATACGACGAATATGTGTTATATATTCATGTTTGTTAAAAACACATTATGTAGCTCGTTGATACGACATAGGTGTGTTCTATATTCATGTTTGTAAAGAAAACAGTATCTAACTCTTTGATACGACATAGGTATGTTGTATATTCATGTTTGTTCAGAACACATTATGTAGCAAGTTGATACGACATAGGTGTGTTCTATATTCATGTGTGTTAAAAAAACATTATGTAACTCTTTGATACGACAAATATGTGTTATATATTCATGTTTGTTAAGAACACATTATGTAGCTCCTTGATACGATACAAGTGTGTTCTATATTCATGTTTGTTAGGAAAACATTATCTAGTTCATGTATACGACATAGGTGTGTTATATATTCATATTTGTAAAGAAAACATTATGTAGCTCCTTGATACGACATAGGTGTGTTCTATATTCATGTTTGTTAAGAAAACATTATGTAACTCTTTGATACGACATGGGTGTGTTATATATTCATGTTTGTTAAGCACACATTATGTAGCTCGTTGATACGACATAGGTGTGTTCTATATTCATGTTTGTTAAGAAAACATTATCTAGCTCTTTGATACGACATAAGTGTGTTATATATTTATGTGTGTTTAAATGTATTAAATAAAAAATCTATTCTGAAATATTATATGGGCGCGAAAACAATGATGCTCTCTTTTAATAGGCAATCATTTTTTTGTTTTTATGTTAAACATAGAAAATAAATAAAAATCGGATTTCACTTTCCCAAAATCGTCAATATGGCCAGACGTACAATTTACTATCACTACGAATAGGCCACACCTCGCGATTAATACCAGCAGAATGAATAAAATAAAGTTTACTTGAAAAAGGTGTATATCACCGAAAGTCACAGACATTTATTTTAATAATAATTTTATTTATTTAATAAATATATAAAATAAATTATAATATAACTAGGTATTCTAAACACTTAACATAACTGTTTCTAAGATGTGCCTACGCTATCCTATTCAGATACCAGCATATCATGCAAGAGACTTATCGGATTTTACTTTCCCAAAATTGTCAAGAAGACCGGACGCACTGTTTTCTCTTTTAAAATTGTACTTGTAACCGAAAATCTCAGCTATATTTCTAATAATGTTTTTTTTATTTATTCAATAAATATAAAAAATATTACATTACCCTGTATTCAAAATTCTTGATATATATATATATATATATATATATATATATATATATATATATATATATATATATATAAGTGTTTTAAGGTACATATTTTTTTTAAAATCATCTATTGTTAAATTTAAGAAGGAATAGGTAAAATAAATACCTTTTGAAGCATTAAGATGCAATATCAATTTTTTTTTATAAAAAAGAAAAATAATAAATCAAAACCGATTTTTTTTTCTTTTTTTATTAAAACTAGTATTTTTTTTTTTGTTAGTTTAAAGTGATACAGATATTTCGCCAAAACATGGCATCCTCGGTGTGTAATATATCCTGATGTCATCGGATTTGTATTTTTCATCTCTTTACCGGCTTGTTGTTATTACAGCCGGGCCAAATGGGCAAGTTGTTGTTTCCCACCATCAAATATGAAGAACGTGAATGCAGCACGTGTTTTGTATAAGTGTTTTAAGGTTCATATTTTTTATTAAAAAATCATCTATTGTTAAATTTAAGAAGGAATAGGTAAAATAAATATGGTGGGAAACAACAACTTGCCCATTTGGCCTTGCTGTAATAACAACAAGCCGGTAAAGAGATGAAAAATACAAATCCGATGACATCAGGATATATTACACACTAGGATGCCAGGTTTTGGCGAAATATCTGTATCACTTTAAACTAACAAAACAAAAATGCTAGTTTTAATAAAAAAAGAAGAAAAAAATCGGTTTCGATTTATTATTTTTCTTTTTTATAAAAAAAAATTGATATCGCATCTTAATGCTTCAAAAGATATTTATTTTACCTATTCCTTCTTAAATTTAACAATAGATGCTTTTTTAAAAAAATATGACCCTTAAAACACTTATACAAATCACGTGCTGCATTCACGTTCTTCATATTTGATGGTGGGAAACAACAACTTCCCCATTTGGCCCGGCTGTAATAACAACAAGCCGGTAAAGAGATGAAAAATACAAATCCGATGACATCAGGATATATTACACACCGAGGATGCCAGGTTTTGGCGAAATATCTGTATCACTTTATACTAACAAAAACAAATGCTAGTTTTAATAAGAAAAGAAAAAAAATCGGTTTCGATTTATTATTTTTCTTTTTTATATAAAAAAAATGATATCGCATCTTAATGCTTCAAAAGGTATTTATTGTACCTACTCCTTCTTATATATATATATATATATATATATATATATATATATATATATATATATATATATATATATATATTTAAGAAACCATTGTTAGAAATACAATATTTTAAATTGCTTAATTATATATATTTATTTATTTAATTTTTCTAATAATTTTCCGGTGTTAAAATAATAAAAAAATACTCTACGTGCTCGTTATTCGGCTATTTTTGAAATTCTCTTTGTTCTCCAGCTTTTTTGTTCGATTTTCTTATCTGTTGATGATTCGACGAGAACATATGACCGTATTGAACGTACCGTTCTTTATTTTAACACAAAAAGCTCAGTAAAATATTGAAAACATCAAAAGTGGTTTAATTGAGCACACGAATTCTTGTATTTAAATATATGTTCGTTTAAATGAAATAATATATATATATATGTATATATATATATATAGTTTCTATGTAAGAAGCATTTTTTTTATATTTATATATATATATATTTATATATATATATATATATATATATATATATATATATTTATATTATATGAAGCAGACTCAGTTTATTCACAACTTTTCCTTCGATATAAACATCTGCTATGCCTTCGAATGGTTACTGTATTTTTATTTCAAAGATATTTTATTTAGCTTTATTGATACATTATTTTGCGTTTGTATAATTATAGAAGAAAGGAGATGAGTCTCACTCTCACAATGCGAACAAGCCTTACTGCCACATATGAAGAACCCGGATACAATTACATACGTCCACGGTAAATGCAAATACTACTATTGATAAAATCATTTTACAAATGTAAAAACGAATATAATTGTATCCATTTAATATCTATATTAATTTCTTTTTAATTAGAAGAAACTTAAAATTATGCAAAAACATTAACATCGAATACATGCGTTATTCTTTATTATTTTACATATGTCATAATTCGTATTTAAAAACAAATTAAAAAAACATTCAATTAAAGAAAAGGGTAAACTTTTTAATTACATTTAAACAATTATTTACTTACCAAGATAGACACCAATAATAAATAAAACAAACATACAGTCCAGATATATAGAGACATGCAGTAAATTATTTACATCTGAAATTAAATTATTGTTAAAAATATCGCATTAATTATACTAAGTTAAATGATGTAAGCTATCGCATAACATTAAACAAGTAAAATAGTGTAGGTTATCGCATTACGTACAATAAGTTCAATGCTAGAGCATATCGCATTACGTAAAATAAACGAGATTAGGAACATGTCGCATTACGTAAAATAAACGAGATTAGGAACATGTCGCATTACGTAAAATAAACGAGATTAGGAACATGTCGCATTACGTAAAATAAGTTAAATGCTGGAATCCATAGTTCTAATAATTCATGTGACTGAAATATTATTTAAATTTAAAAGCAGTTCATATTTTTTTTAATTGTAAAGCATTAGTGGTGCTTTTTATTTACCTAACTGATAAACAAATATTTCTAAAAATGTGTACTTTTTCAAAATGAAGTAGCACGATTAGAATTTTCGAAATAAAACGTGTTTTCTAATACTACATATAATACCTTGAAGAACATCTGCTATCCGTTTAGTTTGAAAGTGACTGGTCTATTTAAGGCTCCGGTGGTATTAATTGTCAAAATGAATCGAATTGTGTCATTGATTTAATTTGCTCGAACCGCAGGTGCAAGATTGCACGTCTTTCTGTTATACTTCAGCGTAAATTGTTTGTGAACAAATATGAGGCAATCGAAAGAAACATTCTATCGATGTATCTGTTGATACGCAGTGTACTGATAAGCAGTTAAGTGAGTTCAATTTCTCTAATATGACTGAATAGAATATTCCCTTCCTTTAAGAAATATACATTTTCACAGATTACTTATAGAGAAGCTCAAATAGGAAATTAACTTTTTCCCCAAGGACAAAGTGATGTTCTCGTGCAAGAATATTTAAATGCGGTTGTCTGAGAAGTCATGTGAGATCAGTAACAAATATTTGTTTTATCTGGATTATTTGGGCAACTGTCCTCTTCAAAGGTGTTATACTACGAACGTTTAAACCGATATAACCCACAGACGTTTTCAGGTGCGTATTGTATAAATCAGTAATTTGTACAGAATTTCGAACAAAACTCTTACTTTAATACACTTAAGATTGCTTGTTCTTGTTTCGTCAGTCATGTCCGAGTAGAAGTATTTAGCATTCTTAATTGTATTATTTCCAATCAAATTTCGTGCAACCCACTTTCTCTCAGCCTTTCTCTCCAAAAGTATTGACTGCCATTCAATTTCCAACTGAATTTCGTGCAACCCACTTTCTCTCTGCCTTTCTATTTCCAGTTCAAATCGCTTCTGCTTTTTCTTCGCAGCTTTTCTCTTCATTTATATCACCTGATATCTACATATGCGAATCAGACCACCATAAACACCTGTACCTATGAAGAGAAGTCTTTTTTAAATCTGCATACACGACATGCGAATCACCTCATACTTTTTCCTGATGGTGAATGTTCCTCTTTATTGTCATAGTTAATTATATATATATATATATATATATATATATATAGAGAGAGAGAGAGAGAGAGTGTGAGAGAGAGAGAAAGAAAAGAGAGAGATGTTACATTTCCATCTATTTAAGAAGTTAAGAGAACACAAGTGTAGGAGTGAGATAAGACATTCTGGCCGAATCCAGGCTTTATTCCGAGAAAGAGAGGAAACGCATTCTGATGCATACCGGGAGTAGGCAGGAAAAGAGGGGTGTATAGTCGAATATACATGGGTGGGGGCATGATGTAACTTCTTCCCTTTTATGGATGAGAAGTGTCCTTACTCTATGGAGTTACATTGTTTAGCCAGAACTGCTATCAGTTTGTGTAGTCTTTGATGTATGCTGGCCTTGGTATTCCTCTGCCAGTGCGTTTGTGAGTAATGACAATGGATTCGCCATGGCAAGATCCCTTAGCATCGGTTGATTAGTGTGGTGAGCAAGTGTCTTGGGTCCTGTCGGTGGGGGTAGAGGGGGAATTAATATTTGGTGTGTACCCCATCGCTGTCTGTGGTTGTTCTAGCTGACGAGTTGGTGTGCGTCCTGTCATTAGTGGTTGCTCCCGGGATCTTCGCAGGTGACGTGTGTTGCGTAGGTAGCTTCCGCTCGGTGTCTCTAGCATGTAAGAACGTTTATCTTGGTGATGGTTCACAACGCCCTTTTCCCATACATATGTCACCTTTCTTGTATGGGCGCATCCTTGGGTCAGTGCTGGTAGGTTGTGTGTACGAAGATTGTAGTACTCTGCCTGAAAACATTGCTTACGCTCGAGGAGCATTTTATCCTTCCCCCCCCCCCTGGTTTGTGGACCTGGGTTTCAGCAGGTTGCTGCTCATGGGCAGAAGTGAGCGTGTGCTGCGATTCGGCAGGCGCTGAGATGGGGTGCTTCTCCTGTGTTGTGTAGGGGTATTCCTGAAGTCGAGTAGTTCCAGGAACTGGTCGGTGCCAGTGTCTTTGTTCTTCTGCATGAGGCGTTCTGCATTATTCACAGCGGATTCCGCCTGTCCGCACAGAGTGCCTTTAACTTGCGGATTATGGTGGAGGTTGTTGTGTCTTTTACTCGATCTATCTCGCAAACGCTTGAGAAATAATCGACAGTTATGAGGTACTCCACAATCTCACTTTCAAACTAATCACTGTAAAGATTCTGCAATGGCCGATCATGTATATCATGTGGCATTAAGGTTTCTTTCGGTCGCTTTGTGGCGAACTTGCAGCAGTTTTAGCAAGTGGAGATTTATTCACGTATCTCCGATAACATTCCTGGACAGAAACCACATTCTCTAGCGCGGCGTACGCATCCATCTCTGCCAATGTGTGAGAGGTGAATTAAGCGCTTGATGTCACTCCGGAGACTGAGTGGAATGCGTATTCGGTCGCCCTTGAAGATAAGTCCATCTTAAACTGAGATCTCATCACGGGTGTAAACATATGAGTGCAGCACAGCGGGAAGGTATATTTTCTCGGTTGACAAACCCTATATTATTGTTTTCTTGAGTTGGTCGCATACCTAGTATTGATCCGTTGCTTTCCAGATCTGAGTCAATCTTTCATTCCGGATGGGTAGGAAGCTAACTATGTTGACAAGCTCGAATTCGGCTTGATGGTTGTTTTCGGTGCTAATGTATGACGGCGATAGCATGTCAGCGATATATATGTGTTTTCCTTTGAGGTACACGACGTCTATGTCGTACTTCTGAGTCCGCAATAACATTCCCTGTAATCGTTTTGGAGCTTTTGCAATGTTTTTTTTCACTATGGCTTCCAGTGGTTTATGATCTGTGTGTATCTCGGTTCGCCTGCCATAAGTGTATTGGTGGAATTTCTCCAGTGAGAACACAATTACCAGACTTTCTCTTTAGATCTGGGCGGATCTCTGCTTGGTATCAGTCAGCGCTCTGCTTGCATATGCTACTGGCTTGCCTTGTTGTAGTAATACTGCGCCAAGTCCTTCTGAGCTGGCGTCACATTGTATTGTGAGGGCTATGATCGGATCGTAGTAAGCGAGTAGGGGATCTTCAGTGACTGCTCGCTTCATTTCTGAGAATGCGGTATCTCGTGCTTGCGACCATATACATGGGGCATCCTAGCGCATTAGTTGTCGTATGGGCTCCATGATGGTCGACAATTTTGGTAAGAACCTTGCTAGGTAATTGATCGTCCCACAGAGTTTCTGTATCCCTTCGATCGATGTGGGCCGTTTTAGTTTGGTGATCGCGTCAATTTTAGAAGGATCTGCGAGTAGCCAATCACCTGTAATGAGGTGCCCCATAGAGCTTATGCCAGTCATTTTTACTTCTGCCTTTTCTCGGTTCAGCTTCATTCCTCTTTCTCGACACCGTTGATGGGGTGCCTTCAGGTTTGCATCATGGTTTACTGAGGCTTGTTCTATGTCATCTTTTGAACCGAATGCACTTACATCGTCGGCGACGCATGCAACACCATCTAGCACGTCTATGGCTTGATGGAGACGCTTTTGAAATATTTCAGAGCTCACACAAGTTCCGAAGGGGAGCCTCAGCCACCGGTATCGACCAACCCCCGTTTGGAAAGTTGTGAGGAGGCTTGCTTCGTTGTCTAGCACTACATGCCAGTATGCTGACTCAACGTCTACCATTAGTGAAGTATTTTGCATTCGTTTACTAAGGTAGTACTTTCTCTATGGTAGGTAGTTGGTATCGCTCGCGCTTTAGCGCTTTGTTTTGCGATCTCGGATCGATGCAAGTTCGAATATCCGGTGACTTCTTTGTAGCAATAATGATTCGACTATTCCAGTCTGTTTGTTCGTCGACAGGGGTGATAACTCCGAGGTTGTCTAACCTTATCAATTCGTCGGTTACTCGAAGAATCATACATACTAGTATACGTCAGGCTGAAACAGTATGGGTTGTTATGCTGGGGTCCACTTATAGGTGCAGTGACCTCATTTCGCCGTTAAAAACGTCCGAGTACTCTGTCATTAGTTGCTCACAGACTGGGTCTGAGTGAACATTAGCGATGTTGTTATAATGTACCCTTATTAAGTTCATCTTTTTACTCCCCCTGTTTCCCCAGCAATGTGGTTAGGTTTTCATTAAACAGCGTGAACTCAACAGAGGACGTTTTCGTGCATTGATGTGTGCGCAAAGTAATCCTTCATCTGCCGAGTTGTACGAGTTCAGTCGTATTCCACATTTGTAATTTCTTAGACGCTGGTTTCAGATTTACATTGCGCACATATTTCAGTGGAATCACATTAACAGTAGCACCACAGTCGACTTGGAATTTTAGCTGTTTATGGTCTAGCTTCATTCTAGCATTAATGATTCTGCAGTTTTTTTTCTCTCTCGGAGTTGACGCTTAGTACGTAGTCCGTATCGCTAGAAGAGTCAGAGTCGAACTCTATTTGATTCACCTAGTGTCTTGGCTTAGACGGTCTTGTCCTCTCACCACGCTGCTTCTGGCATTTCAGTGCAAAGTGATCTTTGTAACTGCAACAGTTGCATTTCTGTCCCTATGCAGGACATGCTTCTTTTCTTTTGCCATGCCTTCTGCCTCATAAATGGCAGTCTATTTTCCCGTACTGTTGGTTCTCTTTTTTATAACCTGGACAGTGGACCTTGTTAATCCGTTCTTGTTGGTCAGGATTCTTTATTTTTAGCCGTGGCTCCATTGCTGCACAGCAACGGCATATGTCAACACTTTGTTGAAATGTTAGTGCCGTATTTTGCAGCAGGCTTTAACGGGCATGGTTATATCTTAATCCTAGTACGATACAGTCACGTAGAAGAGAGTCATGTAAACATTCACAAAAATTGCACGATTTAGCTAGGTTGCGTAGTGCCTTAACGTAGGAGTCGATAGTCTCACCTGGTTCTTGGTCTCTTTTGTCTAAGAGGTATCGCTCATAGGTCTCATTTTTCTGACCTATGAAGTGTTGGTCGAATTTGGCTATCACCGTATCGACGTTATCTTAAAACCCGTTGTGGGTAGTAAGAGTGTCTAGTCCGACTGCTTGTAGAAACAACACTGTTTGGTACTGTTTATTCTGGTCTGCATGTTTAACGATAATACAGTTGTTCTTCCACATCTGTTTCCATAATTTCTATGTTTCTGCGGGGTTGGTTTTAACATCCAAACTGCTTGGGGGCATTATGTTTGTTCGAAAACTTTCCGTCATCTGTTTCGCACGAGTGACGTGTTTGACAGTTTGTAGTAGTAGTTGTAGCACTATCCGTCGCTTGGGAAGGAGATAAACCTTCACGTGTTGCTAGTTCTGACGATGACGTTGTATTTCGGGTTGTGAGACGTGTTTTACATCTCCGCTGCCACCATATTACATTACGATGTATTTAAGAAGTTAAGAGAACACAAGTGTAGGAGTGAGATAAGACATACTAGCCGAAGCCAGACTTTATTCCGAGAGAGACAGGAAACGGTTGCTACTGCATGCCGGAGTTAGGCAGTTAAAAGAGGGGGTATATTCCAACGTGCATGAGTGGGAGCATAATGTAATATATATATATATATATATATATATATATATATATATTAAAATCTAGTATTTCTCTAGATAGGTTGTATGTTTTATTATAACATACTCTTATTGAAAGTATATTTTGATCTCTCTGAGAGTACTATTCCTGGATACACCAGATTAACCCGTATCTAAGGCTTAGTTTTCTTTTAAAGGAAATATTTAACTGTTATCTTTCACGTTGCCTATCTCATGGGATCAACTTTATGCCTGCATTTAGTTTTTATCCCTCTATTGACATTTTAATCTAATATTAACTTGTCTCTTAGTTATACTCTCATATTCTCTTTTAATGGTTGTTAATTTTTATTTTCTTTCATTCGTTGAAAAAATAGTTTCCAATTGTTTTAATTATATTAGTTTTGATATCAAAACGATTTAGATTTGTTTATTTCAATTTGATTTTATCTATATATCTTCCTATATATACATATATATATATATATATATATATATATATATATATATGTATATATATATATATATATTATTTTATACGTACATACATGTAATCCATGGACACGTGTTTCTGGCTCAGAGTCGTCATCAGCATAGCTTACTTAGACAAGGATCGAACCATGCAGTATTGATGTATATGGTCCAGCGTTTTACCATTGGACTACGACGCCCAACCTAGATATATGCACGATTTTTATCACCTAAATATTAAAAGTATTTTCATGTAAAAATATAAAACTTCATGCATATTTTCCTTTAAGAGTTAATATTAAAAATCTGGTTCACATGTCACTCACTGTATTTCTGGAAAATATATTCGGAAATTCATAATGATTTGTTCATTAGTATAGAATATTAAAGTTTTTTTATTCGCACACCCTAAATCGCAAAATTTACTACAAAAAAAAACAATAAATATGTGCATATGTTTCTCACTTGCCTTCAGAAAATGTATATTGCAAAAGTACTTATGATATGTGTATAGAATAATATATATATATATATATATATATATATATATGCACCCCAGAAATGTTGACATTCCTCAATAAATAATGTTCCCCTAATTATTCAATATATATTTTTTGAATATATATTCGAAAATTAATAATTATCCGTTCATTTGATTAAGAGATTACACTGTACACACACACACACACACACATATATATATATATATATATATATATATATATATATATATATATATATATATATATATATATATATATATATGTAAAGTTACCTGTCGTATTTAATAAGCACTATGGGTAATTAGGCACTAGCAACTACATAACATTTACAAACCTCTCTATAATATTACAATCGAACTAGTGGGGCAATAAGCGCAGAGCTTGTTTCTCAAAAGTATCATTTACTCAACCAACTAAAAGTTTTTTTTGTGCCAAGTTGGGAAACTATTTTTCCTCTACATCTGCAGCCATTCTTAAATATACTTCACAACGTTTTACCTTAGAAGGGCAACTGCACAAAACTCTGCAAAACAAAATAGCCTTCAAACTGTTCGTTTTCTGCTGCAGCACTGCAATATATAGGAGGTAAGTACCAACACATTTTCACTCTGGATTTAATTCAGATTTTTTATTTTTCAGTGCTGGAAAGTGTGTCATGGTAGTCTGATTCCACAGCCTATTAAATATGATCATGATTTTCACATAAATTAAAAATACTTCTGCAAATTCAACTTATGTTTTTGTATGCTTTTAGCAAATTGCTTCGTACTTGTATGTATTAAGCATACACGCCTATAATTGTGTGCTATTTATGTGTTCAAAAAATATATTGATCTTTTAAATAAGCCTCATGTTTGTATTTTTCTTAAGGAAAAGAGTTGAAAATCCCTTACATTGATGTAAGTAATAAGACACATGAAATATTAGTTAAGTTTGATCTGTTTTGATTATTAAGGAAGTTATATACACCAAATATTTGTAATAACAAGTCAACATTTGATTATAATAATACTTTGGTACACATGTGTCTAATGCCCCGTTAACATGTGTTTGTTAACAGATGGTTCGAAACTATCAGAATGCTGATGGTGGGAAGATTAATCTGATCCACTCAGAAGAGATGGCTGTTGCATATAAGCCTGTCATGAAGAAGCAGATGTCTGTCAATCAACCAGCCAAGTATTATAAAGTCAACAAGAGGTAATTGCTCAGGTAAACATCTGGGGAAATCCTTATCAACGCGCATGTTATGAATCAAACCATACAGTCCCTCTTTCATAAAAATGAGCTTACCGAGTGCATTCAGCTTATGGCAGGATAGGGCTGGTTATTCACTTCTGAGGAGGTCAAAACACTGTAATGGAGTTTGTCAGACCAACAGCATATATACCCATTTTGTGAATGTTCGTCCAGGGTATTACTGGCCAGGAGGGGATTCACCCTTATCATCAGGACATAGTGCCTCGTAAGGATGGCCATTTTAGCGCTGCTTCTGCAAAATCAGAAGACTCTGAAGTCATCGCCCACTGGATTGAGCTTCTGGATAAGGTTCTTACAGAGGAAGGGATGGCAAATATGCATGTCCAGTTATTCAACACAGAAAAAACGGGTTTTGTAACGAACCTAAAAACAGACACCGTGTTAGCAGAAAATAAATCAATGAGAATAAGAGTATTGGGGGTTCCGAATAAGAGTAGACAACAGTTACATGTGTAGCATCTGCTAGTGGAAAGCTATTCTACCCTATGTTGTCTAAAAAGGCAACCAGTTTACTCCAGGAGCCACATTCTAAGACCCCAATCAAAGACCCGCATCCTCATACATGCTTGTTTCCTTGCTGACTTCACCATCTTTATACGCCTCATTGAAAGACACCCCCTCAAACAATTTACTCCCCACTTTCAAACTACAGCAAGATGGGGATCAGCTATAATACAACGATTCCGATATGGGGAGAGCCACACAACAGATGAAAGTATAATCAGATTCATTAATTACATTTTCCCATCGGTCCGTACTGGTCTGCCTTTAAATAAAACCGTATGCTATCCGCAGCCATCTTCATGCACACCGAGAAAAAGTTATCGCTTGTTTAGTCCGTCCGTCACTTCAGGCATTTCGTGTCCTCTTCCAGGCATCAACTGTCCTGCCGGATTCTGCTGTAACTTACAACCAAAAGTCATTACGTTTTCTAACGACGCTTATCGTTTACCTTTCAGTTTATATCTGTTGATACCCTTTCCACAGTCACTTCTGTCTCGTCCACCAGTACATCATCGATATACGAAAAGCTGTTTTTTTTTCACTGCATGATCTTTGGAAAACACTGCCGTCATAATTTTTGGTTCAGAATTCAGTCCAAATCCTAGTTTGTTTAAGCAATAATCTTGGCTACTATATTCGACTAATAGATATTGCCATAGATTCTTGTCGATATGAATTTGATGGTAGGCCGATTTTAAGTCCACGATTTTCGTGGATCGCTCCCATTTCTTTAACTCTTTCATGACTTCTTCACATTCGTCGATTCTATGTTTAGTGTTGTAGACAACGTGCTTGTTCAACTCCAGGAAATCCAATACTGGTCTCGTATTTTTCTTGGTAGGCTGAACCACTGTCATGAGTGGCAACATTGCGCCAACATTTCTTGACCATGCTATTAACTTCCTTCTCGAATTGAGATCTTATCTTTCATCTTAGCGTGCGATCGTAGCAGTTAACCCTATTTGTCAGCACCGGCGATCCCGCGGTCAATTACCACTCTACTGTCCACTTGTCAGTATAAAAATGGGCTCGGAGGTAATCATCCTAAATCTGATATGGCCTTGGTTTTGTCGGCTAGATGGCATTATTACTGTTCGTTCTTCTTGCCATTCTGGTTACATACTTCACCTCGCCCTTAACAATTGTAGTTCGTCCCAGACGGTTGATAACATCCAGCTCCAGTATCACATCAATTCGCGCGACGTGTGTGTCTATCACAATAACTCAGTGTTGTAGCGGTATATTTCTTACAATAATCTCGGCATCGGTTTCTCCATAACACTTCACCTCTCTACCATTTACTGCTCTAATATTGGTGGATTCATTCAAAATGTTGACAACACTTATCGTTACAAGCGTAGTTATACAGTCGACATCAACAATGGCTCTAGGCTTTTTGCCGTTGACATTAACGACTATCTGTGGCAGAAAACTCCCACACACCTTTTAAGAATCAAATGTAGGACTACTGGCATAGTAGCACCCCTTTACCTGTTGAAGTAAAAGGTAATTCTTACTAATGTGCCCAACGTGGCCATACATGGAAACATATAACACCCGGCTTTGGTTCACTAAAGTATCTTATTAGGTGGGACTCTGACATCTTAAGTATTTCCAATAAATTTACGTCTCCTTAATATCTGCTCCTCTTAGCCAGACTTGGATGCGGTAAAGGTTGCAATTGCCTCTATTTCACTAGGACGCTTCGCCGGCACCTTCACATGCCTCAAAATTTCATCTCCATTCATGGTTTCAATCTCCGTCATTCGATGCAGTTTCATCGAGATACTGTAAGGAAATCACTCACAAAAAACATTTCATCTGTCTTCTAAAGTTTTCGTCCTGTTTATACGGTCAATCCTGTTAGTCGCCTTATTTCTGCTGCATATACGTCCGCCGATTCTTCAGCTCACGTAACTTTTCTGAGGTTGTTATAGGCCTAAGAAGCACCCTAAAAAATACTGTCCTTAATCTTATCTGAATACCTTCGACATCTGCTTGGTTAGCCTCTCACATTTCTAGATAGACTGTTAAAGCATTCCCATCTCAATACATTGACATCAATGTCGCTTCGTCATCAATCTTTATAGATTTTTCCAAGGCATTCGAGAACATTAACCGGCCATCACTATCGAAGACCATGCACGAGTATGGCCTGCCGGAAACATCATCACTGCAATAAAGCAAATTTATCTAAACTCTAAATATCGCATGAAACAAGAATATGGTTTCAGTGACTGGTTTATGGTGACCACTTGAGTTTTCCTAAAATGATTGCTTTCTCCATTACTCTTTGTCATAGCCATTGGTAGAATATTGAAAAAAAAAACAACCAGGGATCAGGGTATAACGAGGATCAAATATTGTGGACCTTCTTATCTACGTTTCGCTAACGCAATTGCTGAACTAGAAATGAATACCACTGACCTACAAGGCATTGTCAACAAGGTTAAAGCTTAAGCAAAGAACATTAATCTCTATATTAGTGCTAAGAAAACGCAAAACATGCTCTCTAGGGCATGTCAATAACCTTCACACGTTTTATCGACCAAACAATAGCTATAGTTGACAACTTCACCTACTTCGGAAGTTCCTTAAACAAAGAAGGCAATATGGCCAACGAGTTGCAATGCAGGATTGGAAAGCTTTAGAAGCATTTAATCAGCTCTGCAAGATCTGGAAAAAAATTAAAAATTACCCTCAAATCTGAATTAAGATTTTATAACAGTTACGTTTTGTCCAAACTGCTATATTGACGATAAAATTGGCATCTCGAAATCACGTAATGAATGAAAATCAGACGCGTTTGATTCAACATGTCTTTAAAAGATTCTAGGGATTAAATGGAGTGATCGAATTACCAACCAAGAAGTCAGAAACTTCCCAAATCAACAAGTGGTATCGTCAATAATCTACAAACGACTTTTAGGCTGTCTTGGACATATCCTCATATTGGCCCTAGAGAGATCTGCAGACCAAGTTCTTCAGTGTAAACCTGAAGAGGAATAAGCTGAACAAAATGGTCTGGAAGGTAACAGTCGAGTAAGATTTGATCGCAATGGAACGAAGCTTGAGGGGCGCTGTTGATCTAGCTTCAGACAAAAAACGATGGTTTATTTTGGCTGCTCTATGCATCACAGGACGTGGGAGACCTATAGTCTAAGTGTATGAATACCTAACTGCTAAATTTTTACATTTAACAATAATGCTTGACGTATATTTTAGAATATATATTCCTAAATTAATAATAGTTCATTCATTAGTTTAGGAGATGCTTTTGTTCACAAATATACCTATTAAAAATTGATTTACTTATTAGACACAATACTCAATGTGTCTTCGGTCTCTCTGTACAAGAGTTTGTCTGGACAATCTGAAATGAGGATACTCCCCCATGCAAGTAAAGCCTTACCAAATATTCACAGCAACATTGTATTTGAAGCCCAAATAAAATCCCCATTGACACGACTATACACTGACTCATCCGAAGTATGGTTCACCTTCTTGTGATGTACCTCAAGTAAGATCACTTAACTGGATACTCAACCAGACTAGATTAATACTTGTCATAGAATTCGATAAGACCAACATACTACAAGAAATACACAATATAACATAGCTAACTTGTCAATTGGAGAGAGGAACATTAATGTTTTGCACTTCTTAATTAGAGAGAAAAATATAAATTTAATAGAACACTCGGCTATCTATGTACTTCATATATAGAGATCAAGTGTAAGTCTCAAGAAGTGGCCCCTCGATTGTGAGAACTTTGACTGAAGTAAAATAAAATAAAGGGATATATATATATATATATATATATATATATATATATTGTTACTTTACTCTGCCAGAAAATATTTTTTTTAAAGTTTTAACGTTAATCCCACTTTTAACCTTTTTCAGTACAACTTTTTCTCTGCCTTTGTCTCTGCAATGCAAATATCTTGTCCCGTTTCCCAGCTGTCCTATGAAAATCAGACTCCGCTATAAAAGTGTGCACTCATGAAGATAACACATTTTTTTATTCTGCATACACGACATGCGAAGCACCGTATTTTTTTCCTGCTGGTAAGTGTTCCTCTTTATTATCACACTTCACCCTGATCGTATTATTACACAATGACAAGTGGTAGCTGGTCGCTTCATCCTAGTACTTATCTGTAGTGAGACAGTTATGTCTTTGTCTCCAACATCAGATGTACCAAGATCTGAATTGGCAGTGGAATGAGGCAGCTCAAATAAAAAAACGTCCGTTCTCTCCCTTACTTTCAGACGCAGAAACACTGTTCTCTCTGTTCACTACTCTCTGATGATGTGTAATCACGGTCGTCCACTACTTATTCTAAACTAAGATGTAAGCGCACGTCTCTTACATGTCAAAGCGTGTCATTGACGACTACCGACTGTAAGCTAATCACTCCGCTGACACGACCTGTTCTGAATTTCGATGTGCAAGGTTTTGTGAATTTTTAACTCAAACTGTGGCCCTCTCTTTATAAAGTGTAGATCTTTTATGGTAGTTCAGATGGGGCACAACATTGACCCCATTCACTCTGATCTGGTATTAGTGCAGCAAATTGGCAGGTGCTTATGAGGCAACCACATCATATTTGGGGATAACGTTGTACCAATACACAGCCGCCATATCAGGGCAGCTCTTTTGTGCATCAACCCGCTTCATTGTCCTATGACACCTTTCTATAAAACCATTTCCGGATGGCATGTATGCACACAATGATTGGAAGTTTACACCCCACTCTTTCTTGAACTGCATGCATTGTTAACTGCAGAAGGCAATGTCATTATCAGCCAGAATCTTGGATGGGGTTCCACGTTAAAAAACACTGATTCTAATTGCCAAATCACATGTTCAGTCTTTCCCGTGGTAGTAGCCGCCAGATTAAAAATCGTGTGGGTCCACAATCGATCAGCGTTAACAATGGTAACCGTTGTAGTCCGTGGTGTCTATGCCTAACCGGTTCCATATTTCATGCACACTGAGCCCTCCCTTTTTCCATTGCACTGGAGCTGTGTCTATTGTCTGGCATTTCTCCCAATTCTGAACAGCTGCATTTACTGCCGCTTAGACAGGGATGGGCCGATTCTACGTACAACATATAATGTTCGCCTGATTGCAGGATGTCCACTATGCTGATAGATTTCGTCCAGCTGTGTTGGAAATAACACTCTCCGGTTGTGTTGGTGCAAGCTATCTCGTTACATCATTGAAACCCGTGGTAGAACTCTAACAAAGGAGTCTGTTCGGTTTTCTACTCGCATATCAACCGAAATGTCGTACTCTTTTACATGTGATATCATAGTGGCCAGTCTCCGCCTTATGTACATCTCACTTGCGGCCTTAGTGCTTAACCGAGACTTTCCCGTGAGGGTATTGGTCACCAAGTGGTATACACACAGAGAGTCTGTTCTTATGTGTAACACATTGCCTTTCCATTTGAGCACAAGGTTTAGTTATTTAAGTACGGCATTAAGCTAACTCACGTTTATATGTTGGATATCCTGTGTCGGTCGAAACCAGCGTGTATCCTCCATTATGATTCCATCGGCGTCAAGAGCTATCTCCACAGCAAGTGAGCTTGAGTCCACCAACACATCAAGTTCGTTTGTACCTACGCACCACTTTTTTCGGACGGGATTTGATTGCTGTACTCAGGCAAGTGTATCTGCTATAATATATTCCAGTGGAGCATCGCTAACTTTGTCGTCCCAGTCATGTGTGACAGTTTTAGCGCGACGTTTAATAAAGTATGTTGCCACTCAAAGCCATCAACATACAGATAACTGCCCCACCAGTTTGCAACACATTGGGGAGATACATATCGTGTCATAGTTATCGTCGCATTCTCAGTAATGCTTCCTCGCCGCTATCGCAGTGAGGCATGCTCTGCCAAACCTTCTCATCTAAGTTGTTCTGGGTCTTTACTAATGAGTCCGTAGATGTCCATATGCGTCCTTATGGATTATGCCGACGTCGCGTACGCTTTAATATATATGTTATCAATATACGCCGACGTTGCCCTCCTTATCGTCTCCTCCTGGGAAAACACAGCCTCGAGCACAACCCGCATTACAAGAGGCGCCACATTTAAGCCAAACTCTTACCTGGTTAGACAATATCTTTGTACTTACATATCACTGTCTGTTACGGCCAGAGTAATCTCTCAACATGGATCTGTACTTATGCCTTACTGAGTTCCTTGCTGTCTCTATTCTCGCATTTTCTCTGCGCACACATTTGCATCGCTAATAAATTCAGCAACATAATTCACAATATCCATTACAGAACGCACCTTATTTGTATTGGCCTGCAGCACAACTATCACTGGTATTAGCCCCTGCAGTGGGGCACACTCCTTATTATATGGCAGCAATGAACCGGTGTTTATCCATGTCTGCAACTCGCGTTTATAATCCTCCCTTAATTCATTTGCATTGGATATTCAGAAATTCGAGTTTCCTGTTTCTCTGGTGCTATACCCGCTGACCATTTCCATGCTGCAATCCACATTTTTCAACAAAATTAGCTTCGTTAATACTAAACGCTGCACAGATGGCTTGTGCCTCCCCAAACTTCACACTTCCAAATTGTGTTATGCGAGTGCCTTAATAGCGTCAATGCCAAGTAACATATCGAAATGAAGGCCCCCTTTGCATAATCAGCACGTTGATTGTGGCAACGTTACTTGTCTTTGCATGAATCCTAAGAGTTCTATTTCGGCCAATGTAGTTACCACTATGTTCTGCTTTGACTAAGACTGACATAGTTCTGCACTCAAGATAGAACGTAAGAACCCAGTGTCGATGAGAGCCAAACATGGGGCATCATCAACATAGATGGTAATGACAGGTGGCGCCGAGTTCACATTAAACTGGGGAATAGACTGGCGCTAATGTCTTGTTCCCAACTTCGTTTCCTGGACAATCTTTTACCAGATGACCAGTTTGTTGCACCGATAACATCTTTGACAGGTAGTCTCTCCCCTTTGCATGTAGTATCTTTCGAAATTATTACGGCTGTTGCATTTGTAACATGTATTTTTAGATCGGCCCATGCCCACAGGTGGTTGAGTGATTCGGGCAGGCTTTATCGCAATGACGAATGCAACCCCTCCTACTTCAGCATTGTCTTCCATCAATGCTCAAGCTTGAGCCAACACTCCTTCTAAAGTCATATCGTCCACCCTAGAGGAGGACCGCAACATTTTTTCACTGGGTCGCTTAAACCACAAACTTCTCCTTCAAGACTCCCATGATATTACATTTATTTTGGATTTAAATTCCAAATTTAAAATTTTAAATCTGATATTTGAGGATTTAAAGTAAGTACTCTCAGAGTTATTCCCTCAGCACATTTCTTTTTTTTTTGGTTTAATCTTGAAAGTATGAATTTGAATGATTTCATCCACTAGCCAACTGATTTACAGTAATGCCTGAAATCAGATTAATTATTTTTTCAATAAAACTACCATTCTCCATTATATATATATATATATATACATCTATATATATATATATATATATATATAATATATATATATATATATATATATAATTGAATTCGAATATATAAGCAGAAAATTAATAAATAGCTTTAATCGAATACGATCGAGATTTTTCTCGTTCAGTAAAATTTGAGTAGTAAAACTCCGCATATTTTTTTTTAATTTGCATATATTGTCATATGAATAAAAATTAATTGTTTCACACACATATATAAATATATATATATATATGTATATAAATAAATATATATATATATATATATATATATATATATATATATATATATATATATATATATATACATCGTTACGAATAATGGATAATTGAATCAAAATAATAAGAGAAAAAATGCATTCTATCAATTATGATCAAGGAGAGTCAAATATATCTTATCATGTGTATATTATATTTGTAATTTTAACCCAAGCAAGTCATAACGGAAGAAATGTTGTATCTGCTTGGTCCGACGTGGTCAACCTGTTCCTTATCTTTCCACTCAAGAGAAATGAATTGTGTTCTCAATTATCAACATCCCACCAAGTCCTGAACCTTACCGAGAGGAAATCAGATGACACAGCCGGCAGCTGACGTCTCTTAAAACATTTACGAACGTATTGATCTCACATCAAAGGGCCAAATAGTATCGATTTGTAATACTTATTCCTGGTTCGCAACACCCTGTCTTAATCCCAAGCTCTTTTAAATAAATAATTTATATATATATATATAATATATATTGTTTTTACGCATAATTAGTATATATATATATATATATATATACTAATTATTTATTGAAAAAGTATACGTTACATATTTTTGAGATCTACCATTATGTCATTGACATTGACTTACCTTATATTGTTGTTAAAACGTCGTTAGAGGCTATTCAAATAGTCAGCGGCTACTCATGAAGTGAAAACAAATCGAAAAATAGAGTTCAAAGATAACCGTAACGTTTTCTGGTGAATTCAGTCCAGTGCCTTTTTTCGGGAAAGTTCAGTGTCAATACTGGCAGACTCATGTTTATATGTGTCTTAATTTGTTACTGAATATTATTTAGAATAACTGCATTGTTGATAATGACTGCTCTATGTTTATCTGCTTCAATGATGTATTAACATTTAATGATGATAGTGTGTGGTTTAGTTTATTGGTCGGTGAGTGGGTTCATGTTATTAAAAGGTTTATTTATGTTACTTTTTATATTTCACGGAGAGTACTTACTTTTTAAGGAGAGTATAAAACTATTGTTATAATTTAAGTGTATTAGCTGTAGGGGGGTTGGTGTTAATGGATAGAGTATCTTTATAAGTGAAAAAGTTCCCTGAGGTAAATTAAAATAAGTGCATCGGTCAATAAGCTTGTTATCATCATATGTGGTGCCTGTATAGTTTGTGTGATATTCTTGTATTTAATTAATTGTGTTAGTTCTTATCTAATAACGTTTACGAGCATAACGGAGGATCTGTGTGCATCAGTTAGATTTAAATATTGGTCATATATGTTGTTTATTTTTATTAAAGCGTATTTAATGAATACTTTTCTAGGTATTTAACTAGTAAGGCTTAATATATTTGATATATTTAATATATTTAAATGTTTACACTTTTTTAAAGAATATGTTGATGTTAATTGTGATAGGTTCGAATGTAGGTTATATTAAGGTTGGTAAAATAAATGTGGATGTCCCTAAAACGGCCTTCTCGGATGGGCTTTGTTGTAAAATCCAGGAGCTGGATAAAATGTGGTAGATTGTTTTGCTTATGCCGGCTATAAGGTTGTTTAAGACTAGAGGAGATCACAACATGAGCAGGAAATCTCCTACCTTTAATCCAGCTCCGATATTTCCAACAAGCCACCCCATATTACAACAAAGCCCTCCGCGAAGTCGAGAGAATTCCACATCATATGTAAAATATAAGGCCTTTTCCCCCTCTTCCGATTAAAACTTTTCCAATTATGATCAAAATAATACCTGATATACAATATAACCACCTCAGAGATATTATACATATCACATCTACATCTTCGCTATCAATTCAAATATAACCTACACCAGAACCCTCGTAACCCATACTTTGGAGTTTTGTAGATACTAAACAAACATATTATCTAATTATGTATGCTTAAATGGAAACCTAGACATAATTTGTTTCAAGGAATTTGAATAAGGATTGCATATTTTTTTCTGTTTCGTGATACTTTTTAAGAATTTCTTCATCGTTACTTTTTAAAATATAAGTAAATTCTTCGCAGCATAATTACAAATGGATTTGTTTTAAATTACAATAGCATAATTAGACAATCAAAAGGTATTGCTTTACTTGTAATACCTTGTGAAATAAAACGTAGAAGAAAATAACGACTTTTGGATCATGTTTTACTTCTCTCAACAATTACAAAAATATTCAGAAACAGAATAAAAACAAAGTGAAAGCATTATCTTTAGGATACATTAGTGATTAACTTAAAAGTGTTTCAATGTAAGAATAATGAGTACGCACACATACAAACTCCCGTTGCAAATGTTAGTAAATAATGAGGGACTTCTTGTTATGGGAGGCAGTTTAATTTTTTCGATATTCTGATCAAATAGGTATATATATATATATATATATATATATATATATATATATATATATATATATATATATATATATATATATATATATATATATATGTTGCATAATTGTTATTTTCCATATAGTTGCTTTCTAAAATCATAAGCAAACAATGTGTGTTTTAATCTACTTTCGTTTAGTTATTAATGCAACGATAATCGTGTAGTGTTTTTGTAATGTATCAAGTTCCAGCCATTCATGGTGAATTTGTATACCCGACTCAAGATCGGATCTATCCTAGTCTCTGCTCAAACAGCTTCAACCTTCACTGGAGCTTCCACAAGGTCCATCATAAATATTTCATTAGTGGATTTAGATATATCTTTTTCATGAGCCTCCAGTAGAAGACGACTCAAACAGTCCGCATTACTATTGAGGGCTCCAGTTCGATATTCTAGTTTGTAATTATAGGCAGCCAAGAATAGGGCCCAACGCTGAACCCGGGCAGATGCCATAGCAGGAATTGGCTTGTTCTCTGCAAATAGACCCAACAACGGTTTGTGATCGGTGAACATCGTGAAGGGGTTTCCAAACAGATATTGATGTAACCTCTTCACTGTAAGGGCAATCCCTTACTTTTCAATGTGTGCATAATTCTGTTCAGCATCTGAGAGCGTTCGGGAGATGTAACATACTGGCTTTTAACTGCCATCTTCTATCCTATGAGCAAGCACAGCACCCAAGCCATAAGGAGAAGCATCCACTTGTACAAGTGTGGGCTTAGATGGGTCAAAATGAGTCAGAAGGGGTGCTGTACACAGCTCTTCAAAAGCTTTTTGTTGGCAGGCTTCCCACTTCCAAACTGTGCCTTTTTTCATTAGACTGTGCAGTGGCTCAAGTCGTGTGGACAAAATTGGTAAATGGCTGCGATAATAATTTACTGCACTAAGATAGGCTTTCAACTCTGTAACATTTATGGGTGTGGGGGCTCTTGCCATTGCAGCCACTTTCTCTGGTAGAGGGGCTGTACCATCCTTGCTAACCTTGAACCCTAGATAGGTTATTTCCTCAAGAAAGAATTCGCACTTGCTTCTTTTCAATTTGAGCCCAGCTATGCTCAGCGTATGTAATACTCTCTCTTGGTTCTTTAAGTGGCTGTCATCATCGGGACCTGAAATTAGTATATCGTCCACTCGTACCTTGCAGAAAGGAACATCTTTCAATCGTTTGTCCATCTCCTGTTGAAAAATGCCTGTAGCACTGTGCACCCCGAACTGTAACCTTGTGGGTTGGTACAAACCCCAAGTGTGTTTACAGTTAACAATTCCTGGGTACCTTCCCCAATTTCAGCTGCTGATAGGCGTGGCTTAAATCCAGTTTGCTGAATATTTCACCCCCTCTCAGTGTGGCAAATATATTTTGTAAGTATTTTTTAAGCATCGATGGGTTCTCCCTTGTTAAACAAAACAGCCTTTCCCACTCCAGCTTTAACTTCTTCATCCACTCTCTACCCAGTAGAGTTAGCACATCTCCTTTCACAACCAGAAGTGGTAAACAGTTCACTTGTCCTTCATGTAATACCTCTATAAATGTTGTCCCCTGAGGTTTTACTATTTCACCAGTATACGTCGTCAGTTTTACTGTGCTTTTTTAAAAATCCTGAATCCTGCCCAGTTCTTTTAATTTTTTTAGACTAATGATCGAACAAGATGCTCCTGTATCTACCTCCATGACCACTTTTTTTTGTTTAACAACAGCTCCACCTTTACCGGTGATGTTTGCAAGTTAGAAACATTGTATAAATTCAATTCCTTTTGCCGAACCTCCCTCTCATCAAGATTTAACCTTTCCATAGTGAATCATTTTTCAACTGTCTGGTCTTCATCCACCACATTCAATGGATCGCTCTTTTTAGTTATTTTAAAGAATTTACCTTGTTGCTGCCTGTACTTTCTTCGGGTGTGTCCTGTCTTATGACATCTGTAACATTCACTATTTTTAAATGTACATGTATCTGCCGTGTGTCTGGTTCTACCACATCTGTAACACTTCCGTCTCAAGGGTAATTTGTGTATTGGGTTTTTATAATCGGGAAATGTTTCCTGCATTGATATAGAATATTTCCGGGCTGATTCGATTGACACTGCTATTTCAATAGCTTGATTCAACGTTAGATCCCTTTCGGTTAGTAGGCATTCCTGGATTTTCACATCTTTAATTTCAGAGACTAAGCGATCCCGTATGTATTCACCAACCCTCTCTGTGGCAGGAAAAGTTATTTTCCCTGTCGTACGTTTAGATGCCATTGTTTGTAGCAGAAAAAAATCTCAACGACGGTCGAAAACGCCCAAGAAACTCTTTTAGTAGACACCGGAACAACACTCGCAAGGGACTCTGGATTAGTGCACACCGCCTTCTTCTTCAACGTCTTCTTCTTCCACGTTTTCTTCTTCCACGTCTTGTTCTTCCACGTCTTCTTCTTCTTTAAAAGCGTCGCCGTCGTCTTCCGTTGACTACGTTTTTCCTCCCGCCATCTTGCCTCCAACGACCCGCTTTTATTTCAAACCGGACTCTCGCATGCGCGAGAGAACACGAGATTTCACGTGATCAACTGGTAATATTAAGCCACCGACGCCATCTTGCCATTTTTTGGGCGGTCCAGCCCTGCAAAGCGCGCACCGAGACCTTTTGCCAGGTAATCCCATGTTTTCGCAATTTCTTACGCAAATTGCAGTGTTCGGACATTTTTCTTAATGCGGCCACATAGTCACTTATAGACTCTTCCTCCCTTTTGTCCCTTGTGTTGAACGAGAATCTTTCATAAATCACATTAGGTGCTGGTTTAATATGTCTCTGCATCAGCCCAACTAGTTCATCACATGTTTTCTTTTCCGGACGATTATCTGCTAAACCTCTTAACACAGCATAGTGTTTTGCACCAATAACGGATAATAAAATCGCCTTTTTCTTCCCTTCACTCTCAATATCATTGACAATAAAAAAAAAATCCACACGTTCAATGTAGTCAATTCAGGACTCCTCAACATCGTCCCATTCCCGTAAAGTGCATATCAACGCCATTTTTTAATTTTGTTATGCTTCTGGGAACTCCGAACACATCCAATGAGTGTGTTTAGTTTTTTTTTCTTAAAAACTTCCAGCACATGTTGGTGTTAATCTTCCAAATCCCTTCCTCGCATATTCTTCTACTACCTCGTCGCCAATTAATTAGTCTGAACCATTCACTAAGTGACAAGACTGAAGCAAGTGCCAATCTGTTTAAGTCTCTTCTTTTTATAATCAAAACAACAACAACAATCACAACAAAGGCGTCTTCTGAGACAATCAAAAACCTCACCCAATGGCTGTAACTTGATACATTACATGGCTGGAATGGGGTCAGTTGGAGTGAACAGTTAAAGCCCTATTTTAATACACGGGAGGAACTGACCTGTGAAGATGGCGTGTTACTGTGGGGAAGCAGGATTAGTATTCCTTCTAAGTTGAGAGGAAAAGTTCTGCAGCAATTACACCAGACTCATGTAGACATTGTGAGGATGAAAGCATTAGCTAGAATCTATGTATGGTGGCCAAAACTTGATGAAGATATTGAGTGGACCACCAAGGGGTGTGAAAGTTGTGTGCTAAATCAGAAACAGCCCAACAGAATTCCAATTCATTGTTGGGAATATCCAAGTCAGCCCTGGGAAAGAATTCACATAGACTATGCTGGTCCAGTTTTTGGACACATGTTCTTAATAGTGGTTGATGCCTACTCCAAATGGATGGAGGTTTGCATAATGAAGATATCCACTGCTTCAGCTACCATTGAGAAGTTGAGGTGAATCTTTGCGACTCATGGTTTTCCTTCTGCTGGTTGTGAGTGTGTTATGTTATGTTATGTTATGTATATTATTTTTCTTCAGCTGCATTTGCCCAGGATTGAACTCAGCACCTTGGGATTACGAGATGGATTACGTGCACTTGCATATATTTCCGTTAAAGTAAAATTACTTGGTTTTCTTGTCCACGTGACTTTTTAATTTAAATGCGTTCTCTTCTTTTTCCATATATATGTTCTTGGCCTCTTGCCTTGTTGGCATGGTAGTTTTGAATTAATTGAATAAAGCCTTAGAAAAGGTTTTTCTATTCGTGTCTTCTTTTTACATTACAATTTATTCAATTAATTCATTTACTAAATTTCTCATGGATAAGATTATTCGTCTGGACAAGTTTGATATATCTTCTGCAGACCCTCAGGCTGGCAAGCTCTGGAGACTATGGTACCGTAATTTTACTTATTACTTATCTACTATTGCTTCTTTAAATCCAGACAAACTCGAAGTCCTTTATTTAAACATTGGTGCTACCGTTGCTGACATTATCGAGGGTTGTTCTGGATTCGAACATGCTGTTGAATTGCTGAAAAGTGTTTATGATAAGTCTCCAAGCGTTATTCATGCTAGACATTTGCTTTCTACACGTCTACAACAGGAAAATGAGTCTGTAGACCAGTACCTTCAGGCCTTGAACCGACTTGCCGCAGACTGTTGCTTCAAAGATGTTACTGCTACTACTTACAGAGATGAATCTGTCCGTGATTCATTTATACGTGGTCTCCGGTCTTCCGTAATACGTGCCAGACTACTTGAAAATGATACGCTAAATCTCAAGGAGGCTACTCAATGTGCTAGAGCTTTAGAACAGGCTCAATTTCGTGCTGAGTCATACGCTTCTCAGATTGGACCTACCGTTGCTGCTACCACGACTAAAAATGTGTTTACTGATTCTGTCGAGGAGGCCACTATTACTGCTCCTATGGAGTGTGAATCTGTACAATTGTCTGCTGCCCTTCCTGCTCATGGAAAGTGCTACAACTGCGGAGGGAAACGTCACATTAAGGATGATCGCCGCCACTGTCCTGCCCGCGATAAAGTATGTCGAAACTGTGGCAAACTCGACAACGGCCCTAGTTTATCCAGTGATGAATTCAGGAGGTTTTTAGAGGCAAATGGGGTTAAACACATATTCACGGCTCCTTACCATCCTTCCTCCAACGGCCAGGCTGAACACAGTGTGCCTACATTCAAGGAAACAATGAAGAGGATGGACAAAGACACAAAAACATCTCTTGAAACAAAAGTCAACAGATTCCTTTTTAACTACAGGACAGCTCCACACACAGTAACTGTGATTCCTCCAGCTGAATTGTTGTTCAAGCGACAATTAAGAACAGCCTTTCATTTGTTACAGCCAAACAAGTTTAAGAGTAGGATGTACAACTACAAAATGGAGAAGGGTACTAAGATCATGACACCGTGCTGAAATCATGGGGTGAATGATCCAGTCCTTGTGAGGAATTTTGGCACTGGTCAAAGGTGGCTGGAGGGCATCATTACGAGGCAGTTGGGTAATGTCAATTTTGAGGTAGAGACCGAGAGAGGAGTTACACGGAGACATTCAGACCAGATCATTAAAAGGACAATCCGTGTCCCAGATGAGAATGTGACTGATATGAATGATGCCACAGAGGACACGGTGACAACCAGTACAAGGGAGTCTATTGAGGAAGAAGGAGTTCCTGAATTGGTAAAACAGGATGAGGCTGAGGTGGAACCTATAGACTTCAAACAAAAAGCATCGCCTATTCCTCGGAGATCTGACCGTGTAAGGAGAGCTCCATTTAAGTTAAGAGACTATGTTTAGTGATCCATCTAAGAATGGAGGGATGTAATGTATCAAGTTACAGCCATTGGGTGAGGTTTTTGATTGGCCCAGAAGTAATTGTTGTAATTGTTGTTGTTGTTTTTATTATAAAAAGAAGAGACTTTAACAGATTGGCACTTGCTTCAGTCTTGTCACTTAGTGAATGGTTCAGACTTATTAGTTTTCATATATTTCATTTTTTGAAACGGACATTATTTATCAAGTGTATCTATATTGACGAGATGTTACATGCGAATGTGTTTACGTTAAATACGCTTGCATAATTAAAATAGATAATGCCTAAGATCTAATGCTTTGTTTATTTTTGTTTTAATTACAAAGGTAGACGCTCACATTTTTTAATTGCTGTTATTAATTGTTGGTATTTAGTTTTAATCTAGATGACTTCTAGATTTGTTTAATATGTTTATTCTAGTAACATAATGTAGTGCTTAGCCTTAATGACTTAAACATGTCTATGTTCAGTAAGAGCAGTCATGTTCCGTTAGTTATTGGCAAATTGAGCTAGTGTAAAGCGATATGAATAAAAAGTGAGATGTGATGTAGTGTAATGAATGTAATAATTATTTTTGTTATTATGGTTGAAGATACATTTTTGCAAGCGCTGTTAAAACTGATATATAATATGTTTGTTCTATGTTTTATGTGGCATTAAACTACTTACTTTACTACAGGGTTTTATGTTTGAATTTTATATAGTATATGATAATAGATAATACAGTTGTAAATCCTCCATTTTTATTTTAATATTTTTATTCACTGCTGAATTTCTGTGCGATTTTAGAAATTTTAGAAAGCATTTTGTTGCAAGTAAAAATTTCAATGTGTGAACTTGTGGTATTCCATCGATTTTTTCGAGTCCCAAGGTGTCTCTTATTTTATCACTGCAATCGTCTTCCCGATACACATATCTGTTACTGGAGAATGCGTGTATCGAATTTCCTTTCCGCTACTTTCGTTGCTTGAAATAGGAAGGCGTTTCCCGTCTGTTCCATAACATGCGATTCGTACATTACAAATGAGTATTGTGATCTATTTAAAAAAATGTATATTCTCTACGTTTAAGATAATAATGCATTAACGGTGTTTCGGTGTGTTCATTGTATTGTATAACACCGTCATTTTGTCTCTCAGCCAAATAGCTAAAATGGGATAGTGTACAAATAATCGTAAGTAACAAACGTTTCGGCATTAAATAAAAGAATAAAGATGGTATGTATTAAACACTCGGAATATGAAAGTAATTTATTAAAAAAGAAGAAATGCAATTTAAAGTTTAACGTGTTTCCTTTTTTCCTTATGTGATGTGAAAACGGCAAAATTCACAACAGTTTCTTACGCACATGTTTATTCTGTTCTTAAATTGTGAACGCTATATACCTGGATTTTAAATATTTGCAACGGCGAATGAATATATACGTGTAATCAATCTGTGTGAATGCTTGCAGGTTGGATATTTATAGACACGCACAAACACTGGATTGGATTGTTGGATTACTTTCCGTTGTATTAAGAAACACATTCCAAACATAGTTAACATTACTAATTTTTTTTTGTAATATGACTTATAACTTGTTTGGATATATATGCTACCTACCTAGAAATTACTGTTTATCTGAATGTAAAACCTACCTGGAACATGTCAGTGGTGAAATGCTTCCCAGCAAGGACTGGCAACTGGTGGTGTCCTTTACACATATTGACAACTTTCACGTGATATAGCGTGTGTTTACCTTATTCTAACAACAGAACCAAGCAAGGAAACATTCGTAAAATTCTAATTCATGGGATTTAAATATTTATTCCCACTTCTTTGGATTATTTACCATTTTCGCGATTCAGAAAGTGGTTCTGCTCTTACATTATTATTGGTAGTTTTATATTTAGTACGTTTTTATGATTATATTCTGATAGTGAATCGAGTAGAACTCTATATGCCTTTTTAACAGACTTTAAAACGCAAACGGTATACGTTTTAACTCATGGTTTCTTAACTATTCCTCGTCGTCATTTATTCGACAATACAGACATGTGCTCTGTTTAAAGATATTTATTATTTGTTAACACGATCGGTTGTCACAACGATGTAAATTACTGCACACCCCATTATTTAATAGACATCGGTAGCTTCATGTTGTTCCGTCAGCAATGATGAAGTTCAAGACTTAAGTAAGCACTCGTGGCGCAACGAATACAAGTGTTAAGTTATAATCAGTTCGTAGTAACATATTTCTGTAGGTGGTAAATGCAATTGTTATTACGGGCGATACTAAGAGTATAATTAAGAATCACTTAAATGTTTAACTCAGAGCGAGATAAAGCTACACTCGTTGATTAAATAGAGTTTCATTCGAAATTCCCTACAGATTCCAAAGTTTGACAGATACTTAAGTTCGAAACGATTTATCTGAAGAACGTCGGAGATTACATCGACCGAAACGTTGTGAAACTAGAACCGATATGAGAACATGAGTCCGAATAATCAAAATAATATTGCATATCAATCCTTATCTAATACATTCCGAAACATATTTCATCGAATCTGCTAGAACACATGTTTCAAACTTTAGCAAACAAATTTAAAAATAACAAATATATTTTTCCAAAATAATTTTTATTTCAGTTTTGTTTCTTTTCCCAGGCAAAAAGTAAAGGCCTATCTATTTTGTTATAGTTTTGACAGAATCAATACATAACGTTTAGGGAAAGGGTCAGGGGGAGGGTCACGGGAAATGGTCAAGAGGGTGGGTGAACGGAAAGGCTCAATGGAAATGGTCAACAGAGATGGTCAATGGGGTGGGTTAAAGAGAGGGTCAAGTGCACAGCACAAATATCACAAAGAGTCAGTTTCACATTATCACTTCACACGTCATTTCGTTTACACCATTGTCGTATATATTTGGTAATGCAGAGTGGGTTAACGTTTGCTACTGTTCTATTGTATTGTTTTCGTATTATACATATGTTGGATACTTGGTCGTTTTGTCATTCTTTCTTAGGTCATGCACATTAATTACAACGTCCATTATAAGTCTAAAAGCAATTTAGACAAATACACAAGTAGCAGGCTAAAGATCACTTCATAAAAAATTAAGAACTGTTGCGAACGGCTCATTGATAGAGTAGTGGCGCGGTCAAGATTTAATTTACGAGCACATATGAACCATACAGTTTCACGCTTGCTTAGATTTATCCGTTATGCTCCTAAGGACGAGAACGCCATAAATATTAACTTTGGCAATTCAAGCTATCCATTACCTTTGAATTAAGAGTTGAAAAGCTTAAACATCGCATTCAAATGTCAAATGCTACGAGATAAATATCTTTCAGGTAATTACCACCTCATAACTATATATATTCATCCATATATTGTTCTTGGTTTTATTTGGTAGAAATATATTCAACGGAGTGCTGGATTATTTAAAATTAAGAGCATATTATATATTTATTGACAATATTACAGAAGATCAGATAAACTTAACATGGTACCATAAATTTAGAAACGGGAACGGACTAAATTGAAAAATAGTATACTATGGAGTTTCTCAATAGTTATAAATAAATACTTGCACGGTTCACTTGAGCCATGTTTAGTCGATTTCTCTTGCACTCTCTCTCTCTCTCTCATATTTATATATATATATATATATATATATATATATATATATATATATATATATATATATATATATATATCTGTTTCTTCTATCTTCTATATATATATATACATATAAACTCTCTTTCACTCTCTCTCTCTCGCTATCTCTCTCTTTCTCTCTCTCTCTCTCTCTCTCTATATATATATATATATATGTTTGTGTTTGTATGGTGTGATTGCGTGTTATAGACGAAATAACCAGAGCGCTTAATTACTTGTGCAAGATTATATCTATTTAAAAAACATGTAATTGACACTATACTTTAGTGTTATCTTACATCGATTATCTTAGCTTCACGGAGACACTATCAGAATATGGGCTGAAGAATCAGTTACATTTGTTATCTGTAGCCCTTCGAGCTGACTTTGGAGTGTTTTGCTAAAACCAATGGTATCGATGGTAAATTAAACGAACGGTCATGACCATGTGGATATTAGAACATGTAAAATGCTGTTAAATCAATTAAATTTAATTTCAAAATAATTTCCAGCTTGAATTTAAGTGCATAAACGAAAGTCAAGTATTATGGTTTATATATGCTCCTGAACAAAAATAATAGCATGGATTGATGGCACCACTATTTTATCAATAAACTTTAAAAAATAACTTAATCGATAAAATTGTAAACCGTGTTTTTCTTATTTGCTGTAAATAATATTGGATAGTTGTTTTAAAGAAACCCCCTAATACAATAGATTCGATCGAACCTATAATTTCTAAAAAGGATACTTATGATCTACACCGGGATCGATGAACTTAAACATGTTTTAGTTTGCACTATATGTTCTGTTAGTCTTTCTCATGATATTTAAGCGACAGTAGTCATTAGTTGGTCTTATTTGTTACCATATCACACAAAATTAATTTAATGTTTGAATCTAGGATAAAAATAGTTGAAATGCGATGTTAATAAAAATGTTAAATAAAAATTAGGCACATCTTTATACTGGCAGAACATAGTCCGTCGGCATTCTTTTGGAATAAAGTGACCTGAGCCCGCATTATTTTGCATATTTGTTGAACTTGAAATCATTCTATGAAGCCAAGACGCGAAAGCAAACATAATTTGTTGATGAGTTTCTCTTTTAACAGTAACCTTCTTTTGAGCAGTTAATCAATAAAATGGAGGAGAATGAATGTTTTCTCATGTTTTGTTTAGTTTCTAATTTAGCTTCAGCTTGCCTTAGAAAAATAGTTTTCTTTTAAAGATTATATTTTTTCGTAATACACCACGTTGAGAGCGACTGAGGCTTTTCTGCATCAGTTGTGCTGGTTGGACCGCCAGGCGAACTGGCGCCCCTTCGTTAATAATTCGTAGTAAGATTCTCTGTCACACTTTCATTGCCTGGAATCTCGTAAAGAACAACTTCTTGGTCGTCGAGTTCTTTCTCCTTACTTTTGTGAATACCATAACCAAAATAGATCACCAATCCTGCATAGAAATAAAGAAATGGAAGATAAGTTGGTTTACAAGGCATTTATTTTCAAATATGATACGTTTCACTATTATTTCTCACAATTACAATGATAAAAAGACCTGCTTTTAACTTGAGGTCTTGTCTATAAAATGATATCTCGTTTTTTTAGCAAGAAAGTCATTAAATTCACTCGGGGTTAATACCATCAAAATGAAGAAGAAGACAAAAATAAGAAAAAATCTATCAGACAGTCTCCCCTGACAAAGTTTTTATACAACAAAAGCTTGCAAAAGTATTAAATGGATGAATTCTCATTTAAATTGCACGTTGTGTTGATTTTCAAAATATTTTATTTATATACATTTTAATGCGTGCCTCAAAGATGTTGTCAATTTCCTTTTTCAAATAGCGCAAATCTGCGCATAACATCGACCGGACATGCTTATCCTAACGTATTTTAGAACTTGACATGCCTTTCTACTTCTATCGTGATTCGACCTCTCAGGGTTAATACAATCAAAATGTAGAAGGAGAAAAAAAGTAAAAAACACAATAAGACAGTCTTGCCTGACAAAGTTGTTCCACAAGGAAAGCTTGCAAAACATGTTTTTCATTTAAATTGAACGTTGTGTTGATTTTCAAAATATTTCAGTTAAATATATTTTCATGCGTGCCTCAAAGATATGAATTTCCTTATACTTTATTTATTTTAAATTACACATTGTTATGGCTTTTAATATATATATATATATATATATATATATATATATATATATATATATATATATATATATATATATATATATATATATATATGTGTGTGTGTGTGTGTGTGTGTGTGTGTGTGTGTGTGTGAACGAGCAAGAGCCGTGCACGGGAGTCGCTCTGGAAAATAAAAGAACCCCAAAAACTCATGCTCCAATTTCTGAACTAGATATAAGTATTTAATTCGAGATTTTACTTTGATATAATTATTAAGTCTAGCGTTATCAAAGTATCGGCTTTAGCAGTAATATATTTAAGATAATATTATTTCATAACTACGAAAAATAATTCTCCCGATAACTTACTTTCGTAGGGACGAGACTATTTTAGGGGCTACGTGATTCATCTCTACACTAACACTGATACGGAATGCTATATATGATATAGAAATAAAATAAATGTATGTCTTTTAGTACCTATAGGTGTCGATACTATCTCAGAAATGTTGGCGTGATAAGTGTCAAGCAATAAACCCATCTCTTTTCAGTGAGAGGATTGCCTCCTGTTATCTTATCAGCTGTGGTGAATTCTAAATAACACAAAATTACTGTTTTTTTTTATATCGTCACACTTACCTTAGTTGCGGGTGTCAATATGAAACAAGATAAACATGACGGATAGTGCGGACATACCATAGGCATAACGAAGCAGTTAAAAGTCAAATACTATTTAAACGAGCAACAAATAACCAATTCGCTCTCAAATGTCAGGGTCATTTTTGATCACAAATGAGTTGGCAGCTGACGATAGGAAAGACACTTATCCCACTCCGGAAGGCGGTAGGCATTTTGGGGTATGGCTTTCCGTTACTTGTGTATCTTTTGATGAAATCTAAGTAACAAAAAGCGTGTTCTCTCTTGAACAGTAACCCTATGTCATGGTGGTAGTATTAAAAAAAATATAACGATAAAAAATCGTACGAAGTCGGAACAAATCAATTTCTCTAAAAAATGTCGTAGTTGATCTCGTCAACACTGCTGTCCGGCTAAGAGTGCTGAAGACAACAGGTGATAGACCTACTATGGAAGGGGATAATACCTGGGAGTATGACATACTATTAGCTTTAAGAGTTAGAGTGGATTCTAAGCGCTGTATTGCTTTGCACTTTAACACCGACCGGAAGTACGTGTGACAATATAATGGCAAACGGAAACAAAGACGATAGAAACTGCGTTCGCAATGGTTGTAAAACCCTAGAGCCGCTTGATATTTTATTGTATTGATTCTGTTAACTCAAAACAGATTATACTCTTTTAACTATAAGATCCTGTAACCACATATATGAGAAAAACAATTACAGATGGTTTTTGAGCAACATGATTTAACCATAATTCTAGGTATAAGGCAAAAATGATATATTTCGTAAATATAACGTTAGTTCACGATAATAACACCAAATCAGACTTTATATCATCTGCATATTAAATTAAACTAAATCACCCAAGCTATATTATTACGTCAAGTATCCCGAACATCTCTCATAGAATTTCGGAATTATCTGAAAATAGACACATCTTTGATTTCAATGCTAATTATTACAATAACAGTCTTTTAAAGTCTAAGTATAACGATGAAATAATCAAGGGAGGCGCGATAGCGCTCTATCCCTTAATAGACTTCAAAAACGACTTATGCTAGAAATCTCATTTCTTTGATCAGTCATAACTCAAAAACCAATAAACCAAATTATTTAAAACTTTGCACAACATTTTCATTTGATAGGTTCTATAAGTGTGTAAAATTTCAGCATCATTAGTCAAGGCAACCCAGAGATCCAGAAAGGTCAGGAGTGATTTTGTGTTATCCGTGTGTACGTACGTACGTGTGTGTCACCCTGTATCTCATCAACTATTTGATGGATTCAGCTGATTTTTGGAAGATATAGAGTTTCTAGAGTCTAGTTGATGGCATTTAAATTTCAGTTTACCATATATCCTAGTTTTCCAGAAAATTCCCAAAAAACTTATTATCTAACGTATTTATGTAGTAATCTGATAAAAATGCTGAGTCACTGAAAACGTCCCATACTCCCTTGCCGGATGTACCCGGTCTTGCCCTAAATTCTGTCCGGTTGCATCAGTCATACCATATCTTCAGTTCGGATATATCAATAACATCATAGGAAGGCTACGATTTTAGTAGTGCTCTGGATTCCTCCTTGATTTTCTAAGTACTCGGCGTTGTCCAGGAGAAAAGTGCTCAATATCCTAGATAGAGCTACTATAGTGATAAGTTTGTATAATATTTTAACACTATCTACGTTTCACTTCAGTGCACATGGAAATAAAGGGAAATAAGTTAGCGTGATTTTAGTAATGTTCTAGATGCCTCCTTGATTTTCGAAGTACTCGGCGTAGTCCGGGAGAAAAGTGCTCAATATCCTAGATAGAGCTACTGTAGTAATAAGTTTGTATAATATTTTAACGCCATCTACGTTTCTCTTCAGACTATTGTGCACATGGAAATGAGGAGAAATAAGTAAGAGTGATATTAGTAGTGCTCGGGATACCTCCTTGATTTTCGAAGTACTCGGCGTTGTCCGAGAGAAAAGTGCTCAATATCCTAGATAGAGCTACTGTAGTGATAAGTGTGTATAATATTTAAACACCATCTACGTTTCTCTTCAGACTATTGTACACATAGATATGAGGGGGAATTAGTAAGATTGATTTTGGTAGTGCTCTGGATGCTTCCTTGATTTTTTAAGTACTCGGCGTAGTCTGGGAGAAAAGTGCTCAATATCCTAGATAGAGCTGCTGTAGTCATAGATTTGTATGATATTTTAACACGATTTACGCTTCTATTCGGAATATTTTTCAGATGAACAGTAGGGGAATCAGTAAGACTGATTGTAGTAGTGCTCTGGATGCCTCCTTAATTTTTGAAGTTCTTAGCGTTGTCAGGGAGAATAGTGCTCAATATCCTAGATAGAGCTACTGTAGTGATAAATTTGTATAATATTTTAACAGCATATACGCTTCTTTTCGGGCTATTGTGCAGATGAAAAGGAGGAGGAATCAGTAAGAGTGATATTAATAGTGCTCTGGATGCCTCCTTGATTTTCTAAGTACTCGGCGTTGTCCGGGAGAAAAGTGATCAATGTCCTAGATACAGCTACTGTGCAGATGAAAAGGAGGGGTGATAAGTAAGCGGGTGCTTCTGGTGCTTCTACAATATAGACCGCGGAGGCTTGTCCAGAATAGGGATCATGGGTGTTTATGCAATATAGGGGCCAGGGGTGCTTCTACAGTATAGGACCCAGCACCAGGGGTGTTTCTACAATATAGGACCCGGAGGCTTCTGCAAAATAGGGACAATGGGTGGTTCTGCAGTATAGGGACCAGGGGTGGTTCTACAGTATAAGACCCAGCACCGGGGGTACTTCTGCAATATAGTACACAGAGGCTTCTTCAGAATAGGGGCCATGGGTGCTTTTGCAGTATAGGGACCAGGGGTGCTTCTAATATTTATATGTATGGGGGAGGATGAAACAAATTTTTGGGGGGTGGGGGGTTAATTTTTTTTTTCCTTTTTAAATTAAAAATATTTCTGTCTATGGGGGAGGTTAAATTTTTTTTTTATTTTGCATTAAAAATATTCCTATGTATAGGGGAGGATGAAAAAAAATTTGAGAGGGAGTAATTTTTTTTTTTTAATTAAAAATATTTATATGTATAGAAGAGGATGAAAAAAAAATTTGGGGTGGGTGGGGGGAAAAAAAAAAATTTCTTTTTTAAACTCAAAATATTTCTATGTAACACATTTTTTTGGGGGGGTCAACATTTTTGTTTTTCTTTTTAATTAAAAATATTTCTATGTATGTGGAGAGTAAAAACAAATTGGGGGTGTTGAAAAAAAATTTTATTAAAAATTTTTTTTTTTTTTTATTAAAAATATTTCTATGTATGGAGGAGGATACAAAAAACAAATTAGGGGGGCCAAAAAAATTTCTTTTTTTCTCTTTTTAACCTAAAAACATGAATGAACACTATTTTGTTTTTCTGACACGACAGGTGCACATTAATATGAGTTCTTATGGATGCGAACTTGGCTAGAGATAGGTACATATATAGTATGTGCACCCTTGCATAGATAGGTAAGTATTTAGTATGCGCACCAGAGCCACAGTAGGTATGAATATAATATGCGCACCGGGGCGGCGATAGGTATATATATAGTATGTGCAAGGGGGGTTGGAATAGGTATGTATATAGTAGTGCATAGGGGTGACGATAGGTACATATATAGCATGTGCACAGGGGTGGCAATAAGTACGTATATAGCACGCGTTCTGGGGTTGCGATTGGTACGTATATAGCCCGCGCACTGTGGAGGTGATAGGTACGTATTTAGCATTCGCACCGGGGTTGCGACAGGTACGTATATAGCACGCGCACCGGGGCGGCGATACGTACGTATTTAGCATTCGCACCGGGGCGGCGATAGGTACGTATTTAGCATTCGCACTGGGGCAGCCATAGGTACTTATATAGTATGCACACCGGTGCAGCAATAGGTACGTATTTAGCATTCGTACCGGGGCGGCGATATGTACGTATTTAGCATTCAGGGGTGGCGATAGGTACGTATACAGCATGTGCACACGGGCGGCAATAAGTACGCATATAGCATGCGCACCGTGGCAGTGATAGGTATGTATTTAGCATGCGTTCAGGGACGGCGATCGGTACGTATATAGCACGCACACCGGGGTGGCGAAAGGTACGTATTTAGCATTCACACCGGAGCGGCGATAGGTACGTATTTAGCATTCTCACCGAGGCGGCGATATGTACATATTTAGTATTCACACTGGGGCAGCGATAGGTACTTTGGTAGTATGCACACCGAGGCGGCAATAGGTATTTATTTAGCATTCACACCGGGGTGGCGATAGATACGTATATAGTATGAACACCGGGGCAGCGATAAGTACTAATATAGAAGTCGCAGACAGAGGTGGTACTTTTTATAAAAATAGATCATACTATTGCCCTAGGCAACGTAGGAGGAATGGTGGGGAAGAAACACCTTTTGCAAAAGGCAAAATGAGAAAGTAACGGTGAAATGGGGTGACTAGGGAACTGAAAGGTAGAAATATAAAGAGACGGCTATAGAGAGAGGGAGAGAAATAGAAGTATGAATATAAAGATGTTATATACGCGATTTTTCTTCAATTATATGTTTTTATGACCCTGAGCAACGCCGGGTAACCCCGCTAGTTATATAGTAGATGATATCATTTGGGTCATTAATATCTAACTACAGTCCTATCCGACATGAAATAGTTGAAGAAGATTTTCTTTCAGTTCTGTGAAGAAAATTATAAAAGTCGGCAGTTTAAAGACTTAAAAGCAAAGGTTTAATTTTGCTCTGTAACGAAACGCAACCAACTATGTGCGAAACGATTCCCCCGTCACTCTCTCTCCCCCCTCTCTCACTATGTATCTCCCTATCTATTTTTTTCTTTTTTGTTCAACTAATAGCGCACACACGCAAATCCAGGCACTTCCTATGAAAAGTGTTTATTAGATTATATTAATTGTACTATGTTATATGAAATATTAGTTGTAATAATTAACGGAAATAAAGTAGTAAATTAAGCATTATTATTATTTATAATGTAGGCCGAAGTATTATTTGAAATGAAGCGGAATATGCGAATTAAGGGAGGCGCGAGAGCGCTCTATCCGTTAATAGACTTCAAAAATGGCCTATGCTGGAAATCTCATGTCTTTGATCAATCATAACTCAAAAACCAATAAACCAAATTAGTTAAACCGTTGCACAATTTTTTTTATAGGTAGAATTTCAGCATCATTAGTCAAGGCAACCCAGAGATCCAGAAAGGTAAGGCATGGTTTTGTATTATCCGTGTGTTCGTACGTACGTATGTGCCACCCTGTATCTCATCAACTATTTGATAGATTCAGCTGATTTTTGGCAGATATAGAGGTTCTAGGGTCTAGTTGATGGCATTTAAATTTCAGTTTACCTTAGTTTTCCAGAAAATTAAAAAAAAAACTTTAAAATGACCATTGTATTGAGCCAACGCACACACATACACTCTTTCACTGTCTTACGCATACTCCACTGAACCTAACCGTAACGACGGGGTCAAAGTTAGCGCGGGTCCCAATGTAACAAAGCACCCTCTATTTGTTATTAAGTTACGCTTGCTTTATCATGAGCAACCCCCCGGATAAGAGTGAAATACTCTTAAAAAATAATAATTTGCATTCAAATAACGTGTGTACGATGGACACTTTACTAAAATGGGTTGATATATCGTAAAAACTGGCAAACTTAGCAAAAGAAAACGAAACTGTACTTGTTACTTCTATTTTTTTGACCAGCACGAGTATATATATATGAGATGGTGAGAAAATGTACATGTAACCGGCGCATGCACTTTTATCATAACGGCCTTACTTTATCATCTGATGTTTTCAATTTTGATACGTTATTGTTGATTAAAATACCTTCATCGATTTTGCAGAACTACTGGATTACCAGTTTACGATTGATAATTGTTCGAGTGCTGACGAAATAAAAAAAAATCACATCCTATTTCATCTATTAACTTATATCAGTGAAGTTTTAAATCTACATAATTAAATACCGCATATTGCTCGAATTTATGTGCTCACATTTATAGATATTATTATTTCATATAGACAGTGAAATTTAGATCATTCATTATCTGACGTAAACAGAGCACATGGAACAAACAATCGAAGACTTATGAGATGAAGAATTCAAGCGGTAGAATTTGTACAATTGCCATAATTTACTCATGAATGATTTAACATATTTTAATCATTGAAGTTGCTTAGTTCTCTTCAGAATGCAACAGTGAACAATTGATTTACCTGTTTTGTATTATGCACTTATCTCCCTTTGTAAACATTACATGAAGCAACATATTTTTATTTGCATGTGCATCTATGAGGTTGAATCAGTCAGAGCTCCGTATGAGAAATAGAGGATTACACTTTTAGTAAAGAAAAAAATAATGTACGTTTTTAGCTAGTTTGAAGGTTTTAGGCGCATTCTACTCTTTGTAAATACTGTTCAGCACTAAACAGTAGTTGCAAAAATGGTGTCGCGTTGCTATGAGAGAATAAAATATATTTTAAGTAATGTTCGTTATGTACTTCATGGAATTCCCAGTCAGGCGGGAGTAGCATCAAAACTAAATTCGACCCAATTACCAGAAACTGTGATACCTTCTCTTCAGGTCATATAAAATATATCGAATAATTTATCAGAAAAATCTCATATTAAAAATGCACTAAACAAGCTATATAAGCTTTCAAAGTCAGGACTCGTGGATTGTAGTCCTACGTGGTTGTTCTGCCATTCATGCAGACTATTAAGTTAGAAAAGATAATTAGTATGCCACAGACTACAGAATAGTGTCCGACGAAATAAAACTTAAATACAATTGTTTAATAATATTATTTTTTTAATATTGTTTAGTTTAAAAAGACTTTCTAAATAAGGTAACGATTCTTTAATTGCGCGAGAACGTTACATGAATTATATAGCCAATTTACGAATATCTATCATAGCAAAACGAACGGAAAAAATGACAAAAAACAAAACAATGAAAAAAGAATGAACAATGTTGATATTAAATTAATGTCATTATTACACCGATAGCATTCTTAAATAAATACCACATTAAAAACTGCTCTTTTTGCCTCTATTAAATTATAATACTTTAATAAACCTTAAATGACATATAGGTGTTCGTCGGCAAAATGCGTCGACTATAATATAGGAATAACCGAATGAAGATTATTTAGCTGTAGCAACGATGTATTTGTGGTGTTATTCAATACATTAGTTTTTTCCAAGGTTAATCAATGTTACAATTAGAATGGATGTTTTGCCAATTGATTATTTATACTTATGAGTTTGACATCATGTCCGAAGATGAAGTCAGAGCGAAAGAGAAAACGCTGTCACATCAGCTTGACATCAGATATCAAACATATTCTATGTCTGTACTCGACTAGTTTTCTTGGACAAACTCTTCTTTTTTTCATAGTGATGTTCTGTAAATCAGTGAACGACACGCGGTGCAACAGAAAAATCAATAGGAAGATGTACGTGTTTGGCTTGAAATATTTTCTTCAGCTTCATGTTGCTAGGCTATTGTCCGTTAGATTTTTGTTTCTCTGCGCCACCGAAGCAAACAACACCAAATCACGGTGGGAGGATCGTTATGCGGACAAAATAAATCCCGATGATATCGTCTTTTCAAGCAGTGAGCACTCGTTATAATATTTGCGCATTCAGCTTAAAATAGAATCTGTCGTATTTTTTAAAGTTTGATTCATCGCACGATATTAATAACACATTTTAGCTTTTAGAAATCAAATCAATATTCTAAAGAATTGAAACAATTCCCATATTAACAGCATATTAGTATAGATACATGAACTTCTTTAATTCATTCACTTGAAATGAACATTTTAAATATTACTGTTCTTTAAGTTTCATAAATAATAACAATAATGATAAAATATCTTGATTCAGGTTTTGACATTTTAGCAGAGAAAAATTGATAGCAGTATACATTATAAAAAAAACAGACATCCCTTCAATAAATATCATATTAGAAACGTGACGGTATCTTGGAGTTTGCCTGTTCGTATGCAAATAGAAACATGTGATTGATTCACCAAACATGTATAGGCAGAGTACGCATTACTAAGGCTGTAGTTTTTAGGATGATAATTATCGTTTAAAAGATTTATTAACTGGATTCCTGTTTCATTAATTGAAATGAAATAGCATAATATAACATAACACGCTATCACATTAATATTATTTTAAAATATGTAAGTTGCTGTTTCATAATCCACGACAAAATAAACATAAATATATTCGGCATTAGTTCAAAACGAGGTTATTTTACTTTAAAACATAATTCCTATTGTAAACAATAATAATAATACTTAAATATATTTCTTGTAGTTCATTACGTTCTCATAGAAATAGTTTGTTTCGTATTATTTCAACTGTATTTCACAATTATTTGTTTGCGTATTAGCTATAAAGCAGGGAAAGTAAAGATGAAAATTGACCTATTCAGGTTCTGTATCAACCTCAGTTATATTGTGTGAGGATATAAACCCCCTAACTCATGTTATGGAAGAGAGAGGAAAATCTAAGAAAGAGAGAGAGAGAGAGAGAGGGGGGGGGAGATAAAAAATAGCAGTGGCTGCCTTTGTTTACTAGGCAATTGCAAATTATAAATACATTTTGTCGTAGATAGTTAGTATGCATTGAATAACTGGAGAAACTAACATCTTAATAATATTCATCATTTTACTGCCACACTCGATCAAATATAAATATGGCAAGACAATTTTAAAGTTTTCTATTCATGGAGTATTAAATCAGGCGTTAAAAAGTAAATTCTTAGGAATCAGAATGATGTGACGTTTTGACCGGCTCTCCTAAGTTTCCAAAATTCTAGAATTTACTAATTACCGAATGGACCACGTGACGGTTGCAAACGTTTATGAGTGAAAGTGATGCTTTGGAACCGACCGGATTCGAATTTTGCACTGCAGGTCGTAATACAAATTGCGTATTCACTTCACCATTCCCAAATCATACCTTGGTGATAAGCCATAAGTTTAATCATAGTTGCATAGCTCCCTAACTGAGAAGATGTCTGTTCGATGGTTCTTCAGACTACTGTAATAATATCAGTGCTAAATGCATCGTCTTTTCGAGAGTCGTAGTTTAGTTAGGTTCCTTGTAGTATCCCTTGTGTTAGTCAAACATATCTCTATTGTTTACGTACATAAGTACTATTTTTTTTTTAAGATTGACCAATTGAATAGTTTGAATAAAACATACAAACATATAGTTATTATATGAACCAAATAAGTCTTTCTATACGTTTTGTCTATTTACGATAAAACAGAAATTATATCAATAAAAATTGCTTGATTGTTTTGCAATTATAATAAACACACATATTCAGTGATGGTGTTAATGGACTAAGGAATTAGTGAAACGGCTTCAGTAAAAGGTGACAAGTATTTTCGGAAATATTTCATTTCCATAGCTACGTAGATCAGAAATCAAAGTATGAAAATGGTCCTGAATATCGCCAGTAAAACAATGAAAATGTACCAGATTTGTTTGATTTTATGTTATATTTATAACATAAAACATGCCAGTCGTCAACATCTTATTCATACCCTATTGCCCTTTTCAATCTATTAGCAAGTGTACTTTAGAATTTTGATGTTAGCTACGTTAATTAAAAGCAATGAAAGTGTTATTAAATGTGTGCTTTATTTACTATAAACGTCCCTAATTTGACTTCATTATTCTAGTTTACTAACAATTCTAATCTTTTTGAGTTGTAAAATGGTCAACAGTGTGTAGAAGTCCGAATAAATATGGAAATATGCAAAATAATTCACACAATATAGAACTAAATTGAATAGCGAAATCTTCGTATGGATAGATTTGAGCAGCATTAAATAATAAATGTATGACATTATCCTGTATCTCTACAAAGCCACCATCCACCCATGCATGGAGTATTGTTGTCACATCTCGGTTGGTGCATCATCTACTAGTTTCTCCCTCCTTGACAAGGTCCAAAAAAGAATCGCCAACCTAATAGGTCTCTTACTGTCAACCAAGCCTCAGTCCCTGTCCCATCGCCGCAATGTAGCATCCTTATGTTTGTTTTATAAATACTTCAATGGATTATGCTCCGATGAATTGGCTGTTCTAGTGCTCCCCTCGACGTAAATCCACTAGACTAACTCGACAATCAACTAAATCTTATTCATTCACTGTGGAGGTCCCCAGATGCCGGGGAGCCTTCTACTCAAATAGCTTCTTTCCTCGTGCTGCTGGCCCCTGGAACTCCATCCCTGCCCCCTGTTTCCCCGACAGTACTGACATGCAGAAATTTAAAACTAATGTAAACAGACATCTCGCTGCGCAGATCCGAATTTAGGTTGAAACCCTTCTCCCCTTTTATTTTTCTCAGTATCCCCTTACGTCTACAGTGCCGGCCTGCCTTGTTTTGGGTGAACTATGTTTAAAAAAATATATAAAAAAATCTAAATTAATTATATATGCGCATGAATGTATATATGCATAGGGGATACGTCCTCGACGATCAGTCAAACAATGATTTTGTTGCAGCGCAATCTAAGGAGGCCCACCCTCCCAGGCTTTACCTGTTTTGAGAAGAAGTTCGTCTATTGCTAATCATCTAAGGTGTCCCTAACAGAGAATGCCGACGGGGCTGCTCAGGCATATTTTGTAGTTCACCGCGTGCTAATCCTAGTGTGCTGACTTTTAAAAAGCGCACCTCACCTTGTGGCATCCTGGAGAAGAATAACATAAAATACATAACCAGAAAATATTTTCTAACGTTATATGAAATTAGCTGACACGACCCGCGGTTACCTATGAGTTATTTACACTTTAACCTTTTGTCGTATTTCTTTTTAAAGTTTGTATTTTTGCTATTTCTATGTTAGACGTCGTTGCAAAATTACGTTCAAAAGTGTTCTTGTTAATATGAACATCATAAGAGTTAAGGGCTGGAGTGTCATTCGCTATTTTGAATAAAACTGAATTTAAACATCATTACAGTCAGTGTAAATCTAACATTAGCTTTATATCATGAATAGTAACTGGCTAATACACAGTATGGCCGTGCTGTTTTTATTAAGAACATATTGCAATGACGTCGTCTGGGATCCGAATTTCCACCAATAACATAAATGATAGAAGAAATATTGATATTGTTTTTTGAAATGTCTTAGTGAGAGATAAAAGTAAATTCTGCTTGGTCGAGGTTCTAACTAATTAATTATCATATCAACACAATAAGTTTAAAGGTTTATATTTGTGTTAATATATAAATCCAATCTGATTTTGTTGATTGCTTTTTTATTCCTATTTTTGCGAGCCTAACATCGGATCTGCAGGCGTATAAAGTCATATTCATCCGACTTGGATGCGATTTTATAAAATTGACAAATGTCAGACGACAGGTGGGCAGGAAATATTTTGGGGGCATGAGACGCGAGCGTCAGAGGGTGTGTGGAGCAAGATGAGTCTGTATTAAGAAAGAAGATATCTCGGTTTGACAAGTAGACCCAAGAATAGCCTGTGCGTGAATCTTCGTTGTTAGTGTTGTGATGTAAGTAATTTCGGCAGTACGTGTGCTGAAAAAGTGAATGTCGACTTTAGATAAACTATAGCATTGACGGCTATGTGCCTGACTGAAGATGAGACACATAAGCGCGACCGGCTGTGGGAGGAGTCTGGAATGTGTGAGCTGGGGTCCTTGCAAGAGATGCCTCCAGAACGTCCCTACGAGAATATCGGTCAAAACAAAACAGACCTTCAGCGAGGCGGTGAGGTCAACTGTGAAAGCAAGACTTATCAAGACTTGACATTGTGCACAGAGAAGATGGTAAAATGATAGTAAGAGTAATTGTAAGAGGCGTTGCGATCCTTACTTTTTAGTAGAATGAACTTTTCATTGCATGCGTTGTATTGCTCTGTCCTACCATTCCTCTCATCCCACAAAGCGAGAAGGAGAAATATTGAGCCACGAACTAAAAAGTTATCGTGATTATTTTTCTTTTAATTTTGATGATTATTAGTTTCATGTTTTATGTATTTTAGAAGTTTGCATGCGTTTCTAGATAATAATACTATTTTGTCGATCATCAACAGACAAAAAACAGTGGATATTGCAAAATGTGTGCTACTGAAAGAATCATCTGGTTAGAATATGCAAATGATGAACACGGTTGCCATTTAAAACTTTGCGAAGAAAACACACGTAACACTTTAGTAATTGACTCTCTCGGTATGATCAAATATCAATTAATCAGATTCAAGCCTAACTCTGTCAACCTCCGAAAATCAAGCTTAATTATTTTAATAACTTTATCTTTTACATCATTACGTGTTACAATACTACCAATGAAATCGATTAGTATTCTCAATCTTTTTGGAAAGCCAAACCTAATATATTTAATAATTAACCAATTCCTATATATATATATATGTATAATAATATATAAATTATAATGAGAAACTCCTATACATACTTCCAGAAATTCGTCAAATGTTAAAAACAGAGAGTGACTAAACGTTATCAACAGAAGAAGTAACTACAGGGAGAAATGCGTAAAAGAATAAATGAAAAGATTAACATATAAGACACATTCTTTTTTATTAGTATACTTTGTTAAATTTCAAGGGAGCTGAACTAATGTACAGTTTATTGCAACCGTTCGTTAATTATAATTTTGATTTTCATAAAAAAACGGCAATATTATTAGTTTATTCTTGGATCTACTATGTAAAATTTCAATCATAGGATGTTCGATATAAATTTAAAAAAAACATTATTGATTATCTGTAATTGTTGTGATTAGTGTTCTGTACAGGTTTCTGATATAACATTTAATAGACAAGTTTAACAATATTTAGTCTTTCTTTTCTTTAAAATTTTACGAGACCAATTATGGTCATATTCGTCTTGCTGAGGTTTTTCACAAAAAAACATAATTTTATATTATTATTGAAAGTCGCTAAGTGACATTATTACACACTTCCGTCTATTACATAACCACGCACTTTATAAGACTCATATTTCTTTTTTATCCCTTCCAGTTCGCCGCTGCTGTCAGACAGTCGTTTCTAATGATTTTCTTTTCTTTACTGAATAACACTTTTGTTGTGCCATTTCCCTATTTTTGACGACTAACATTTAATATAAATCATTGAAAATGATGGAAGATAATTCCCGAGACAGCCCGAGACAGTAAAGTAATTTCTAGCAGAAGTCATCAGGTACAGAAAAAACATGGATGAAGAATAAAAGATGGTTTTATTTCATATAAAATTTGTCATTGATCTGTTCATTATCTTGAACAAAAAAATATAACAGCGGATATTCTTAAAATGCGCCATTTCCAATAAGTGGTTAGCGACGACAATTATGATTCAGTAATAAGAATGTTACGCCATAATTTCTGTTGACATACCGGTTCTCGTTAGATAATTGACGTTAAGCGACGTTACTCTGGTCAGTGCTTTATGCGTGACCATTCGAGAAAACTAGGCGTTCTATGTGGGAGAACGTCGGCACTTCCCTGCAAAAGAAACAACGTCGTCATCTCCCATGACTGGGATATACATGCGACTAATATTCTCTTAAAATGTTCTCCTCCGAGGAAGTCGACCGTATCCCATCAGAGTGAATACTACACCACAAGATGATAGACCGACAAGCTGATTGGCAAAATGGGATTTCAAAGTTAAGATTAACAATCTAAGAGACATACCGACTAAATCACATTTAGTATTTAACCGTGACTGACTGACGGACGATCCGAATAAATGTCAACCCGTCCTCTTATAGTTACGTTACGTCCAGACATGGAATCGTACACTCTTATTTACAATCTAACTTTATTTTATACAAATAAAGTTTAATCAATGACTGACTTGACAACCGAGTTTCAATCATGAATGCTCAACAGTCTTTGTTTTATCGTGTTTCAATGATATGAAAAAAACTTTGGTAATCGTCTCATCGGTAAGACGCGTGTTCCTGAATGAGCTTTAAAACTACCGAACCATAACACACCCATTTTTATCTGTGGAGTTATCTCCAAGAAATTATTTATAAAAATCATCCAAGCCTATTTCGTAGCTGCAGAATGTCATATCGTCAAAATCAAGAGTAGGCTGTGTCAGAAGTATTAACAGTTCTGCATGTTGTATTCAGGTATGTTTACTATTAAACGGCAACTAACAAATACTATTTTGATCGAAATTTTCTGAAAAAGTCAGGTATAGCCTGAAGTTTATTTGAAGCAAATAGTGTTGGCCTGCATAAATAATGATTCCGATAGTGTCATTTTCGTGGTCAGTTTTTTTCACCGCAAGAATAACAGACACTATAAAGACCGCAATACAAATAATGAGTTAAGTTGTAAAATACAATGAGTAACGTGGCACAGATACAGCAGAAGTCTGATCCGGTAGTGATATAGAAAATAATTATGTGTCGAAAAGACAAATAAAGTCAGGTCTTTTTGATTCGAAGTGCGAGATAAAGCAGCCGTTTTAGAGAAAGACTAATGAAATATTAAAACATAAAATAATAATTTGTTGTGATACTCACTGTCAGCACCATAGTGAAAGACACCGTCGTATTATGTGGACTGTGCACATTGCCTACTAATGCAGAGAAAGATAGCTATACTACAATTCCTTTTACTAAGAACACCAGCGTCTTAGAAAACGCTACAAGACACGGACTCGTCATATCTGTTATCGTCTCGAATATTTGTTCTCTATGATACAGTTAGGCTTTTGAATGAAGGATTTACTGAAAATATTCAGTATTAATATGGGCATTAATAAAGTAATAACACCAATTAAATCAACTGAAAATTCTAATCTAAGAAAATGTAATTAATTTCGATACTTATAATTAGAACTACAATCTAGGCTCTAATACTAATACATATGCATTTTTAATTGTCTTAAATACTGAACTTATTAAATTAAGACACATACACGCTCATAGTAATATACACAAATCAACGACGTTCAGTTAGTAAATTGAATGAAAGGTATGATTTAAAAATAATAATGAATATTTTAATAGAATAAATTAACAAACATAGAGATAAAAGATCAAAGAGGGCGATATAGAGAAAACACCTGGACAAAAAGCAAGTTTGTTCTTACCCGCTGCCAACCAGACGGCAAACCGCAACCATGCAGCCTGTGACAAGGACGTGATTAAATATGCATTTAATGTGAACGAAGCTAGCGGAACAATTGGGACGTACGGTGTCGTCGCCAGCAGATGGATTTGGTTTCGAGGTTGGCGGGCGATCACTATCACACACGTAATCATAATTGCCAGCGAGCTAGTCAATAACAACAGAGCCCACCAGCTATGTCCATATACGAAGGTACGACCATGTATTGTGATCACGCACAGGATCACAGAACTAATGATATAAACAATCAAAGACAAACTGAATGTTCGCCATGATTCTTCAGTTGGTTCGCAAGATTCGTTGGGTAATTGAAAAAAACTACTCAAACTGCTCCCACTAATAAGACTCGATATGCGATGATAGGTTCCGGCATTGCTACCGCTCACTGCACTTCCAATAATCGGCGATGTGTCGTGTAGTTCTGTACAGATAACAGATTTAGATTTCTGCGTTGCGTATGTCTCTTTTGGTTCAATATTCGGAATGGGGCCACCGTTTATATAAGACGACGCGTCGCCTGACTGTTTGGAAAAAGCTTCAATGCTAGAATAATAGGCTGGATTTTCCTGTTTCATGCGATAGTTCTTATAAGTACGGTAACCCGTGTTATTTATAAAGTCTGTCGAAGCAAATCGTAGTGTACGAATATCGCTCATATCTTCGTATTCCTTGTATAAACCGACAATTTCCGAGTCATAACGTAAGCAGAGGACGGATACGCTGACTACTGTATAGGCTGCAAGTGTACCAATGGCCATTGTTTCAATAAGAGTCTCTAATTTAAAAAGCATAGCAATTAAGCCGGATGTTATCCCACCAACTAATGTAGCGACTGTCGGCGATTTGTTTAGTTTGCTGACAAAAGAAAGGCAACGAAAAAGTATGTGATCGTCCGCAATCGAGTAAAGTAGCCTCGACAAAGAATAGATGCAACCGAGCACAGCGGCGGACAGGCCGCATATGCCGCCGATACCGATGACATAATTGGAGCCGAAGATCTGGCGGGCCTCATAGGCGCGAGGAAGTGCAGCGCGGTCTTGTAATTTGTACCAGGGGTAGGCAAGCGTTATGGCCATAGCAACGCCAAAGTAAAGGACGAAGCAGGTGATGAGGGTAGTTACAATGCTTATTGGAACGACCCTGCTCGGCTCTTTACACTCTTCACTTGTTGTTGCAATGGCGTCGAACCCAAGGAAAGCAACAAACATCGTGGCTGCACCTGCCAATATCTGCAACAAAAAGGAAAGAATAATTGACATTAAATATTTCAAAGAAAAAAACGTTATATACATATTGACTGCTAAAATTATGTTGAAAAACCGGTTACTGTTAGGTCACTGAAGTTAAACAGTTGAGCCTAGTTAGTAAATAGATGGCTATCTAAGAATAACAGTTTCTGTATCTCAAAACCTGGTTTTAATGGCTTATAATTTCAAAGATGGATACAAACCTGAAACTACAACAAACACAACAATCAGTCCTAGATCGGTGGTTGCTATCTACGCAGACAATTCACTTGTCTGTGAAGACTGATTTCATTTATATTTCGATGCTTTATATCTTTCTGAGTATAAGAATTCAAGTCATACATATATATATATATATATATATATATATATATATATATATATATAGAGAGAGAGAGAGATGGAGAGAGAGAGTAAGAGAGAGATTTCACTAAGAATAGTGTATACTCAGTAAGTTCCGGAACAATGCCAATAAAAACAAGCTCGATGAGACCCGATTATAGGGTAGAGAGCATTTATGTATATATTTTGAGAGTTTACCATGACATTTCATTATGGATAGGATTCATCACAACAAAAAGTGTTTTTTGTTATTATGTATTTATTTTTTAAAGTCATTGTACTCTACACGTGTTTCGCTACCAGAGAAAGGTACTTGCTTGTCAGTTCATCAGGAGAGATATAATAACTAAAATATGGACCTCAATAACTGACATTGTTCCACGGAGGATTGACCTAATTGAAGTCACTTAAGAAAAAAGTTCAAAATATCATTTATTGAATGAAATGTCTTAGTAAACTCTCAATATATATATATATATATATATATATATATATATATATATATATATATATATATATAGTGTTTCGTTATATGCTGAAAAGAAATCAGTAAAGTGATCGCTCGCAAAAATATGAATATATCAAACATGTAAATGAATTTCTATAAAATAGAATGAAGCCTATCAAGAGATCAGATCTGGAATACACAAATGATTCGATATTCTAGAAGATAGGATCTTATAAAAATAATAATATAATTAATATTGACAGTTAACCGCTATATCAGGGATCAACTCATCATAAGAAATTGTTTAACGTATTTATGCATTTGAATTCAAATTCAGAAATAGTATAAAAGTACATTCAGTTATATCTAACGTTTTCTTTTACAAATATCCTTGATTTCTCCTTCGTCAGACCACTATTACAGTATTGTGTCCAGGCCTCTGCTTCATATCTAATACGTTAAATGAGGATGCTGGAGAAAGATCAATGATTGCTTACTAAAATGTTGCGAGGATAACTGGATGCAAAAGTGCCTATGTTTACGCGGTAATCTCATTTGGCAAACACTCACCTCAATGCCTACTATGACCTCGCTCACGACGTTCTATTCACTCCCGCATTAGCGAGAGGTTTTTGCGGGCATTGTTAGAAACTGTTTCACCGCCGATTTTGATTGAACCGGAAGAAGACCGCTTTTTTAATAAGGATTCCTCGATAGATCTTGGAATAGACCTTTAGGAGATTTAGTAAATGCGCCAACAACCCAGCAACTACAGGCGAATTTCGACAGGGGATGGACCACTGTATGCTTTCCTGTGTAAATTTCTATCGCCAGTTTCCTACATGACAACTGAAGCATTTTTGCCAAATAGTTGAATTGAAAAAATATGTGGCGTAACATCATCGCGCGTCGTCAAGTTAATTTAAAAACAACGCGTTTCATGCATTCCGCTAAATATTCATGAATATACGATTTCCCTTTTTATATATAATTTGATTTATAAAAGAAACGAAATATTACACACACATATTTAATCTAATGTGTTTATGTTTTGAATATAAAATGTTAACATGTATTCTTGGTTAATTTTCAAGTTAACTACACGTGAAAGTGAATGCTGTAATATTTTATGGGAATGCGTAATGAAAGGCAAAATGGAAATAAAAAAATAATTATATACAGAAGATTGAGCGTGTTCGTCCGGATTGCAAGATGTTGAGTTAGAGAGTAAGAGCATCAACTGAGGCAAACGTTAAACATTGATGAGAGAAGGAAGATGCAATCTGTCAAATCGAAATTGTGATTATAAGTATTCCTGTGTATCAAAATTGCGTTAATACATTTTTTGTGTTTTAAGTCTATCTGTACTTATAAATACGGGATTTGATATTTCTAACTCACAGATATAAAACATACAATTGCTACTGAAGTTACACTACTTATAGAAACATTATGAAAATGAATAACGCAGATTAATATAACATGTACATCTATATACTATAGATTCAGGGATATTACAGTTTTATTTATATTAAACAATACAGAAATTAAAAAAGTAAATGAAAACGTATTAGTGTTTTTAGTTTTATATTTAATGAATGCTAACAACAATAGTATATATATATATATATATATATATATATATATATATATATATATATATATCGATGCCAAGTGGAATGCGTCGATCGTCATATACCATTTGAAAAAGGCTAATTTTAGCTAAATTCGTACAATAAATTAAATGTATAAAATAACACAGAATATACTATACAAAGTCACTTGTAAAATATACATATACACAGTTTAATAGTGTAAACACACGTCCTAAATTTTGAGTATGTAAGGGTCTTCGCGGGGACGTTATATGTTTCTCTCACAGAATGCAACTAATTTTAATTAAATTGTGTAATTTGGATAATTTACACAAGATGATATGAATACGGTTTGAACATTTTACGAGGTAACATCACATAATAAGTATTCTTCTAAAAACGACGGCAGAAGGTTACATTTACAAAATATCATCCAAGATTGGAATAGTAATCTAGAGAAATACGAACTATCAATGATCATCAAAACATTCCAAAACATATGTCCTATAAACTTTTAATTAAGGGAATTGAAACGCCTTATTTTTCTATTAAAATAACAATAACTAACATCATAGACCTAACGATTGCAAAATTATTATTTTCATCTTACATCATATTAGAATCTTTAATAGTTGTTGGGGAATTTCCTCTTAATTACTGTGTTAAGCTAAAACTGTCAAGAAATGGATTAGTAAACATAATGATGTAGAATTTTTGGATTTACTATTTATGTTATTCGTTCTAGTAATCATGGTAAGTCGCTCGTGACACCGATGCTGATACTTCAGTAATGATTTTACGAATAGTATTTTATTAATACCTACGTGAGAGTTCCATATTACTTGTCTTTTGTTACTTATAGGAGTACTTTGCTCGTCAATGACATACATTTCGGTAGATTTCGGTATGTGGGTAGAGCCACATACTACTGGAAGATTAATTCGTTTTCCCTAAAAAATAATCAATATATAAGACCTTCTGACAAAGAGTAGAATTTATCGAATAAGTAGAGTCTGTTGACAAAGCTGACACATTCAACCTCACAGCATTATGGATTGAAGGAATGTTAATTCATTTTTAATATATAATTCATTTATTATGAATTTTGAAACACAGCGGCTAGGCTTAAGGCTGGGTAATGTAGGCTATACTCATTTTAATTTAATTTCAGAAAATAGAGTAAAGTAAGGATGCAAGCACACTCTGAAAATTTAAATACCTCCGATTTTTATTAAATTTTAATAATAGATATTCGACACTCATGAATACATATTCATAACATTTTAGTTTCTTTTGAGTATTTTGAAGTGGCTTTAGGTAGCATAATATGGACACAACCTCTAAATTTGAAAAGTTCAATCTTTCAGGTTTTGCATTGAATTTAATCAATAGTCACTAGACACCAATAACTAAGCATTCCCTAAGTGTCAATTTCTTCATCAGAACACTTAAGCTTATGCCTACAAGTTTAGACCTTATTCAGAATCAGTATATAGTAATGGATACTAAAATTAAATACTGATGGAATGCTACTAAACCTTATGTCTCTAATCGTTTTTCCAATGTGTATGTACAAATTGGAAAAACGTTTAGAGACATAAGGTTTAGTAGCATTCCATCGGTTTTTTCGTTTTCGTAAGAGGACATAAAAGTAGTGCAAAACAATTCTGTTGGCTGATTAATTTTTACCTTTCCAAGGACATATATTCTTCTAGTTATGATATTTACAACGTATGATTATATGCTCCACTCACGGAAGATACTTTTTAACTGATTGTAATTGCTATTTATTTAAGTATATCAATATGATCCTGACTTGTTTAAAATCTTTTCCTGACCTCTTAATTGATACATATTAGGATCCATAGAAGTATTAACAAGAAAACAGAATGTTAATGCACTAAACTCTTGACCTCATTAAGCGGTTAAATACTGTACATATATAATGAGTGCTTTCTTTGACTGATAAAATATGAATGCTGGAGTAAAAGCAAAAGTAAAACTCATTGAGACATAATCTAGTTAAAAAAAGGAATAAACAGATTACAAACTACTATGTCAATAATCTTCATACTGTCAACTTCCGAGTTCAAATTCACGTATATCAAAAGGGTTTTAAGTGGATACGTTCTTTTGAAATTTCAGTTGGTTTAGTTGATTTGTTTTACAGTATATCAACATTTTTTGGGGTTATTTAATGCCGAATCAGGTCATTTTGGTGAAGGTTTTTATGTACAAGTATTTATTCATGGTTTTTAGTGTGATTGTTTTGTTTTACGGCATATCAAATCTTTTAAGGTAATTTAGTGCTAAATCATGTCATGTTGGTAAATGTTTTTATGCTCAAATTTCTTTATGTGTACAATTTTTTATTCATGATGTTTGGTTTGGTTGTTTCGTTTTGCAGCATATCCACTTTTTGTGATTATTTAATGCCGAATCATGTCATTTTGGTAAAGGGTTCTTATGCTTCAAGTTCTTTATATGTACAAGTATTTATTCATGGTGTTTTGTTTTGTTTTTTTACAGCATATCCACCTTTTTGGGGTTATTTAATGCCGAATCAGGTTATTTTGGTAAACAGTTTTTATGCTTCCAAAACAATCAAACCAAACAGCATAAATAATGCTGTTTGGTTTGGTTGTTTTGTTTTACGGCATATCAACCTTTTTTGGGTTATTTAATGCCGAATCAAAGCATTTTTGGTAAAGGTTTTATGCCTCAAGTTCTTTATATTTTCAAATGTTCATTAGTGGTTTTTGGTTTCGTTGTTTTGTTTTACGGCATATCAACCCTTTTTGCCGAATCAGGTCATTTTCGTAAAATTTAGTTGTTTTTATGGCATATCAACTCTTTTCAGATTATTTAATCCTGAATCCGGTCATTTTGGTGAAGGTTTTCATGCTTCAAGTTCTTTATATGTTTAAGTATTTATTCATGGTGTTTGGTAGAGTAAAAGAGTGGAGGGGAAAAAGAAGAGAGCGTTAGAGAGGAGGACAAGAGGGGAGGAAATTGTTATTGTTGTTTTGGATTTTACAGAATATTATGGAGTTCTGCAAAGAGAAAAATAATAAAACATCAATGTTTGGTGCATTTCGATTCAGGAAGTCAACAACTTCAGACAACCTGATTTGGTAGCGGCAGTAGGTTCTATTTGACCCAAAGATGGAACCTTTATAGCTAGTACATCTCCGGACCAGAGTGGACCTGGGAGCAATGGCAACTAAGGGGAAACTCACCACTAGATGTCTTTTAAAGTCATACCCAGGACCTTTTAAATTGAAAGAAATTAACTTAATATAATGATATATTAAATTACATAATATGTTTTTAAACTAAGTGACGTTCTTATCATCCGCGAAGACGTAGACATAAAGAGTATTCAGATTTACTTCAAAGCAGATTATTTGCCTACGTTTTTTGTTGCCAATAAAGACAATACGTAAATACCTGCATCGCAGTTACACACGTGTCAATAGTAAGTAGTTTATTTTCCCACGAAATGTCATAACTACTTTTCTTTGTAATAGCTATTAAACGGTAGGATCTACGGAAATATAAAAATAGACATATTCAGCTACTGTACGAACACCGCCGAAGGATTCGCTATGACTTAATATATTTTAAAAACCTACAAAATTGGCAAAAATGTGATATTTATTGGTTAATTTTTAAAAATGTATCATTCACAAGAATTACATTTATTATCTATTAAATTTAGTATAATGATATACATAAAACCTGCATACATTTTACAACCGGTCACATCCCCTTTAATGTATTGTAGGTAAACAATTTCTGAAACAAAAAAATGATACCATAACATAACAAGCAATAACAGAAAAGGGAAACGAAAGAAAAGGATTGTCATTAATTGACTTCTTACAAGCAGGTATGTATTTGTAAAAACCATCAGCTGGATTAATTCCATATGACAGACGACGCTGCAAAAACACGCATGCCCCAAATAAAAAAAATATTGATCGAACTAATCAATTCAACATACATCTGTTCGATAATAACGTTAGGCATAAAAATAAGGTTAGCATAGCATTAACTTGTCTTCAAAAGAATTACCAGTTTTTATTGCATTCAATTGGAGATAATTTACCGAACAAATGATACCCCCTTCCAATTCAGAAAATAATCCCAACTAGGAATGCTAAGTGCAAATATATTATCGACTTAAAATGGATATTCTGTTTTCTCTGGGAATACAATATAAATGATCGTGGC
>OY744522.1:98587699-98882699 GCA_963556195.1 Sepiola atlantica | reverse complement strand
TTCATTTTTTTGTTTGTTTTATTACACTAATGAATCTTAGCTGCTTGCAACAAAAAGACTACAGAGACATCGTTGTCTAATAAGAGTTGGTCGTTAATTACGAAAACGGATTTGAATATTTAATCCATGTCTTTTTCTCTTTTTTCTTTGCAAGCTAATTACCCATGCACGATCGCTGATTGAGGATTATTTATTCAGTTTCCTTATTTGTTTCTACGTTTTCCATTGCTAAGTTGATTTAATTGAACCGGTCAAACGACGTCTGATTAATCTCCATAAATAGGGTTTAATTTCCTTTTGGCATTTCTTCATATAAAACAGCAATGATTACTGTGTAGCAAATAGAAGAAGACTTGATCAAATGTTGGCATGCTTTGCTGTATGAGTTCAAGTGAATTGTCGACGAATACTTCACAGAAACGTACATGTTGATTTACAGAGTTGTTAAAAAAGTTTAACATCATCATACAAAGTTAGTACATTGAAGAAAAATCTAGAAGTAAACATCGACTTAGAGAAAAATATAGTTCGTCATGTTTCAGATGATAATTGATTCTTTCAAGTAGCTTGCAAGGCTCGGCAGTCCAGCCAAAGGACACCTTCATGGATACACTCCTCCAGACACTAATGCGTAACCCCCAGGACTTTTCGCAGTTAATTTTGGCCTCTATTACCTTTTCATACATTGCATTTTCCTTGTCGACGACACTAATCTCGACACTACCCGTTACAAACACTGTCACGTCGTTGGAATATGCGCCTGAAGATATTTGCCGAGCGCCTTAAAAGCCATTGTAAGAAAGAGGATACATTATCACCTATCTGAGAATCAACTCACGAAATAAAATAAAGACAACTTTTTACAACAATAACGAAAAGGGTTTATTTAAATAAAAGGTTTCCTCTACCGTTTCTTATGTGGAAGATCATTTGGACAGTGTCTGAAAAAAGAAGAGGGAAATAAGTTCTTAAGGTGAAGAAAGTAGGTGCTGTAAGCGTCCAGTGGGCAAAGAGGCTGGAGAGAGGACGTGTTTCCTCGTTGAGTGCCAGAGTCTCTCTGAGACGATCTTTCTTGGCTGGTGCCCTGGTACCGTCTGCTCACTGTCTGCAATATCCTAAAGGAAGATCAAGTAGTTCCTTAGGGAACTAATGATATCAATGCGCCCTGCGAGCTGATTGGAACAACCCGCTCACAGTGACACTGAAACGAATTACAATGTAAATATAATTCATGACTGCTTCACTTTAACATTATGCAAGCACCTGTCAAAGTAATTCCACGTAGAACCGGACTCACCCTTGGCCTATGAATGAAGGACCCCAACACAATCACATAGACGAATGGATCGAGAAAATCCGAAGGGCCTCGATCTCACACCATTCACTTCTACAAGCACATTGGGTTTCGCATACAAGACGCGAATCAAAGAGTGAAATTGCGGCTCAAAACCAACCGCGGACAAAATAGCCTCCAAGTAACGATGGCCCACCCTATCGAATTATTTGGACTGATCTAAATAGATTAGCGCGACATCAGTGCCGACTTTATCCCTGGTTAAGCATATCGAGTGCAAATTATCTTGAATTGCTTTACCATTACAGAACAAGTTTTTTTCTGAGCTAATTAGACTAGCCAAAACAACCCGTAGATGATTTGCCCAAATCCGTGCTCAAATCTTAAAATCTACTTTTAGCATTGTTCTGAGCCGAAAATTATTTATCCCATCCCCACGACTTTTACTTTTACGTATAAGTTTCAAAACTCCATATAGTAAAGTACACGAGTACCACGAGTTAAATAAAACTGTCAGCAAGGAAACAGAAATGTGCGACAACCTCAAATATAACTCGTAGGGTAACCCATCGATCCCAGAAGACTTATTCAGGCTAACCCGCCTAAAGGCTTCATTGATTTCTTCCTCTGGTATGCAACCTTCGCGCCTTGCCGCTGTTGCCGCCTGAAAACGAGCAAAGTCGGCTAAATATGTGTCGGAATGCGCTAAAGACAGACCATGCTCCCTGGTGAAAAGATCCTGAAAGTGAAAACAAAACACCTCTAATATACCTTCGTTTGCGGTCACTAGACAACCATATGTTAATATGCCACGTACGATATGTCGATCGAAAGCGTGTCGAAACTCCTTTGCATGTGATTCAGCGGTCATATTTGTTCTTCCTGAAGCTTCCATTTGAAGCTAGCTTTAATTATTAAAGCTTCGTGCTCCTTGTTAGCCAAAGAGGCTAGCTCCGCCTTAATTATATTAACATTAACACTATACCCCGCCTCGTCTGCCCGATTGTATCTAGTTTTAAGTGTCAGGTTAGCTACCTTAGTTGATAGATTGAGTCGTTGACCAAAGTCGGCAGCAAAAGAACCTAATGACTTTTTGAAAATAAACCCACTTTTTTATTCCCAATTATAGCCCCCGTCAATTTCCGCTGTAATGTTATTCATTGCTGTTCCTCGTAACACGCCACATCGAAAAACAAAGTGTTGAGTTTCCAGTAACCAGCTAACATAGGATTAGGTTTATTTAAGTTTACTCGAACCGGAATAAGTCGAGATTCTAAGTAAACAATATTATGGGAGCTTGGGAATTCTAATAATCGTACGTTGACTCCCATAATTATGAACCGGTCAATATGACTCGAAATTTGTACCGAACCGGAGCTGTCAAAGGCCATACTACTTCACGAGGCTATTCATTCTGGAAGTTCACGAAATGCCTTAGCATCCTGATTTGAGTTAGTACGCCTAGAACTATTTCCACCGCGATCTAAATCGGGGTCGAACAGCGTATTCCAGTCGCCCGCTTAGATAACGGTACAAGTTGTATTCAAGAACAGCTCGATCCGTTGAAGAAAGGGAGCAAACTCATACTGGGCATTGGGTATATAAACCCAAATAAACCAAAACGTCTTATTCTTGATAGTAACATTCAAAACGTAAATTCTTCCTTTCGAATCTATGAAACAAGGGTAACACAACGAATCTATAGATCGTTTTACACCCCTTGAACGATCATCGAAGTACGCTGAATAGATATGAAAATTCCCGCCTAGACATTTTTGCTTGGAAAAGTAATAATAAATGCAAATTTAAAAAATAATTATTTTTGGAGTGAGATTAGAAATCAGTACATTTTTATCAAAGTTTTAGTTTATGCGTGAGAGGACAATATCATGACAAACGGACATTTACCAAACTACCTTCAAATGAGGAAGTACTGTCAAAGTTTTAGTTTATGCGTGTGAGGACAATATCATGACACACGAACATGTACCACACTAACTTCAAATGAGGAAGTACTGTCAAAGTTTTAGTTTATGCGTGTGAGGACAATATCATGACACACGAACATGTACCACACTAACTTGAAATGAGGAAGTACTGTCATAGTTTTAGTTTATGCGTGAGAGGACAATATCATGACAAACGAACATGTACCACACTAACTTGAAATGAGGAAGTACTGTCATAGTTTTAGTTTATGCGTGAGAGGACAATATCATGACAAACGAACATGTACCACACTAACTTCAAATGAGGAAGTACTGTCATAGTTTTAGTTTATGCGTGAGAGGACAATATCATGACAAACGAACATGTACCACACTAACTTCAAATGAGGAAGTACTGTCATAGTTTTAGTTTATGCGTGAGAAGACAATATCATGACAAACGAACATGTACCACACTAACTTCAAATGAGGAAGTACTGTCATAGTTTTAGTTTATGCGTGAGAGGGCAATATCATGACAAACGAACATGTACCACACTAACTTCAAATGAGGAAGTACTGTCATAGTTTTAGTTTATGCGTGAGAGGACAATATCATGACAAATGAACATGTACTACACTAACTTCAAATGAGGAAGTACTCTCATAGTTTTAGTTTATGCGTGAGAGGAAAATATCATGACACACGAACATGTACCACACTAACTTCAAATGAGGAAGTACTGTCATAGTTTTAGTTCATGCGTGAGAGGACAATATCAGGACAAACGAACATGTGCCACACTAACATCACATGAGGAAGTACTGTCATAGTTTTAGTTTATGCGTGAGAGGACAATATCATGACAAACGAACATGTACCACACTAACTTCAAATGAGGAAGTACTCTCATAGTTTTAGTTTATGCGTGAGAGGGCAATATCATGACAAACGAACATGTACCATACTAACTTCAAATGAGGAAGTACTGTCATAGTTTTAGTTTATGCGTGAGAGGACAATATCATGACAAACGAACATGTACCACACTAACTTCAAATGAGGAAGTACTGTCATAGTTTTAGTTTATGCGTGAGAGGACAATATCATGACAAACGAACATGTACCACATTAACATCAAATGAGGAAGTACTGTCATAGTTTTAGTTTATGCGTGAGAGGACAATATCATGACAAACGAACATGTACCACACTAACTTGAAATGAGGAAGTACTGTCATAGTTTTAGTTTATGCGTGAGAGGGCAATATCATGACAAACGAACATGTACCACACTAACTTCAAATGAGGAAGTACTCTCATAGTTTTAGTTTATGCGTGAGAGGACAATATCATGACAAACGAACATGTACCACACTAACTTCAAATGAGGAAGTACTCTCATAGTTTTAGTTTATGCGTGAGAGGGCAATATCATGACAAACGAACAAGTACCACACTAACTTTAAATAAGGAAGTACTGTCATAGTTTTAGTTTATGCGTGAGAGGACAATATCATGACAAATGAACATGTACTACACTAACTTCAAATGAGGAAGTACTCTCATAGTTTTAGTTTATGCGTGAGAGGAAAATATCATGACACACGAACATGTACCACACTAACTTCAAATGAGGAAGTACTGTCATAGTTTTAGTTCATGCGTGAGAGGACAATATCAGGACAAACGAACATGTACCACACTTACATCACATGAGGAAGTACTGTCATAGTTTTAGTTTATGCGTGAGAGGACAATATCATGACAAACGAACATGTACCACACTAACTTCAAATGAGGAAGTACTGTCATAGTTTTAGTTTATGCGTGAGAGGGCAATATCATGACAAACGAACATGTACCACACTAACTTCAAATGAGGAAGTACTGTCATAGTTTTAGTTTATGCGTGAGAGGACAATATCATTACAAACGAACATGTACCACACTAACTTCAAATGAGGAAATACTCTCATAGTTTTAGTTTATGCGTGAGAAGACAATATCATGACAAACGGACATGTACCACACTAACTACAAATGAGGAAGTACTGTCATAGTTGTAGTTAATGCGTTAGAGGACAATATCATGACAAACGAACATGTACCACACTAACTTCAAATTAGGAAGTATTGTCATAGTTTTAGTTTATGCGTGAGAGGACAATATCATGACAAACGAACATGTACCACACTAACTTCAAATGAGGAAGTACTCTCATAGTTTTAGTTTATGCGTGAGAGGACAATATCATGACACACGGATATGTACCACATTAACTTCAAATGAGGAAGTACTGTCATAGTTTTAGTTTATGCGTGAGAGGACAATATCATGACAAACGAACATGTACCACACTAACTTGAAATGAGGAAGTACTTTCATAGTTTTAGTTTATGCGTGAGAGGACAATATCATGACAAACGAACATGTACCACACTAACTTCAAATGAGGAAGTACTGTCATAGTTGTAGTTCATGCGTGAGAGGACAATATCATGACAAACGGACATGTACCACACTAACTTCAAATGAGGAATTACTGTCATGGTTTTAGTTTATGCGTGAGAAGACAATATCATGACAAACGAACATGTACAACACTAACTTCAAATGTGGAAGTACTGTCATAGTTTTAGTTTATGCGTGAGAGGACAATATCATGACAAACGAACATGTACCACACTACCCGAGACGCCGATATAATGCCCGGGAGAATGATTTAATGACAATAGAAAAGATACGAATCGACCTTAAAGGAAAACCTTAATACTTCTCCAAAATAGGAGGAGATACTTACTAGCAGGATAGTCCCGTGACAACAGAACAAAAACAGCACTACTTCTCCCTTTACTTTTCCACGCTATTCTACAATACTGCCTTAGTCTGAAAAAGTATGAGTTCGTATTTAGACAGCTAACAAATCACCATTTTAAATTGATTTAATGCTCATATTCATGCACACACACACCCACACCCACACACACACACATATATATATATATATATATATATATATATATATATGTATATGTACTTGGAAGGCAAATTTAAACTATGGCAAATTCATCCGCCAATTCTCCTGCGAAACTATGACTATGATTTGAACTATTGAAAAGATCTACCAAAGGATATCTAGAAATGAGTTGTCTTTTATATTCAACAATACTTGCCTGCAAGAGAAAATGATGCTTATATATATATATATATATATATATATATATATATATATATATATATATATATATATATATATATATATATATATGAGAGTTCGAATTACATACTACACACAGTGCTCGATTGTATTCGGTGTCTCCGTACAGAGGGGTTGTCAGGACAACCTGACATGAGGATACTTCACCCTACAAATAACCATTGACCAATAATTCAAAATAACATAGTATTCGAAGCACAAATAAGATCCCTTTGACACGGCTATACACTGGCTTATACGAAAAAAAAGTGTACCTACTCCAAGTAATATTTCTTCAAGTAAAAACGTTTAGCTGGATATGCCACCAAACTAGAATCCGCTTAAACAAGAAAGCAGAAGAAAGATATATTATAACATATTAACTTGTCAATTGGGAAGAGGAAAATTAATGTTTTTAATGAACTCAAAGGTTAACAGGTGAAGGAGAACTTGAATGTAATATTCAAATATCAATGAATCTCATATATAGATAAAGGGTTAGCCCCAGCAAGGAGCCCCTGAATTTCTTTGAACTTGTACTGAAGCAAAATGAAACAAAAAAAAACATGCATACACACACAATCTATACCATTTGATGGGTTTTAATTAATATATATATTTTAAAAACAGTTCTGTCATGTATTTAGAATCATTACATTATGATACCGTTAGACTCTCCTATAAGTATGCAAGTAAAATAAGTTCATAATTAATAGAAGGGAGGTATATATTATTTATTTTAATTTTAATGTATATACTAATCGTATGGGAAATTATATCTCAGGAGTTAGAATTACGTAGCCAATATCAGTTTGCTGTTTATTGTGGGTAGCAGCTAATAACTATTTTGTTGATGCAGAGGTTTCGAATAGTCCCGAATTGTAAAAGTGTACCGATTCGTACTGAACATAAAATACAAGATTTATCAGCAGTATATTATTCATATAATTTTTTAATCTTACATATTTTCTAAAGAGATCATTTTGTTTCAATTAATATATAAAATATAAAATATGTACAACGAGTTAAGATTTAATCGATACTAAAACAATAACTGCTTCATTAGTCTCTTCTCAAAATAACGAACGTTTGAACTAAGTGTATTCACATCATAAAAACATTCTCCGTGCAATATGAAACTGTTTTGAAATGATCACGGCAAACGAATTCAATTTTCCTTGGAGATTTAATGTGAGTCGGTTTCGTTAAGAGACGGTTTCCAATTGGTTCTGCCTAATTAAACTTTATTGACTAAATATTGGAAGATTGAAATGGACGAATATAATTTTTATACAATTACGTGGGCAATGCAATCAATAAAAAGTAGACCTAAAACTAATTGCTGACGCCATTTTTATAAGAGAGCTGCGTGAAAATGATTAAAACAAATCAGTAATAAAGGTAAATAATAAATTATCTTCTTGACACATTGATGTATAATTTCTTTTGTTTAAATAATTAAGCGAAAATTTAGATATTTTTATTTATCATATTGTTCCCAAACCTTTGTCGAATCAATTTCAAATACTTATCGTCAATTTATAGCACGTGCTATGAGGACAGATGCACCACGAATGACATCATCATCATCATCATCATCATCATCATCATCATCATCATCATCATCATCATCATCATCATCATCATCATCATCGACCACCACCACCACCATCGGTTTAACACCCGTTTGACGTGCTGGCATGAATTGTACGACTTTAATAAATTAATATCCATACTAATATCTGTCTAACAAAATGTTTATGCATCCTTCTTTCTCTTGTCCATTCTTATCACTTATTTCCATGTTTTTCTTAGCCGTTACCTGATAATTTAACGTGCTTCCCTAGTTATTCGAGGTAAACTAATCCGGGAACTCTCATCAATTCTGTCAACGCCGCAATACCATCTAAGGATCTTGTTCATCACATATGTCCCTGATCTGTCCAAATTTAATCTTCTTCTAAGATCATCAAATTCAAGACTGTCTTTAAGATTCACATTACACATCGATCATATTCTCATATACAACTTATGTCCTTAACCTTTAATTACTTTTTTATCTAATAACCTCAGATGAGTAGTTACGAATACAAATCGCACGTTCTACTAGCTGTATATGCAGAGGGTTGACACAAATACTTATATATATATATATATATATATATATATATATATATATATATATATATATATATATAATATTTGTTTTGTTGATTATCAACGTACGTATACGTGTCTACCTTTATAATTGGGACTCATCAGCAAAGAGATATAACTATTCACTACTTGTCGCGCGATTTGAAACACCGGGCCCGAGTATTTCACAACTCAAGTTCCGACATCTTGAACCACTCGGCCTCCGCTGAATAGCTAAATAAAAGTGATAATTTTAACACTTTAGTCGGCGGCCTTGCCGTCAAGTTAGCGTTCTATTTAATGAAACGAACGATGCATATATAGCTAGCGAGGTCATGCTGTATTAATGCTACATTTACAGTGGCCATGTAGAGGGTTTTGTAGGTGCTACAAATAATAAATTATATATATATATATATATATATATTCCTAATATTAAAAAAATATACAATAACAGCTAAAATGTGCATACATTTAGGTTGTTCATAAGGCTATTAATTTGTACAATTTTAGGAAATTCATAATTACTAGTTGGGAACACAATTTTGTTAGAAAATATGCTTTAATTATATCTTCATTGTCTATATGTATATATATATATATATACATATAATGTGCGTATATATATATATATATATATATATATATATATATAAATCTATTAAGAAAAACAAGCCGGATTGATGATGAGCTGGAAAAAAGGAAAATGCCAAAGGGTGTTGCGGCGAATACGCACTCCTGTTTCACGCCTTCTTTATTGGGTAAGCGTCAGAGAAAGAGTCATCCTACTGTACAGAGACCCTGCATGTTCAGATAAAAAAGATGTGATAATTTTCAGGAGTCTGGGGGACATTAACTCTTCTGCTGCAGAGTGAAAAGTCGATTTCTGCTTACAAGGGCAAAGGCCTTGGTTAGGTCGATGAAGGCGATTTACAGCGGTTGTCTGTGTTCATGGAACTTTTTTCTGAAGCGCTCGTAGGAAAAAGATCTAAATCTACACTGTGCCCTGGGGTATACACGCTCTATTAGTAACTGCAGCCTGATGAGTACGACCCGGCTGAAGACCTTACTAAAACACCGAAGAGAGAAATTCTACTGTAGTTGTTGCAGTCGTCACGGTCACACTTATTTTTGTAAAGAGTGATGCTGCATCGATTGTGGCACTGTTTCTTTTTCCCAGCATTACTGCAGTAGATGGTGCAGGTGGTGGAACAATACTGTCTTTTTTTGGAGGATTATATGATAGTATTGTCACTCTGTACGCTCTTAAATTTCCTATTATTACCTTGAAAAGAATTTTCTGTAAAAAAATAATAATAGAATCTACATTAACATATATAATATTATAGATTTCTAAAAAATATTTTAAATGAGTCATTAAATGAGAGTAATTCAGTATTATCAATGAGCATCACGACGGTAATTTACTAACAGAAAAAGAAATACTTTACTTACCCCAGTTGCTCCTTCAGGGAAGAATCCTGGAGCCGCCGTCCAGTTTTGACTGTTAACATGGAAGAATCCGACACATATAATGCAGGCAACTACCACAACGTTTAAAAGGGTAAGTACAGAACTCGTCACCGAGGTAACCTGAAATACACAAAATGGTATATTTTATATATATATATATATACATATATATATATATATATATATATATATATATATATATATATATATATATATATATATATGTATATGTGTGTGATAATATGAGAAAAACAATCATTTTATTTAGTAAATAGATTGTTATAGGTATCCTATTAAAGGGCAAAGCGAGGTTCAATATTCAAACATTTAAATACTTATTTTAAATATATGTAATATAAGTATAAATAAACAATTTGACAGATCAGTTTCATCAGACTGAGATTAAATATAATTTTCGAAACGAAGACAAGTTAAAATGTGTTTCTATAAAAATGCTTGGGAAAATCAAGAACGTAAACAAATGAGCCTGCCATCAGAGAGTGTCGTCAAATAAAAACCGTACACCCTCAAAGCGAAACTTCATTTAATATATCTATAGAAAAGACATCATTTAACAAATATTAAGTTTTGTATTTGTATTAAGTATGTGAAAAGATGTTAAGTTATCTATTTTTAAACACTTACTTCGGAGATATAATAATTAATGATCTTCCGTGATCGCATTATGCATTTAGTAACTGACAACTATTCTATTTTGCATGAAATTAATGAAATAATTGGATGTTTTGGTGACACAGTTATCCACAGTCCTAATACGAGATGGTTGATTGTATTTGATGGTATGGATGTTATTAACACGGTTAAGAAGCCGGATAAAATGTGCACATGCAAGTATTTTGCGAGCGCTTTTGTTTGGCTGATTATGCGTGACTCCGACGTATTTAATCAGATCCATTTTGTGTTTGACAAAAATGTTGATTCTTCACTTATGGAAATGCAACAGAAGAAGAGAAGTACTAGAAAATGAACGATGAACCTCAACTGGAACATGCATCCTTCACCTTTTTCGTGTCGCATGTTTACACCAAGAACGAGATAACTGCTCAATTGAGCATGCCAGTTGCTGCCACGTGTTGGGATGTTGGAAATGATTATGTCGTTGTGTATCATAATCACTGTGTGTCGAACACACCGGTCAGGGATAGTCTCTGCAGACATGACCATTAAGAAACTGACACGACATTAATAATGTACGCATTCTATGTGCCTTGAGCTAATCCACTTCATTTAACTAATTATAATTTGCAAACTAATAATAGGATTAGACTCATATGTATACACGTGTCATTTGAAGGTAAGTACTTTATAAATATGATATGAATTTGTTATTACTGTCGCCATTTATATGTCAAGCCCGGAATTTATTGAGAGATATTGGTAACTAGGAAAATAAAGACAGAGACATATCGTCTACGAAGCGGATATTGGTGTTATCTGTACACACATTAAACATTCATCGCATTGACATTAGTTAAAGTGACGTTGGCAAAATACGTTCTTTTTTCGTAGCTACAGATTTGAATCATATACGGATCTAATTTTTCTCTTTTGTATTATATATATTCGTAGCGAGGAGAATAAGTACTCTATTATATAGTGATATGATTATCTACCATATTACATCACGACGTGGATTTTTTTAAGAGAAGCGAAGTGGAGAATAAGTCTCTTTCAACCTATTACTTCTGTACATTCTGTAAATACAATTTATTCTTAATGTTACATTGACTCGTTTTGACGTAACTTTAATGTCGCGTGTCGTGGTAGAACGTTTGCTGTTGATTCAAAATGGGGCGATAGTCGTTTACTTGATTCCGCGAATTTCAACTGCCCGGTAACTATTCGTACTGCTCTGTCGTACTTCGCCTCGCTGTCGTCGTGCGTTGCGACTACTCGAACTACCTTGTTGTCTGCAGCCCGTCGCCGTCGCCATCATGTCCCTGCCGTGTGAACTAATATTCGCTTCCTTCGTGTTCGAGCTGCCATCGTCTCTTCACACCGGCGGTTTCATTGTGGGCTGAAATCAATCTTTCCGTTTTAAATAAAGAACAACAATCTGTTACGTTTAATTCTGAGCCTTTTATTAACTATTTAATTCCGACAATTGAGAAGTTCGTTGGTAATTTGAGAGAGAGGCCATACTAATTAAATCTACTAAGTCACTTTCGCAATTGCTTGCAGAGAGAGGAATATGAAAGATTCACTAAGGCTCTTATAATCTTGGGACCCTTACTCCCTTCTTGTAACAGCTACATGATCGTGAGTTGTTCCCTCGACGCTTCCAAGTGAGACAACTGATTAAATCTTACTTTAATTTTCCCACCCGGGAAACTCCGACGTCACCAAATCTCGTGATCACGCCAGGTGCAATCTAACCTTTGACCTTCTATGAACTTTAGGTTACGTCAATGTCTCCGCAGCCCGTGGGAAACACATCGAACCGAACCTGCACGGGATGACTTCGTCACAAATCGTGCAAGTCAAATTCGATCTCCGACAGATGCGTCCATTCTCATAGGGCCATTATTGGACATTAATAACCTTTTGTTCTTGCTATTTCTTTGGGGCTTTTAAGATGATAATACTGGCGACAAAGATGCGGACTTATGTCGAATACAGCATATTATTTATTACAACAGTGGGGACGTTTGATTTTCGTAAAATACTTCTATGAACTGCTTACAAATACTTATTATTTATTTCAACAATAACGGCAAAAACTAAAGAATATATTCGACCTTTTAACAGACAAGGATTTATCAAAACAACAAAGGAAAGTCCCCGACGCAAGAAAATGGGATCATCAATAAAAAGTTAACCTTTTGAAGAAGATTTTTGTAAGAATAACATATTAATCGTACGAAAATAGAAAAATACTAAGTCAGTCGATTTTTCAAATTTTTAAATTTAACAAGCTGATATTTACTTTCTCTTCTTAGATTGACAACATTTATTTTCTAATTGAAAATGTAGATACAACAGTGCACTAAAAACACGTACAGTCGTTTCATATTTCAAATTACAGAAATGGAGGAATGCAAAAACTCTATGTTAGGACGTTATTAAGTAAAACAAAAACTGCAAATTCGATTAAAACAGAAATTTCATAAAATGCACTTAAAACAACTTGAAAATATGAAGTAAAATGAAAGATTAGTCTGGAACTAAAAAACATAATTGAGTTACATCAAACGCCCGAAGCTAAAAAAATGAAAAGTTTAAGAAATAAGTATTTGTAATGAACAAGAACAACAATGTGTAGCAATTGGCTGATGAAGGTCGAAATGCTGCAGAAGACAGCGCGTTTTCTGAAAACGCTATTTGGAGCGTTACCGATAATTACAATAACGCTACTCAGGACTACATCATGTTTACTTCGTATTCAGTTAAACATACCAAATTCATCAATTATATTTTACTATCCATGAATGGCGACTTCACGTTTATTTAAGCCGTACGATTATTTACTAAATTGTTCATCCCCTAAAATATCTATTTTTCACAGAAGATAGAAATATGTGTATCTCATGAGAAAGGAAACAAAGACAACGCGATTTTTACTATTATAGTTATTAAACGTTCCGATGGCTTTTTATGATAAAAGTTAAGCGATAATAACTTAAAGTGCTTAAGCTTTTCATAGGGGTTAGTGTCAAATACGGATTCCGAAATTAGACGAAGTGTTTTGACTACTGACAAATAAATTGGTACCAACACTGTTCGTATATAATTTGAAAAAGGGTCTAAATTGCACATGCGTCACCCACAAAACTACACATTGTAGAGTTAAGTAAAAAGTAAAAAGAGATTTAGTAAATATATAAAAGGGACAAAACTGGACATATCAGGGAATATATACAAGTAAAAACATAAAATAAAGCCATAACGTTTCAACGTCACTTAAGCTCAGATCTGTTAATGATACATTTTCAGACGCTGAGAAAACTAAGCAGACCAACAATGATAAAAACGAGAAAAATGGACCACAATCTGACTCGTTAAGGTATACATTTAGGGGCCGAACTAAAACGCCTTCCAATTAAAAACATACGTAATGACTAACACAAACAATCATGTTGGTACGGACTGGATTAAACAGTTTTTACTATGCCGACAAATTGAAAATGTTAACCACGAAAAAGAGCTACTAAAAAGTATGAAAATAAAATTTTCATGAGGTTTTATCAATTTGACTTGTGAGATGTAAGAAGGTATCTGCCAAGTGTGATTGATAACCAAATATTCAACATGCTTTTATAAATAAAAGAGACGGTTGATTGTCAACATTAAATAAGATTGACGAGGAACTAAATAGACTGAAGGGAATGGGCGTATTATAAAGGTTGAGTAGATCGAGTGGGCTTTATTTACACTATATAGTGAAAAGAAAGGTAAAGAGATCTGAAGTGAATAATGCATTAAACCATCCTCATTAAATTTTGCCAAGGCCGACGGCAGCGTAAATGTATTTTAAAGCTTGAATTGATTGATGATTGTCTCCGAAGAAGGAGTGTGCAAACTGATATGTGTAATCAAAAAATACAAATTATCATTTATAATAGCGAATTGTATGAACACGACTAACTTTTTAAGTTTAGGTCGCACCAGTCAAACTTAGAGTACTGGTATTGGCACCAGAATACTTAGATAACATATTAATACACATTAAAAGCACCGATCAACATAGATTACATGTACACAAAGTCCTCAAGAGAATCAAAGATTATAAATTTTATTAAAAACGGGAAGTGGTACTTCTATTATGAAATAAATAAAACATATTGGGCAAATAATAGGCGAATATGGTAGGGAAAAAGCCTATGACCAAGATCGGCGCCTCTGAACGTGCCTTTTTCAGAATAATATGTCACTATAGAATTTGAACAAAACTTTATCTTTTCGTGCTTCGCAGCTAACAGCCCGGTAACCGGATCAAGACGTGACCTTTGTAAAGAGAATACCATTTCATTGAGTCTCTTCGAAGACACTTCGCAGGGAACCGTTACACACTACATGGAGATATATGACGGTGTTCATTTCTGTCTGAAATTATTTCATCTTTGATATACTAATTGTCTGGTATTTGAAAATGGATACCGATGGTATTGTTCATGTCATTTTCAAGGTGTAATTCTGAAAGTGAAACCAACTGTTATGGTACCTTACCTATACGGACTACTTGAACTTTTTCACTCACCATAAATACTGATATGACCTGCATCTTAGTGTTGGAACCACACCAGTCTATACTGGAAGTCAAGACTGACGTACAACCACTCTTGTTCTATGTTGTACTATACTTTTTTCAATATACTTGTTTTCTCTACACTCCAAGTTCGTGTTTTCCCTCAGGGCCCTTTACGAGTCCACGACAACTGGGGACGAGCTGCAGTAAAGGATTTTGAGAACCTTAAATAGGGACGACGAGATACAATAAGGGATTCTTGAGAACCTTAATTGTGACGCTATAACTGGCGACGAAGTATATGAAGTATGTTTTATTGAAACTCTTAAAAAAGAACAAACGTGGGGAAATAAACGGCAAATTCACCCGACAACTTCCTTGTTCTTAAAATAGACCTTGTTGGTGGACCAAAAAGAAAAACAACAAGTAAAATCTCAATTTGTTTTCTTTCAAAGAAGAAAAGTGAGTGATTTTGTATTGCTATTTTGGCACTGTGTTAATTTTAAACAAGAAGGGAATACATAATATTTTATTTCTCTCCAAAAGAGAAAAATCCTTCCACCTAAAGAAACAAATTGAAACCTTATATTTTCTGTTGACTAAAGTGCTGACCGTAAATTCTACGGTTATGTGAAAAGAGTACATGAACTATGTTTTTTATTTGGTCGGAGGAACATTCTTTATAACATGTTTTCTTTTTACAACCAAAATTACGTTAGCAGCGTGAGAAGGAATTAAGATCTTCTAAAAGTCGTATGCTATAAAGACACATTTTAAACATAGAATATTGTAAAACAAATATGCAGAACTTGTGAAATTCAAAATGCAACGGCAACAGAGAGCTGAGGAAATATTTCAAAAGCTTCTACCAAAATAAAAAAAAGGCGGCGAGAGACTACAAAAAATCAGAAGAAATAAAACCGATCAAAAGATTAAAGTATTAATTCAAACAATATCGCATGGGGGTTAAATACTGAGAACGAATATGGTTTGTCTCAGAATGCCATTTGGAGTTCAATTGACAATGTAACTTATTCCCCAGACAGTTTGAGCAGACTCTAAATAAGTTCCCCTACGCTCTGGAATAAGTCACAACTGAACATATCAAATTCGTAGGCTATATTTTACCCCGAAAAACAAGCGACTTGACTTTTGCCGAATCTGTTATAATTGTATGATTATTATACAATAGTTTATTTGTGTTTTTATGTAAGTAAAACAATAATATAGTATATTTTAGCGATGATAAGCTCTCATATAATCGCTGAATGTCGCTAACAATTTTCTTTACCTTTCATCGCTTGCCATCGCTTACATATTGTATCATTACTCTGACATGTTTTGTATAAATATGCATTTTTTTAGGAAAAAGTATGATATTCTTATTAAATCCAGTGTCTTATGACTTTAAATGAATTTCTTAAAGTTTCAATTCATTGACTTTTTCGTATTTTTAGCCGACGTGAGAACAGTTTTTTTCATTTTAAAATGTATTTTCACGCGTAAGATTACATTTAATTTAGAGATCAAATTTCGACTTTTATCATTCAAACATAATAAAAATTTAAATAAAAAATAATTAAAATAATTATGATAGCTTATGTTAATACGCATAGTCAATATAAGCCACGACAGTTTTTGCACGTATTTATTTATTTAATTACTGTTTTTCCCTAAATTCATAATTATAGTTACTTGGCTTTTAAAATTTAAATTGTATTTCTATTTATTTGTTGGCATATAACTAATTCAAAGTGTAGTATATGTTCTTATACCGTTTCATCTTTCTAGACTGAGACAATTGTAATTTTTGTCCCAATCTAGAAGCTTTCTTTTTGGGAGCTGGATTATCCGCTCATTAAAAACCAGCCTCGTTTCTAATTCTGCCCTGGTGAAGGAACACACGAAATTACATACATCATTACCATCAATATGTTCTACACATTAAATAGGTGGATATTTCAACTTTAAGAAAAGTATAGTCAGCTTTGCTTGACTTTGCATGTTTTCATTTTAATAACTTCTGTAAAAATGTGTTTATAGATTGTTCACAGGCAAAACAATAACCGAATTTTACTCTTTAAAATCTATGAAACAACGTAATTTTTATTTACTTTAACACAACAATAAGACACATTCCTAATGAATTCTTGTTTATTTTTAATTTATATTGAATAGAGTTTAGTTTCAGTATAAATAGAATTAGGTTCCTTTCTTTCATTTTTAAATGCAATTTTTTAAAGATTTCTAAGTCTTATACAGTTTGATTGTTTGGCAGGTCTTCCTTTAACCTACTAGCATGACGTCACTTTGCAGTGAACATGTATTGCTTTTTTCACGAGGGTCACGATTCAGCATAACATAAATAATTTAATAATCACCAACAGTTTCTAAACGAATCCTAACTTTAATTAAATATAAACTACATGGATGCATTTGCAATATAGATGGATGAAATCAAAACAAGGAAGATTATGACACAGATGATTAGCGAATAGTTCATAAAATATTTCATAAAAGTGAACCTATGCTACCTCATCGAAAAAGATCTTCAAGGTTAATAATTCAGTAATATATGAACGAGTGATTGTAATTTTAGTTCGTTAAACTTTTATAATGAATTTATATATTTTTTAAATAATTTCGGAATAAAAAAAAAGGAAAATCATGATTAAATGAAATATATAGAAATAAATTGGTTTATTAGGGTTAGAAGTCTGAGATATGGATGCTATTCTCAAAACATATATGTCGATGTAACATTTGACCCTCTTCGGCGAATATGGGAGTTTTTTGTTTGAAGCTTTTTAATAATCCGCGGGAGTAGATTATCCTCTTCCGTCAGCTATGACCAGATATAAGTCTCAAGTAATAAGTAAGTATATTCGTTTTTATTGCATGTACCATCAATTTCCAAGGACATGTCACCTTCGACTAATTATTACACAGCACTGTATTTGTTGCACGACTGGTCCGAGATGATAATAGTGATTTAAATGATTTTTATTTTACCAATTTTCAATTCTCATCTTCAATTTCCGAAACATTGTAATAATTGTGTTAAATATGTTGTTTTAGTTATACAATCAGATTAAGGCTAATTTCAATTTAAGTATTTCCAGAGGGCTGTTAATAAAAGAGATTCTGTTGTTTTTTACGTTTGAAAAAGTAAATGATTTATGAGTTTAACTTTTAGGATAGGAATATTTTAATTGCTTGCATCATGTAATCTAAGAAAAGAAAATATTTGTCTGAAAGTCCTTTTACTACTTTACATTGTTTTTATTGCCACTCTTGTCCTGTGAATGCTTACTAAACACTTTCCTCGAGTGTCTAAGGTCTCTCTGAACAGGGTTGTGGCAGGACAATCTTGCATGAGAATACTTCCCCTCTACAAATTATCCTGTCCAAATATTCTAAATAACATAGTTTTCGAAGCCCAAATAAGATCCTCTCCGTATGGCTATCAGACACTGGCTTAAACGAGGGATTGTGCAATTTATTCAAGTGATGTTGTTTCTAGTAACATACGGGATACTCCACCAGACTCGAGTCAATTCTGCCTTGGACTCCGGTAAGACCAAAAGACCACAATAAAGATATTCTATAACATAGTTAACTGGTTAATCGAGGAGAAAAATACTGTCCTAACTGCTTTACTTACTTATTTCTTACATTTGAGAGGTAAAGGAGAACGTTAATGGAACACTCCAGTATCTATACATCTCATATACAGATCAAGTGTTAGCCCCAGGAAAGGGACCTCTTGAGTTCTGAGCACTTCGATGGAAGTAAAATAAAATAGAAAAGGTTGATGCTTCTTTGAAAAGATTAATAAGCATAATACGGCATTTTTGATGCGACTCTCTCTATTAAGAAAAGTTGTGTTATTGAATCGACTGGATTAAAACATTGCACACCCAGGTCCCCAGGCCACGTTTTTATCCATTTCTCCATCTACTGCTTCTGATTTTTCTCGAATAAGTAGCTATCATTTTTGTTATGACTATTTTGTGTGACCTCCTGCCACTCTCAGGTGCGTTGTTTTATTTTTGATAATTACTTATGTCTTGCTATGAATGACTTCCACTAATTCGAAAATAAACATACAAACATAATCGGAGTTAAAAGCATAGAAAATACAAATTAAACAAATATTTAAATTCAATCATTTAACATCAACGTAAATGAATCTAGTCCGAAGAGAAAGAAAATGTAAATATAATAGATAACCTGTTTTATTGGCTGTGGATACACCTGATAACAATTGTACATCGTAATGTGAAAATATGATATTATAAAGACTTCTGGTATCGTTGAAATGCATAAACAATCGCAGAAATAAAAAAATGACCCTCCCGCTTATTTGGAAAGTTACGATATTTGTATTGTTGATCACAAAATACAAGGAATCCATTATTTTATTAGGAAACTGTGTGAATATGTATTATTGTTTTTATTATTATTATTATTATTATTATTATTATTATTATTATTATTATTGTTATTATTATTATTACTATTATTATTATTATTATTATTATTATTATTATTATTATTATCATTATCATTATCATTATTATTATTATTATTATTATTACTATTACTATTACTATTACTATTATTATTATTATTATTATTATTATTATTATTATTATTATTATTATTATTATTATTATTATTATTATTATTAGTTAACTGTTATTTTTATGAAAATCAAGTGAACTTTAATAAATAATTCTGTTAAACATAGTGATCATGCATTACTGGATATCGTGTAAATAACATCCATATAACCCGAGGAAAAATATTCATCGAATAAACGATATAATAATTTATTAAGCACTGTTCATTTAATATTTTCGCAAGAAAAATAAAATGATCCCATAAACGTTATCATGCTATTTTATATTAGTATTAAACGTTTTTACGACGCGTTTTTTTTATAATTACCTTTTGCGTACTAAAGTACAGTTATAAGAAAATATTAATAAATATATAATATATACAACATATTATAATTATATATATATATATATATATATATATATATATATATATATATATTATATACAATATATTATGAATACAATAGGCACTTCCGAAAACCATATCAAGTTTTGGACTAAATTTTACAAACATTTAACTTCAAATTCTACAGAACGACATTTGATTATGAACAGTTAGAAATTGTATTTTTAGAGATCCAAATAAGTTGGCTGTCTCACCTTCAAATAAGTCTACATAATTTTGAAAAATAAAATGTACGTTTATATATTTGTAATTTGCTCATTTAAATCACCCTTCTCTTTCAAATTTCTATTCTATTTAATAATAAATAAATGATTGCTTTAGCTATATTTTGTACGATGAATAATAAAATTGTCAGTGTAGTCATCGAATTTAATTGCCTTTTTTCACGCTTGGGATGGGATCAGCGTTTTACATTAAAGAGAATTACTGATCGTTAGGACACGTTTAAGAATAATTCTAATAATGTAATTGCTAAAGGTTTTTATGAATTGATTTTCATTGTTTAAATATTTCATTTTCCGTAAACATGTTACAGTTCGGACACAAATTCGAAGAATGGAGGCGATCGGAAAGCAATGAAACGCAAGCAAATTGAAGGCAGCAATATCAAAACAAAACATAACATTACCTGAAACGATCTATTACGACACTGTATAAGCCACGCCCACTGGTGCACATTGCTAAAGAAGGGACATAATACTTTCACATGAGATGCACGCGATTCAGTAAAAGTAAACCAACAACTGGGAGAAAATTTAATTAATGAAAATATATGTTGTTTCTATCTTTTCTAAATATAATAATTCAAATATAAATCAAATTGATTATTGCAGTTATATAATATTCAGTATATTTAAAAACATCTCTTTTGAAGATGAATTTTAATTTCCAATTGTGATGATATGTTCTATTTACTTGAACATAAAACTTGATGTTTTCTGAGCAGTTTTAATGTATTTGTATTTATTAACAAACAATATTTAATGAATAGGAAGCCTCAGTGAGTCCATATCTCCACAGAAAAAATAATTATTAACAGCGCGCTCACTTGACAGACAGATATCAGGGTACGGATTTTAATGGCACTATAATGATTAACTTTACATATACTTTCAATTTTCTTTCTACAAGTTTTAATTATTAGTAACCTAGAGATGACTGCGTTCTTTATTACATGTAGAATACGTTTAGTTTGCATTTATTCATTGCTTTTTTATCAAATGTAAACATTTTTTCTGCATTATTTAATTTTTTATTTATTTATATCATAAATGAATCATAACGAAAGTTTACAAATTAAAAACGCAACAACAATAATAATAAGGGAACAATCTCCTGTGTAAAATAATAGAAATACCAAGCGATCATTTGCATTTATTTCCCTGATAATGCAGTATCTGTACAGAGAAGATGTTTAACACTGTTTAATACTGAGCGGCATCAGATGTTGTGGCAGCGCATTATGAAAGCTACTAGGGATTTCCTACATTTTATTTAAGTATAACATATATTGATAACATTTTATTATTTAAGTATAACATATACTAATAATATTATATCATTTAAGTATAACATATATTAATAATATTATATTATTTAAGTATTACATATATTAATAATGATTGCACTATTGTATTATTAATAGAACTAGCAAATATATGTTCCCTCCGGTCGCATATTTTTGCAAGGCAGCCGCGTCAGAAATGAACACTCGCTCATAAACCGATGGAGCCCCAGTCATATTTCTTGGGTGGTTAGACATTGATTTTCTTTGTTTATGACAAGAAAATCTTTAGTTGAAAATAAAGAAAAAAAGAAATTCGACCCTACCCCGATTTTTGTTTTACCCTCCCCCATAAATAGACATATTTTTAGTATAAAAAGATAGAAAAACACATTTCTGCACCTCCTCAATTATTTTTATTACATAGAAATATTTTTAGTTAAGAAAAGAAAAACAACAAATTTTTTCACCGCATTCCCCCAATTTTTTTTTATCCTCCCCCATACATATAAATATTTTTAATTAAAAAGGAAAAAAAATAACCCTAACCCTAACCTCCACTTTAATCTTGACCCGTATCCTAACGACGGGGTCAAAGTTGACGCGGGTTCTAAAGTGAAAAAGCACCAACAAATCAAATACAGTATACAGGATTTGTGTGAGTGTGTGTTTGCGCGTGTGTGTGTATGTGTTTGTTTAATGACCTTTTTTAATTAAACAATTTTATTCTAAAATCAGTTGTATAGTTTTCCATTACAATGTGTTAGTTATTTTATTGACAGTCAAGAAAAAAATCACATCTTATTTTAATAAATAAAACATGGAATAATAAAAACAGTTTGTAAATGAAAGCTTAATAGCGTATAAGGTGTAATTGTAAATTCAGTTGAGATCGTGAAAAAATGATAATATTGAATATGAAAGTATTAAAACATCAAATACAGTAAATAGTGTTTTAATTCTCGGAAAGAAAAAGGTTACTCGAACTAAATTCGTGATAATGTGTGTCTGTGTTTGCGTGTTTTTAAATAGTAATTTTTAAATCAATTATTATTTTAATTACGCAATTTGATTCAGTGAATTTGTGTTTTAAAACATAATGACTAATAAGATTAAGAAAATAAACGAACTCAGAACGTTTTAATAAAATAAATAACGAACGCTGTACGTAACTACGTAACTCATTCATTATAATGTGTATGTGTTTTTTTAAAAGTTAATTTTTAAATCAATTATTATTTTAATTAAACAATTTAGTTCAATATAATGGCTAATAAGATTAAGAAAATAAACAAACTCAGAACGTTTTAATAAAATAAATCAGTAATGTCAGCGGTTTGTTTTCATTTGAAATTACGCGCCCGTTCAGAGGGAGGTAATCGTTTCAATGGATTAACGAACACTGTTCAATCAATTGGATGTAACTACGTAATTCATTCATTATAATGTGTGTGGTTTTTTTATTTTTAAAGTAATTTTTAAATTAATTATTATTTTAATTAAACAATTTGATTCAATATAATGGCTATTAAGATGAAGAAAATAAACAAACTCAGAACGTTTTAATAAAATAAATAACGAACGCTTTACGTAACTACGTAACTCATTCATTATAATGTGTGTGTGTTTTTTAAAACAGTAATTTTTAAATCAATTATTATTTTAATTAAACAGTTTGATTCAATATAATGGCTAATAAGATTAAGAAAATAAGCAAACTCAGAACGTTTTAATAAAATAAATCAGTAAAGTATCACGGTTAAATGCCAGCGGTTTGTTTACATTTGAAATAACGCGCCCGTTCAGAGGGAGGTACGCTGTTCAATCAGTTGGACGTAGAGGAAATAACTACGTAACTCATTTTATGAATTGATAATAAAATAATTAATTATAATTTATAAGTAAGATTATTAGCGAGCAAAATAGCGTAAATACATGTGGAAATCTGAAGAAAACAATCCTGAGTGTATATTTGCAAATACTAATTTATTAGAAGTTCAAAAGCAATTGATTGTGTAAATTGAGAAATGCGCATAGTGTTCATGGCGGTTTTTTAATAGTATATAATGAAGCTGGCGGACTTAATAAATAGTCATAGTACTCTGATGGAGTTTCGGCTTCAAACAGACAGACAGATACATAAACTCCATTATTAATAGATGTGAGTATAGAATAAAAATTGTACTCATTCTAATATAAGTTTTCTGGTTGAAATAAATAGCAGCTAGCGGAAAAATGATCATAATTGAATAAAATATTTTATGAAATCAAATAAATCGAAATTGCTTTATTACACAAAGATGACAGATAATAAAGAAAAATTGGCTAGTCAATATAAAATATTGATTTGTCAGATTCAATCATATTGTGTACAAATTTCTAAGAAGACACTGGCTTCAATTTATTATACAGATACACATTATATATATATATATATATATATATATATATATATATATATATATATATTAGTGTATGCAAGAAAATTCATAGTTTCTATACAAGATATATAAAAAGATAATGATTGTTCAAGTATCAATAGAATAAATAAAAAATTCATAGAATATTACAAGATATGTTATAGTCTATATACAAGATAGATATATAAAAATAAATAATCTATAAACAGATATATATAAACTATAAACTATATAAACTATATAAACTATAACTAAAATAATAGCCTATATTCCGGAGATATATAATATGATTATTAAACTATAAACAAGATATATACAAGATAAGGTACTAATAATCTATATACATGATATACTATCAGGGATAGTAATTGCCGTTATACAAATTATATGCATATTAATGAATTTATTATTTACAAAAGATATCACACCCAATACATAGTTTCTGTATGAAATATATACAAGATAGAAATAGTATGTATGAAAAATATATACAAAATATTTAATTATTAACACACACACACACACACACATATATATATATATATATATATATATATATATATATATATATATATATATATATATATATGAGAAGAGAAAGGATGAGAGTAATCCGACGTAATGGGAAATGAAAAATGGAAAAACCAAGATATATTTTTTATATATTCATCAACATTTCGTCTTTATTGTAATACTTTTCCATAGAAGATTTATACAAGATAATGAATAGAATATATACAATATATACACATGTAATTATTAGTCTATATATACAGATATTATAAGTCATAATATGTGTACAATATATATATATATATATATATATATATATATATATATATATATATATATATACAAGATAATGAAGGGTATATATTTATACAAGCATTATAAGATAATATATCATCTATATACACGATATATACGAGATAAGTAATACTGTCTATACAACATATATTCGAGATTCGTATCAGTATATATATATATATATAAGTATATATATAGCTAGATATATAGTATATATATATATATACGAGCTATATCAAAAAAAATAATTATTGCTTGTCTATATACATATCTAAAAGCTAATATATACTTGATAGATAAGAGATAATTAATAGTTTATGTACAATATGTCTACACGATAATAATCCATATACAAGATATTAAATAGTACATTGAAACTATATATCACAGAAAATGAATAGCCCATATACAACATGTGCACCCTATATTTAATAGTTTCTATAATATATATATATATATATATATATATATATATATATATATATATATATAAGATAACTAATATTTCCCATACCATATCTATATATACAAGGGAATTCATAGATGTTATAAAAGATATATACAACGAAATACATATTCTTTATACCAGATAATTTATATACTACATACAAGATGTATACAATAAAGTAATTAATAGTCTATATATTCACGTATAATATATTTAATAGTCTATACATACAAGTGTCTTAATACTTTCTTTACAAGATATATACAAGATAATGAATCTGCTTAAAATATAAAGAGGACACTCTCTGTCACGATTTCTGATTTTTGTAAACTAAACCATCGCACTAGGCACACCTTAACCACTAGATTATACATCCATAAACAATAAATACATTTGAGCCGAGATAGGAATCGATACCGGAAAGTTGAAGTCTCCTGCCTCCCCTTCCTATTAACTGAGCTACGGATCTGGATTGTAAGAAGGTTAACAAATTACTGGACTTATTTTCTGCTTAGTGAAAAATTGGGAACGAGGCTTTGGTCTCTCTCTTCTTCTCTCTCTCTCTCTTCCTCTTTCTCTCTCTGTTTAACAGACACACACAGACGGCGTTTTTTTATTATTTCAAACTCAGTTTTTTAAATATTTAACTTGAACTACAGATTGGCTATAAAACAATTTATTATGAGATAAAATACACACAATTTTTTAGGAAAAATAAACCTGTTATTCCGTTAGAAAATAATCGGTAAGGCTAATTTTATTTAAATCGGCAAAATATTGTCAGCTCAGCTTTCGAACCTTGATTCTGCCGGTCTTAGGGATTGTTCTGTGCAGTCCTAGGAAGTCCATCCTTCCAGGCTTTTCCTTCTCACCCTTTAAGAAAGGGATTAGTTTATTGCTAACAGCCTGAGGCGCCCCTACCGGTGAATGCCGACTGGGTTGCCCAGACTATCGTTGGAGGCCATTATGTTCTTCCACTAGGACGCTGGTTTTCAATCCCACTTTCCGACCTTGCGTCAAATCTTACTGCTGTGGGAGGTTGAAACAAAAACATAATAACATTTTGAATTTACAATTATTTTAAAAATAAGATCAGTGTTTATAAAGTTTGGTACGAGAGTATTTTTACTATTTTAGTATTTTTACGAGAGTATTTTTTACGGGAAAAATATTGTTGGCTCAGCTCCTAATGTTTATTTTTATATAATGCTAATGCCATAGTTGACGTGTTCATGTTTCAAATTTGTTAAGAAAAAAATCCATTAAAAAAAAAAACAGTTTGAATTTATTATTTGTTAGATTGCTTGTTGTTACTTTATTATATAACTAGCAAGGGTGACCAGCTTCTCCCGGCGATCTATCTTCCCTGGTACCCCCCATTCTCCGGAACAAAATGAAAGGCCCAGACGATTGGAAAACAATGAAATGTTGACACCCCCTCCCCCCCGCTCCGAAGAAGTTGCACGAAAAAATCGATGTGTTTATTATTGTTAATTATTAATAATTAAAAAAATGAACTGTTTTTATTATTTGCCAAAAAAGGTTACATCGGTCGAAATTTCCGATTTGAGATATGGCGGCCATGACGAAATTGGCATTTTAATTTAACCCTATTCAGAATGAGCACCAAAACGATTGAACCCATTTTTAACACAAAACGAGGTAGGGTGTTAACCTTACGTCAGGAAAAATTGAGAAAGTTGTCTTATGTAATGTCGGTACTAATTTGAAGCTAATTGACTGTTCGGCGACAGCTCGACCATTTCCGCGAATCACAAACATTCGGGCCGATATGGGTCACCTATTTATTTCGAAATGGGAGTTTAAATTCTTCAAATAACCTTACACGTTTGTATTATTCGGAGTAATATTCCCATCTAAAGAACTCCAGAAAAACATTCGACTATAAGTCAGTTTGGTTCTATTTAAATTCTGTAGAAGCACCTAATTTTTGTCCACTTCGACAATTTCGTCGGCAATATTCTGTACTGGATACGTCGTTACCATTGGCTTTTGAAGTGTTTTGAAATGACACTTAACATTTTAGAGGTTTCCTTTATAAATTTACGTGTTACGTAATATTAGTTTCGTTTCCATCGACTATATTTGTCGGCCTACAAAACTTCCAAAACTTGCAATTTTTTACTACATTAAGGCTTTGCTAAAAATCAACTTTTTTAGCAAACCCTTATACCAGTATAACATTTTCTCTTCGACAGTTTCAATGCTTCTAAATTCCTTTTAGATTTATAAGGATCACGAAGTAATTCATCCAATTTTTTTACTAGAAAAAATTTAAATGACTGACTTGTTTCCGAAGAAACCAAAACGCAAAACTGATCTCCCAATATGCATTCTAAACGAATTGTAGACTTTTCTTTCCGCGAAAGATAGGTAATACATTTTTAAAAATGTATTTTTGCTTTACCATCCGGACTAAGGGTTAGTAGTAGAAAGAGTGCGCGGCAGCACTTTTGATCGTCGCCACATACCACCACTAGACTCCACTGGTTACATGAGGCAATTAATCGTTATCATTTAAAAAATGGAGAATCGTCTTCATTATTAAAAATAAGCATTAAATTGACATTTTATCCCCCACCTTCCCAGAATACAATATTTTTCGTTTCGGTTTATTTATTTTTTATTGTTTTCAAAATAGAATTAACAGTTATTTTTACTTTACTCGGAAAGTAAAAAAATAAACGTGAATAAATAATTCGCTACATAGATCACCTCCCCCCCCCCAAAAAAAAATAAACGCTAAATTTTAACTCCGTACTTGATATAAAAATTCTATGATTTCTATATATTTTGGGTATATTGAAGCAGTTAGCTTAAAAAAAGAACGTCATGTTTTGTTTTGTTTTAATTCATAACGGATTTCTAAATAATAACGTTATTTCAGCACGGTCCTTAAACTCCAAAAGTACCGAGACAAGATTAAGTATTACATAAAAGAGTATACACTTAATAAAACATTGAAAAGTAAAAAGAAAAAATCAACGTTAATTCTATTTTGAAAAGAAACAAAATAAAGCTTTGGCCTACAAAAATGTCTGAGCAGCCCCGTCGGCATTCTCCGGTAGGGGCGCCTCGGGCGATTAGCAATAAACTAACACCTTCTGAAAGGGTGAGAAAGCAAAGCTTGGGAGGATGGACCTCCTAGAACTACACAATACAGTATCTCAGACTGGCGGAATCAATTTTAATTTTCATGTATTCACTTTTTAACAGATTCAATTTTCTTTTGACACCCGCTTATAGTTGGGTCACGTAACCTTTGTAATATGTAAATGTCTCGGCGTTAGCGTTTCATGCGTACGCTGAAACTTGCTATAACTTACTGTTTTTCACTAAAACTAAATAAAAATAAGTTTAAGATATTTAACTCGAATTAATTTACGTGACTGAAATAGGAATTAAGCGAATTAGATGTAATTACTATCTGAACGCGTTTTATGACTAAAATTACGCCTTAAAACATTCATTAAGAAAAACAACAAATTAGTCACAGTTTGCTTTCTCACGATAAAGGGTTTTCTTTAACCTGACAATTACTTTTGTTTTCGTAAGCAGCTAATATATATATATATATATATATATATATATATATATATATATATATATATATATATATATATATATATATATATATGTGTGTGTGTGTGTGTGTGTGGATGTGTGTGTGTGTGTGTGTGTGTGTGTGTTTCTGGCATTAACCATGTATTGGCGTTTGAAATAATTTGAATAGATTTATGATTTTTCACTTTCCTTTATAAATGTAACCTCAAATCCTCCAACCGAGAGTCACTTTAGATTGGAACAGAAGTAAACATTGCCTCAGTCTCGAAGGATCTCCTTTCTGCCAGTGCTCGAAATCAGAACAGAAAGGGTGTCGTATCAAAACACAAACCGCATACTACACTTTGCTCTTTGCGAAAAAGCCAATTATGGTAGGCAGTAGGAAGTTTCGATTGTTTATAAAGATGGCGACTATATTTTAAAACATTTCTAAATTGGTCGTTTTAATTCTTTAAATGTGAAAACAAATATTTTCTGCTGTTTACTCGGTGAGCGGACAAAAGCCAAGTGGGCATAAGCGCAGCAAACAAAAACACTTTATTAAAATATGTTTGTAAGTGTTAAAAAAAAAACAACATTTTATTTAATTCGTTATTAAAAAAATAATTTCTTTCATTCAATTTGACGAAATATATCTGATTTTTAGAAAAAAAGATTTACGACTTTTCACTTTCATTTATAAATGTACGTATTAGGTATCCCTAATTTCGTTAGGATTGTTTTAAAAGATGGCGACTACATTTTTCGGCCATATTTTTATGTGCTACAATTTCATTCGAAATAATTTACGTTACTGAAATAGGAATAAAAAAAACATATATTTTATTACAATGTGTTAGCCAAACTGTTACTTTATTAAACAAACTTTATTACAATATTTTTCTTTCGGAAACTATATTTTATTATCTAAATAAATTCATTAAAATGTTTTACTCTGAAGCTGGTTTTTTGTCTGCTGCTGTTTCGAATGTAATTCTTCAAAATTGAAAACAAATACATTCTGCTGTTTACTCGGTGTGCGGAAAAAAACTTACCGGACAAAAGCCCACCGGACAAATACCAACCAAAATAATTCAAAGTCGGACAAAAAGCCTACCAACATAAAAATAAATAAATTTTTGCAAAATAAAAAAATATTTTCATATTTAATTTTTAAAACAATTATAAATAACTCTCTGTCTGTAATTTTTTTTCGTGACATTTTTTACTTATTTCATCGTTAAACATTTTTCCGGTACTTTGTAAATACTACATTCTTTAAAATGACCCGCACTCTTTCTACTTCTTACCATAAGTCCGGGTGGCAATACGAAAAATACATCCAAAAATTGAAAGAAAAAACAACAATTCTTTCAGAATGCAAATTGAGGGATCAGTTTGCATATCATATTAACATTTGGTTCAAATTCTGTAGAAGCGGTCATTGAAGGAGATATCCTTCTACACTGGAGATATCCTTCTACACTGTGGCGATTTGTATTTTTGTTACACTCCAAGGTAAACGTTTTCTTGGGTACATGCATTTTCCATAATTAAAAGCGACATTTGTTTCTTTACATTAAAACTATCCGTTGTGACCTATTTGCGCTCGGTCGGCCGTTTACACATTTTATTTCATACTCAGGGGAGGGAGAATGTAGCTGTCTTACTCTCTTTTTATCTCTGCGACTTTTCTCTCGCACTCTTTTTGCAGTTTTTACATGTTTCGTAAAAAATAAAACAAATAACTTTTTTTATTGATAAAGTTAATTCCTAATTTATAAATTTTAACGAACCTATTTTTAAATGTTTACAAATAGCTTTTTACTATTTTCATTGACAAAAAAAAATAGTAGGTATGATTTGTTCAGATAACGAAACATAAATAGAGTTCGTATTTTGGTAGGATTGTAGATTATCATCCTCCGTTTATCTACCACCACCCCAAATAAAAATTATCCTACCTTTTTTAGGCGATCACATGTAAACACATTGAAAAGCTTGACACAAAGAAGAAAGAAAAAAAAAATTATTTTAGAATTTAAAGTGGGGTAAAATTTTCGTATAAAAATTCAATGCAAAATTATCCCCATTTTCGGGCAGACACAACATCTTTTGTTGCTATGGGAGTTAAATCCGCTGCATTTTTTACAGGTGGGGGAGTGCTACATTTTTTAGGAGAGTACGTGTGGTTTTATAACCTTACCACTCGAACTTAGGGTTAGTGGTAAATAAAATGTAAAGTTTCCTAGAAGGATATAATGGCACAGAAATGGAATATCATTTAACATTAAAATATATATATATATATATATATATATATATATATATATATATATATATATATACAAGTGAGCCCCTACTCATAATTCTAAATATTTGCTTCTTTTTTTTCCACGGTTTAATACGTAATCGCCTAAAAAAGCAGGAAGTTGAGTATTAATGTAGGGTGTTGATGTGCAAATTTGCCCATATTATTTTTTATTTCAAATCTAATACTTTTTTTAACTATACGATCCTTTTTTATTTTAATTTTAAGCAATTGATTTTATTTGTGGTTACTTTCCCCACGAAAATTAAATGAATAACTTTAAAATGATCTAACTTATTAAATACCTTATTTTTTATAGAATATGTAAAAATATTGAAAGTTTGGATATTATTGTAGATTAACAACCCTCCATTAGATAAAATAAGATTCTACTTTTTTAGGCGATTAGACGTGAATACCCTGAAAAACCTGGCGGAAAGAGAAACAACAAAAAATAATTTAGAATTTAGAGTAGGGGTCAGTTTCACATATAAATTAAACGTAAAATAATCCTCCATTTTCGGGTTTTATGGCAGTTAACCATTTTTTGCCATTGTAGATGATTCTGTGCGTTATTTTATTTTTTTTAGGGGGGGGGACCTTTTTGGGCCGATTTTCGTGTGGCTTTACAACCTTACAAGTCGAACTTAGAGTTAGTGTTAACAAATATATTAATTAATGGCCTAATAATTTAGAATGCCCCTAAAAAGGATAATCCGTGTTTATTTTAAAGGTGTGATAATTTATCTGAGGGAGTTAATCTACAAATTGACCAAATATTTTTGTTGAAATTATGGAATTCTCTGAGTGAAACATTTTTTTAATTAACGCCCACTCCCCTCTCAATTAATTGCTGCCCGCATAGGTTTTGCTAGACAAAGATGTATTCAATATATAGTCCATATACAGTACATATTCAGTAGAGATAATAATGCATATACAATATATATACAAGATGATCAATAGTCTATTTACAAAGTATATACAGGATTATGAATAGTTTGTGTACAAGATATTTACGAGATAAAAAAGGTCTACATATATAACTATATACGCAAAACATAATTATTAGCTCACAGACAAGATATATACTAGATAATTAATAGTCTACATGCAATATATATAAGATCATTGATAGTAAATATACAATATGTATACTAAAGAATTAAAGTGTATATACAATGTATATATATATATATATATATATATATATATACATATATACACACAAGTAAATTAATATTGTATATAGAGGATATTAAAAAGATAATTATTAGCCCATATACAATATATATATACAAAATTATGAATGGTTAATATATAAAACATAATCAATAGATATTTACACGATGATTAATAGCCTATATTAATTATACATACAAGAAAAGTAATAGTCTATATCCAAGGTATACATGATAAATAATAGTCTATATACAAGACAGAAAGAAGATAAAATAAACAAAATATGAACGATATAATTACTAGATGATATACACGATGCAAAAATGGCTATAGACATGATAGATGAAAGTTAATTGCTAGGCTATATTAAAGATAATTAATAATCATATACAAGGTTATAAGATAATTAATAGTTTACATGTCGATTTACGTAACGTTAGGTGTTGATATATTTCTATATATTTGATTAACTAACCGATCATTATGAATTGTCGTTAGGGCCAGTATTCTCACCTATTTTTTAAAATTTTAATTTCATGCAAAAAAAACATATAGTGTCTAGAAAGTGTTCGTAAAAATTCAGATACCTCTGATCTTTGCGAAATGTAAACAATAAGTGTAAGACATTATTCAATAAATATTACAAAATATTTCAGGGTTTTTAAAAGCATTTTAGGACATAGTATGCACACATTCAGCCATTTAAAGTCAAAATAGTTCATATTTGCTTTAAAGTTCATCAATTGTCATTATACATTAATTAAGGAAAGCCTCGCTGCATCTCAATTTCTCTTTAAGAACCTGTAATCTTAAGCCTTATATTTTACAAAAATTCTTGAATAAGTTTGATCAAATTTGGAATCTAAACATATGGTTTAGTAGAATTGGATCTTGATTTTAATTTTTGCAGAACTATTATGTCCGGTAAATTAATTTGAACACGTCCTGGAACGGCGATTCTTCGTAGTATATATATATATATATATATATATATATATATATATATATATATATATATATATATATATATATATATATATATATATATGGGAGATGATAAAGGAAACCCCAAAAAGGATGTTTTTTATGTATACATCAACGTTTCGTCTTTATTTGTAAGACTTCTTCAGGATGATAATATAAAGAAAAATGTCATGCAAATACGTGCATATATTGGGTTGACATGGTGGGTTGATGGGAAGAAAGTAGTAGCCACTACTGGAAGGAGTGGGACCGAGGTCCGGGCTAGGTGAGGCTGTAGTTTGGAATGAAATAAATGTGGTTGGTTCTTAGGAGAGAATGCTGTATTTTAAAATATATAAATATACATACCTAAGTTTATATATATATATATATATATATATATATATATATATATACTTAGGTATGTCTATTTATATATTTTAATATACAGCATTCTCTCCTAGATTTTGTACACTATATAATCAGTATAATTAAGTGTGTATATATGATATGATACGTCCTTATAAATCAATAATTATGATAAAACTTAAATCCGAAACGACAAATCAACAGATGGTAGATATTCTACTAAAACAAAAAACCAAGACGGATGAAATTTATTCCCATAACAAATATACTTACCTCTAATCACGAACACCATTTTTTTTAGTTGTAGACAAATACCTAATTATAAGATACACCCGGGTATTTTATTTTTGTAAAAACTCGGAGGTTTTTCGTCAATTTCTTTGCATCGGTAGAAATGAATTCGCTATATCAAGCACATTAGACGGACACCAATACCAATTACAACTTAAAATTATCTTGATAAATAAATAAGTCGGTATTCCCGGTAATTGCGCATTTTGGTCAATATTTCTGTCAAAAATATGGATACAACACACACACATATATATAATAAATATTTGTTATTGTTTATCATCTATGAACGTATACATTTCGTCCTTTTTAAATCGAGACTCATCAGCATAGAGATATGACTATTCACTACCGGTCATGCGATTCGAAACCCCGGACTACAAGTATTTTTCAACTCAAATCCGACGTCTTTAACCGCTCGGCCAATTAAGGAGATACATTTAATGCCTACTTACGCTTACCTCGAGTGTCTAAGTTCTCTCTGGGCAGGTATTTGTCAGGACTACCCGACGAGGATATTTACTCCGACAAGTAAACCCTGATCAAATATTCGAAATACATAATGTTCGAAGTCCAAATAAGAACCTCTCGGTATGGATAACAAACACTGGCTTATACGAGGAATAGTACACATTCTCCAAGTGATGTAGCCTCTAGACTAGATAGATTCTTCTGCTGGAATCCGGTCGGACTAAAAGACAGCAAGAATTATATACTATAACATGCTTACCTGATCAATTGGGGAGAGGAAAATTACTATTATTAGCTTCTTTACAAACTACACGTTTAGCAGGTAAAGGAGAACTTTACTGGAATTTTCCTATAATCTATGTATCTAATATAGAGAACAAGTGTTAGCCCTAGGAAAGGGGCCCGTTTATTTCTGAGAAATTCGATTGAAGTACAATGGGCCAAATATTTATACAGAGACGCACATATAAAATCGAGAGTGTAAGCCACCTGCTATTCAGTTGTAGAGCTTTGCTAGATGATGGCTACTATACAATGCGACACAACGAAGTGCGCAACTATCTTCACTGGACCATCTGTAAGAATTTGCATATCCAGTGTAGCAACAAGTCCGGGAACATATACCAGACAGAAGAGTTGGAAATAAGTCATACACCACCCACAATGACTATGCAATCCTGAAAGCTAGATATCTAGAAAACGGAGTTGTTAAAACTTCCATAGTGATATTAGACAATAGGAATAAAGTAGAAACCCTAGTTGAAGTCCGTGTTCTTCATGATGATAGCTAAAACAGAAATGATAACGAAATACCAAGGTCGTATGCACGACATGGAAAGCAACTGGGACTTCAGATTTAGATCTCCATAATTCCAGTAATTATAGGAGCAAATGGACTCATGAAAAAAGAATTAAAAACTAGCTAGCGAATATACCCGATGGACCAAGTGCAAAAGACATACAAACAATTGTACTTAAAGGGACGGTTAGAATCTTAAAAAGATTTATTCGCTATAGTGTTTGAAATGGTGGGTGACTGTCTAGCATCCGGTATGGTACCCCATCCACAGCAAATATAAAAGGATAAAGACATTTGAAAAATGTATATATATATATATATATATATATATATATATATATATAGCGAGATAGAGAGAGAGAGAGAAGGAGAGAGAGAGAGAAAAGATGAGTGTCGTGTGGTGAAGCTAACGTACCTAAAACGCAACAACAATGTGATACAAACTCTTATCAGTTTGTATGTTTAAAAAAATGAAACTATATGAAGCCTTGTATGATAATTCGCCGTTATTTATTGGCATTAATCTTTTAACTAAAATTTGCAAAATATTTCCTACGAACGGTTCTTCGTTACAGATAAGAGATTTTTCTCTTCCCAACTTCCTCTTTCTTACAGTTCTCTATTCTATCGTTATTTCTATGCTTGATGCTCGACTCAGGTCCAATCTATGGTTCCTACTACAAAACATTTACAAAATACCCGTATAGCTTAAATCACCGTAAATATTTTTCCTCTGTGTACCTAAAACGAAACCGAACTTCTATGAGAAAAGTGTCTAACCATGTAATGCCTGTCTGTGAAACACAGTATCAAGGGGCAGCTTCCCAGCTGACTACAACATGGTTGTTTTCATGTTTAATTTTAACAAATTTTAGTTGAACCGTTTTCTTGAATAATCAAATTCTGCCTAGTTTCAACCCTAACCTCTTTCAATGCTCACGGTGTTGTCTTATCGTCCACCTGACGAAATTATAAACCCTTATTTTCACGTGATATTTGCGCCTTGATAAGCGGTGACCGATTAGTACATAAGAACAAATTATGTCTATAATTCAACGCTTTCTTCTCGAATGACAGACTCATCGTAGTATTAAAAAAAAGAGATCAATAAACACAGTACATAAAAAACAAGTACATTTATGGCGAACATTTCGCGACGAGACTGCTTACGAGTAGTATATCTTAGGGAAAAGTCTTAGATCATGTTCTGTTTATTATCTTGATAAATTATTTGCGCAGAGGCACCAGTTAAGCGGATAATGAAATCTCTTTGCAACTGACCCAAAGATTACACGAGAATTACAATGCGATACTTTTGCTGATCCTCAAAAAGTATATCTATCATTTTACAAAATGTGATTTTATCAACATTTATTTCTCTTAAGCTTTTTCTATATACTTTTATAACACAAAATGCATACTAAAATATGCTTCAATTATGAGATTGGGTTAGGGTTATAGAAACATCTGTTTTACTAGTACAGATTAGCCTTAATTTGTAATGAACTGAATAGCTGATTCATCTCTATCTTTGTATTTCTCATAGCGAGATATGCATTCCCCTCGCCATGTCATACTCTATGTTGATTAAACCACGCTTTTATATTTGTTTATATTACTGTGAACATTTACAGAAAAGCTGACTGTCTTTTGTTCAACTTGGCTATCTAATTAACATACGTGTATTTTCCATCAAAAACACGTATGCATATTAAATGGCAAACTGATAAGTCTATTTACTACTACATAAGAATAAGAATGATAACAATAATAATGATAATAATCCATTATAAATCTATTAATAATGGAGATTATTATCTGTCTGTCCGTCTGTCTGAAGCCGAAACTCCATCAGAGTAATATTACGATTTACTTAGTCTGCCAGCTTCTATACATAGTACTACAAAAACCGCCGTAAACATATAAATAAAGTAGAAAGACATTTCAAGACGAGACTGCGATTCGAACAGATAACGTGTTAAGAATCTTACTTACTTACAAATATACACTTATAACTGCTATTATCAAATTTACGTATGTATTTACAATATTTTCCGATAAGGTGATATTAACAACAAATATTCATACAATTAATTAAACACAGTTACTTAAGAAACCGACGTGTTTCATAAACCATACTTTGCATGGCAAGTACTGTTAAAATTGCAGAAGTGACGTCATTTTGAGCGGATCTTTTTTCACATTATCATTCCTAAATTTTTTATTGTTTTGTTGTAAATTAAAGTTAAGCAAGACATATCCCAGCCATTAGTAAATGGGTGACCATTTTGTAAAAATAAATTGCTGACTCATCCTTCCGGTCCTTCCGGAAGTGATGTCATTGTGAGAGGATTCTTTCACATTATCATATTTTATTTACATTACGTTGTTAAGACAAGGTGTTTTGTTGTAAATTGAAGTTAAGCAACACATATATCGGCCATTATTAAATGGGTAACCATTTTGGAAGAATAATAAAACTGGTTCTTTGATATGACATAGGTGCCTTCAATAGCGTATTTAAACATGAGGTCTTAGATATGACCGTAGCGCCTCCTATTTTTTTTCTTTTCTAAACTATGTATGGGGGAGGGTAAAACATTTTTTTAGGGAGCGGGTCAATTTTTTTTTTAATTAGGGGATCAAAAAACATTTGTTATTCTTAACTAAAAATATTTCTATATATAGGGACGGGTAAAAAATAATTTTGGGGGGCAAAATTCTTCTTTTTTTTAACTAAAAATATTTCTATTTATGTGGGAGGGTAAAACAAAAATTGTGGTGGGGTCGAAATTTTTTTTCGTTATTTTTAACTAAAAATATTCTTGGTCAGAAACAAAGAAAATCAATGTCTAACCACCCATGAAATATGACTGGGGCTCCATCGGTTTACGGGTGAGCGTTCATTTCTGACGCGGCAGCCTAGCAAAAATATGCGACCGGAGGGAGCATATGTTTGCTAGTAATTATAATGATGATAATAATAATAATATAAACACATAATGCATTATTATTATTATTATTATTATTATTATTATTATTATTATTATTATTATTATTATTATTATTATTATTATTATTATTTATAATATATTATTATGATGTATTACTATCATTTATTATTGTTATTATTATCATTATTAATATTGTATTCATTATTATTATCATAAGAGCAGTATTATTTACTATTCTTATGTAGTAGTAAATAGACTTATTATTATGCCATACGTGTTTATGATGTCTTGTGGAATAGCCACCGGTGGAAGAAAACATCGAGGCGAAATCCGAAGTGTAGGCACTAAGGTAGTTCGGTGTTGCTTATAACTCCGTTTTACCAGCACCTGCGACAGCGTTAGTGCCAAACCGTAATAGCTGGCTGTTCCTTCTGATCCATCGGCGACATAAAGATGGAGAACATGCTGCGTGGGAAATAGCCTTCCCTCAATATCACACCACCCATGATAGCATCCAACAACACTCAATCAAAAAACCTACATCCCACTAGCTGGACAGTACAGTTCATCTTCGCCAGTGACGTTTGTCACAAACGGCGCTGCTCCAGTCGAGCAAACAGACATGACAATTAGGCTTAAGATACATCACCCATGATCGACCCTGACCGACAAAGGCCTACTGCGACTATTATTACTTACTCACTAGGAGTTTGAACACATCATTTCTAGCGATCGCTCACTGACAATAATCGGTGGTGTTCTCTGAGGTCCGAGTGACAACAGGTCCTCCCAGAATTCCAGTGCTTTCTACCTCTTTCTATTTCTATTTCAAATTACTGTGCGTTAACGCATCAGCCGTTTACCATTGATTTCTTGCTGGCAATGTGCATTCGTATTCCAAAGATGGCAAAATACCTCCCGAACGTCCTAGTGTTCTCTGTATTCTTTCAGTAGATGTCTGGTTAGTGCTCTACTTTCTCGGTGTTTCCTTCTTCCTTGATCCTTTACGACTATTTTCCGTGGTGCCAGCCGAGATCTACATCATTAGTTTCTTTGAGGGGGGGGGGGCAGTTACTTACATTTTTTACCGCTTCAGTTCTCTTGGTATCATATGTCGTGGTCTTTCTGTCTTGTTTTAGTTTGATTTCTATTGCAACTTCCATGTGACTGGTTGGTATTCGCAATTTATGTGGGTTGGTTTCTGCATTCTTCGTTTGCAATTCTCAGGATCATTTTATCGATCAAAGCTGATCTTATGTGCCATGCTATCTTTTTCGGCAGCCTTAACGTTCCTAAGGCAGCAAATTGTTTTGGTTCAAATGACTATAAATACGTTCAGACGATATGCTACTGAAAAGTTCACACATAACTGAGAGGTAAGTGATCGGTCTAAAGTTTGTCACGTCTCTCCCTTTTGTTTTATCTTCTATGATCAAGAATGTGGTAACCTTTGTCAGACATTTAGGGAAGTTACCTGGCGTCAAGCAGCCCTTCATCATTTCGGCAAGACGTGGCTGAAGAGCAGGTAGGTGTTCAAGCCTTCATCTCTAGACTCCGTCAGGTCTAGGTGTTTTCTAATTTAATAGTTTTTTAACCCTTTCCCTCAGCATCTCAACGGTGACTGTTATATTCGTTTACTCTTCTACTCTAGATGGCACCTCTCTTTAATCCATTCTGCATCACCTTTATGCTTTCCTGCTCTCCCCAAATGGCTTTTCTAGAATGAACTAGACAGGTCAGCATCAGGTATAACGTTATACTCTTTTTCAATTCCTTCTAGTTGTTCAAAAATGTTTCCGGTTGTTCTCAAACAGTCTGTTAAATATTTGCAGTCTTAACTACGACGCGCTGTTTCAGTTCTTCAATTACACACTTAAAACCTTTTCGGTATATGGAAATTTTACGGAATAGTCTTTCACTAGAGCTCTGTCTTTTGAGTTTGCATTTTCGACAGTTTACACTTTACTTAAGTTCTTATCTAAGTTGTTTTATCTGACCATTTAAAAATTTCCTCCACCAGGACGCTTTCTTTACTTCTTTTATTTGTTTTTCTACTCCGATTACATTTGATACAGTATTGACAGCAGCTTTTATAACTTTATTACACTGATCAAGATTATTTATTAATAAAAATGGCAAGACATCATCCACTTTTTTCGTAACAGTTTTAAGACTTTTCCATTTGAAATTCTCAGGTGTGGCGGCTGTTTTAAATTTCCAGTCTTAAGCGTCTCGTCTAACAATCTAAAAATATCAATATCCTCTTCTGTCATCCCATGTTTTATCATATGTTTTACGATTGCATCTGTGGAAACAGCCTGATTAGCATTAGTTACTATAGTTTCGCTCTCAAAGTTTGTTGTTTTTTCTATAGACTTTTCTTCAAGTACATCAAGTTTATTTATCTCCGAACACTTGTCTAAGTATTCTCTCTCAATTTCTCTTTTTAGTTTTCAATTTCAAGAGCAGGTAACCATTCATCAGTTCTAATCACTCGGGCTTGTCCTACAATTTGTGTGTTCTGATAGTTCAAGCAGGCTTAGCTATGGTGCATTCGCTGTGTATATCGTCTCTTAGGAGGGTCACTCATTAAGTTACATTTCATTACAATTCTATTAAAGGTTTTAGTCCAATTAATTCTAGTTTTAGTGTTAGTCTTTCGAAGGTTTCGTTGGATGACGACTTGGGAAGCCTCGTTCGTTCCCCCGCCGGATGGCTGGCATTCTGGATCCACATTGGTCGTTTTCGGTTTGATAATTTTTAACACTAACATTGGAATAATACGAGGAATCCTTTGTGCAAGGTACTTCCCCCATAATAGTCTTATTGGAATACCATCCCTGGGAGAGTTTCTATGGCTTACTGGAGATTCTAAATCCCTATGCCAGTTGATCCGCAGCTGGAATAATTGTTATTATTATCATTATAATCATCACCATGAATTACTATGATTATCATAATTACTATCACAACTATGATTATATTCTGTTTTGTTTTTATTTATTTATTCATTCATTTTATAATAAACGAATACGCTTTGCAATTCAATCTAATAACTTAGCCGCTTCAACACTTTAAATAGTGAGCGATCCACTATTAAAAACAAGTCGCCGAACTTGTTTTTGTACAGTAATATGCGTGGCAATTAATGAGCATCTCCATAAAAGGTATTAAAAATTAATGTATTAATATATTATTATTTTTTGTTATTGTGATCGACGTTCGTTTGTTGTCACATCGTTCTACAGAAATTTGCGTGGGAAGCAATACTCTTCACTGGAGGATCTCCCTCTTTTTTTAAATACATTGCTATTTTTTTTTGTTATTGTAATTGACACTCGTTCGTCACACGCCCCTTTATAACCATGTTTTATACAGAAATCCGCGTTGGGACCAATAATCATCTTCATCATCATCATTATTATTATTATTAGTAGTAGTAGTAGTAGTAGTAGTAATAGTAGTAGTAGTAGTAGTAGTAGTAGTAGTAGTAGTCACTAGAAGTTCATGGACAGGACATCATCAGTGATTGCTCACTGACAATAACCGGTAATTCTCACTGGAGTCTGAGTGACAACTAGTGTATCTAGATTCTCACAAATTTCCACCTATTTTGATCAGTATTGCAAATGATTTTGAGTTATCGCAAAAGCCACTTACGATTGATTAATTGCTTGCAACGATCATTGGTTTTATCTGGTGTTAAATAAACCTTCCCAAAGTCCCAGCATTCTCCATACTTTTCTCGAGGAGGTCTTGGTAGTGCTGTCCCTTCCCTATCATTTCATCTTCCTTAACACTTTACGACTATTTTGTGTGGTATCAGCTGACACTGGTACCATAACATTGTGTTTTTAGTGGGCACTTTATTAATTATTGTTATTATTATAACTATTATTATTACAATTATTATCATTATTATTATTATTATTATTATTATTATTATTATTATTATTATTATTATTAATAGTATCCTCATTATGATTATGATTATGATTATTATTATTATTATTATTATTATTATGATTATGATTATTATTATTATTATTATTATTATTATTATTGTTGTTGTTGTTGTTATCATCAGTATTGCAATTATAGTGGATGAGATTGCGACCGAACGAGTCACGAGTACGTTGGGTACATATACAGAAATCGGGTGATCTATAGTATTAATGCAAATAAATTCCATTTTGTAAGGTTTGGGGAAATATAAAGATCACATATAACTTAAGACAGGCTGCTTTAACTTTAATTCAAGATAAAACATTGCAAGTGTTGGTCAATAAAAAAGAAATGTTCAAATCTTAAATCGATGTATATACCACATATCAAAAAATATGTTACCTTCAACTAGTACGAAAAGCAGCCATACCATGGCCACCTCTACTGATAACAAGTTTGTTTGATTTTTCTAAGGCAAATCAGTACTTTTGAAGTTATCTTATGTCAAACACAATGCATTATATCAAGGATTCCCTACATGGAATTATCTAAGCGCAAGTCGTTATCTCAACCATAACTAGTGGAAATGGCAGGTTCATGATTTCCCAATAGTATTTGTGCGTAAACCACGGCAATATCTGCAATTAAATTTCAAGATGGCATTGCCAATTTAATGATCACTAGTGGGTACTCTATTTTCTAAATTTTTGTTTACTCCAAAAAGGCGCATTGTCACTGAAACTTAAGGAGCTACTGTGATTAGAATCAGATTTATAGGGGTGTAACTTGAAAACATTGAGCAAGGATGAATTCCAAAAATAAAGCGGTACGTAAAAAAGAAGCTATTAGAGCGGGTCATCTTCTGACATCCCGGGGTGGGATTATAATACTAATCGGGTGGGTCAGAATTATTTACTTTAAGAGGCTGCAAGTGCATTAAGTTCATGCTAACACATGCGTTAATGCAACAGGTGACTAGAATTTGGGACACAGTACATGACAACATTAAGTTAGAAATTCGTGTGTGTACCCTGTTCAAGAGGTAATGGGCTAATTGGTCGTTTACGAACTAAGATGTGGCAATCTACATCATCGAAATATTACTTATGGATATATTAATGTTATTAGCGTCACGGGAAATTTCCATGAAGGGGGTTTCTTTCCATGGACTTCCTTATGTATTACACACAACCACCGCACTGCTTATCTGCCAAGAATAACTTGACCTTCTACCAATCAAATGTCAGCAAATACTTCTCATAAAGCGTCTCCATGTGTAATTAAACTTTGTTCATTCTATTAATCATTTTCTAATCCTCTCATAATATTATTCATCATTAAACCGAAATATCGTCTCCATGTTATAAATTCTTATCCTCGCGTGGCTGTTTTCCCTTTGGCTCATTAGTAAGAAAGAATGACTGTAGTGAGAAATGGCGGAAAGTATCAGCGAGACAACCATGGCTTACAATTACATTGTAAGAATATTCGACTTGAACTACAGACAATCAAATACACATCATAACAAAATTTCCTAACTTCGGCATTTAGTAAAAATGGCGACAGACTATTAGAACATTGGTGTGAATACTGCCGATAGCTTTGAGATTCTGTTCGATGATACACTTAAGGTCGCAAGGGGGCTATGGTTTATATTATGTATCCTCTTGTATAGAACCAACGTAAATAAACGAACACACGTCCACTACGGTCGTACATAAATAGCTGTTAAAATTAGATAACTTATGATTAGGCGTAAATATTTTTTTTTATTAATATCTGAAATAAATTTTGGATTTTCTATTTGAAAAAAACTTCAGAAAATGAATAAACTTATTAATTTGAAGAAAATACCTAAACTACGTTTCAGTCTAGCTACTTCTATAATCGTGTATGAAAAGCACGCATTGAACCTAAGAAGCAGCACACTCCATGGAATGTCTTTCATGAGAAAGGCAGAAATCTTGGATTCGTTTCAACTATTTTCGACCCCTTCAAAAAAATCGTAATCTGTTTGAGGCTCTTACACCGAAAAGACCGGGAATATCCTGAAACGCTGCCAGTAGTTTAACAACCAATATGGCTCTCTAGTTACCTGATTAGTGTATTTAGACGCTGGCCATTCAGTTCCGTCCCCAATAGAATCGATAACCAAGAATAAAATGATATATATGTAAGTGCTTCGATACGTTTCCTATAGAATTAATGAGTTATGGTCACTTCCGTTGTTGGAGAAAAGGTTTGAGACTTGTGAAATTATGACTAGCAATAAACCGAGTGGAGTGAAACAGATAGGTGGACTTCGTGTCAGATTAAACTACATTCTTAATAATTATTTCATAGCATGATAATATTTAACTAGCGTATGACTCACTACATCACATATATATATATATATATATATATATATACATATATATATATGTATATATATATAAATATCTAAATCTATACATATATATATATACATATATATATATATATATATATATATATATATATATATATATATAGAGAGAGAGAGAGAGAGAGAGAGAGAGATAGAAGAAAAAATTGTTCAATGCAAGGTGTATTCAGTAATAAACTAGTGTTTATTATTCTTTCCTTAAGCCATATATATATATATATATATATATAAGGGTGCACTCTCTGTTAGAGATGGTTCGCCAATATTTGCACTTACTATTTATCAAAGTATATAATTAAAATATTCGTATAAAATTAAAGAATAATTTGATAACTTAAGTATTGATATGTTAATTATTATTATCATTTCTGATGATAAAAAATACACTCACCATTAGATTTTTATTATCGATCAAGTTTTTTTTTCCAGATTAATTTCATGCGGCAGCGAGGGAAGTCTAAAGGGTTTGTTTACCTTGCTATTTGTTAACGCTTTTCCTACCGGCTTAAAATAGTTTCTCTCAGGAAGCTTAGAAATAAGACCGTATTTTACTCGCTAACTTTTACGTGACGACCTGGAAGTACATAACATTATTTATAAAAACACATTCTTCTTTACTATAGAGAAGTCTTTCTTACACTTAGATTACATATCAATCTATCTACCTACCTACCTACTTACCTACCTTCCTACCTACCTATCTATCTATCTATCTATCTATATATCTATATATCTATCTATCTATCTCCCCCCTCTCTCTCTCTCTCTCTATATATATATATATATATATATATATATATATATATATGTTTTTTGTTGGTGATTTTATTATTCCATTATTGCGACAATGTATATGTTGTTTCGTTAGCGTTCATAATGAAAGCCAACTCTGTAAGCGTTAACGGAATCACTGCATACAATTTTCAATTCAACCTCAACCGGAAATTGAAGATGCATAAGAGGGAGGGGGACGAAGATGGGGCTATAGCGAGGACAGGAAAGGGGGAGGGGGGACCCCAACAGGTGATATTTCAGAAAGTTGAGTGGGGTGATATCTAGTGTCTGGGCCATCGTGACCTCTATTCCAACCGGGTCAGAGGGCCGGGTGGGTTCAATGTAATAATGAGAATAAAATTATAAAATTATAACTGTCATTTCTGTTGTAATAGGTGATTATCGTGTAGATAAAAATGTTTGATAATTTTAATTTAGGGTATTAATTTAACATTTTAGGCAATGATTCCGTTAACGCTTGAAGAGTTGGCTTTCATTTTGAACGCTAACGAAACAACATATATATTGTCGCAATAATAGAATAATAAAATCACCAACAAATAAACATATTTTGCTCTGAATTTTCATTGATCACTCTCACAAACCCGGTTTCAACTTCCTTCGGATTTATACCCCCTGGATATTTGTAACAAGTTAACTATATATATATATATATATATATATATATATATATATATATATATATATATATATATATATATATTGGTCTTTATTATAAGGTGGACGATACACATATATATATATATATTTATCGTCCACTCTATAATAAAGACCAATATATATATATATATATATATATATATATATATATATATATATATATATATATATATATATATATATATACATTGGTCTTTATTATAGGGTGGACGATAAATGAATATATATATATATATATATATATATATATATATATATATGTTATTCCATAAGGCATTTGACTTTGCAAGTACTCACGTGGATATTACTCGTGAGGAAAAGGACAATATACAAATGCCGGAAAACTGAACTGGTTAAGAATGGAGAACAATGGATAAAAAAGACTCTACTGATTCCTTTTATGTTGCAATGGGTTCTTTGGATTTGGCTGAAATGTCGGATCTGGTTGGATTATTTATATTATACAAGCTTATTGAGACAATGTTTAGTGTTAGGAATATAGGCTTATATAGAGACGATTGTTTGGCAGTTATTGAAAATAGTAGTGGCCCTAAAGTTGAAATGACTAAAAAACTTATCTTCCGAACTATGAAAGGGTTAGGACTCAAAGTTGAAATAACTGCAGGTATCAAGATTACAAACTTTCTAGATGTTACCCTAAATCTTAACCAAGGAGTTTACAAACCATACATGAAAGACAACTATGATCCAATATACGTAAATCCAAAATCAAACTATCCACCAAGCGTTATTAAACACATACCGTTATCCATAGGTCATAGAATTAGCAATAATTCTTCCAATGAAGAAATGTTCAATAACTATAGTAGTGCTTACAATGATGCTCTGAGTAATAGTGGTTATATTAACACGACTATAGAATATCAAGATAATAGAAATAGAAATAAAAATAAGACAAATAGAAAACGAAAATTTTATGGTATACACCTCCGTCTAACCACCTAGTTAAATCAGAGATTGAACATATGTTTCTTAACTTGTTAAATAAGCATTTCCCAATAAATAACCCATTGCATAAAATCTTTAACAAAAACACAATTAAACTTAGTTATAGTTGCACTAATAATTTAGAAAAAATAATCCCAGGTCACAATAGACAAATACTAAAGGATAATGATATAAACAACGTAAGTAGCATACAAGATAATGAATGTAATTGTAGAAATAAAAGTGAGTGCCCGTTACAAGAAAATGTTTAATCAAAAATGTAATATATCTAAGTACAGTTTCCCAGATAATGATCCTAATTTGAAAACATTCTACATAGGGGTACTAGTACTGATTTTAAGGATAGGTATAGAAACAATCAATGCTCATTTAACAACATAGATACTGATAGAAAAGGCACTTCATTATCAAGATATATTTTATCCCTAAAAAGAAATGGCATAGTTCCTGTAGTGAAATGGAGTATTTTAAAAAGGCACAGTACCTACACTAAATGACCCTACTAGTTTTCTGTGTTTAAATGAAACACTGGCTATAGTTTTGTTTCCTAATAAGAATGCTCTACTAAACCAGAGGGACGAGGTGGGTTACAATTGCAGCCACTTCAAAAAGTTCACCTTAGATAAGTATTGTGAAAACGATGTAAACATAACTTAAAAATAAATAAATAAATAAATAAATAAAAATAAAAAATAAAAATAAATAAATAAATAGAATAAATAAATAAATAATAAGTAAATAAAAAATAAAAACAAAGATTAGAAATTAAAATCATTATTTCTTTAAAAATAACATTAATTTATCAAAAATGATGAATGATCGCGTAATTAATGCAACATAATTAACAATGATAGGTAGGATTACGTTAACTAATTTAATTATAGGACAACTTGATGTAGAAATCTTGAATATATACTTTTTCTGAAGGAAAATAAAGATAGGTTAATCAAAACCACTATTAATTAAAATTTTGTAAAAGATAGATATTAATGTCAGTATTATAGACATAGTCTTCAGATTATTTTGGTGGGTTGTTATTATACATATTGGGCAATGTAACTGATTGTATCGGCATGACTCCGGATGATGAGATAACTATTAATAACCAGGAGATCTATAAATTAATATGTTACAAAATTTATAATTTATATTGAATTTAGAGGTTTATTGCAGGGTGTACATGATGATAAAATTAGTGAAATTAAATTAATATCAATTAAACGTACATTAGACTAAATCAATATAGATTGACACATAAAGAGAAAATAAAATGAAATAAAAAAATGCAATTCCTTTATAAAATAACGCAAAATTATTACAAAAAATAAAGTTTAAAGGAAATTATGAAAAAACTAGATAAAAATAATAACTAGTCGATATTAAAAACTTGGTTTCTAATCCTCAAGTAATTAGGGGAATGATATTGCGGTTGGATTAACTTAATTCGCCGGTAAATATGATTGATATTTGTTAAGAAATTTAATTAAATAGTAAATAACGATTGTCTTAATATATAATACTATATTTAATGGCTTATTGGGAAAGTGTTTAGTAAGGAGATAAAAAAATTAAATCATTAACACATTACGCGAAATAGATAAATATATATATATAAGTGTGTGTGTATGTGTGTATATATGTGTGTATATATATATATGTATATATATATATATATATATATATATATATGGATGTATGGGTGTGTGTGGATATATATATATATATATGTATTTATGTTTTTATTTTTACATCTATATATAAGTGCGTATGTATGTTTGTGAGTGTATAAAGGTGGTCGTATAAGCGTGGATGTGGATATGTGTGAGTCTGTCTCGGTGTGTGTTCATATGATTAATGTTGAGGAGACGGACATGTCTAGCCAGTCCTGCCGAAAGTTTTAACAAAATAGATTAATATATTTATAAGTGTGTGTGTGTATATATATGTGTATATATATATATGTGTGTGTGTGTGTGTGTATGTATATATATAGATGTATATATGGATGTATGTGTGTGTATATATATGTTTTTAACTTTACTTCTATATATAAGTGTGTATGTATGTTTGTGAGTATATAAATATGTACGTATTAGCGTGGGTGTGAGTATGTATGAGTATGTCTCGATGTCTATGCGTGTGGTTTAAGAGGAAGAGACGGTATGAACCAATTTCTGGCAAGTTGATAGGTAGGTGTCGAAGTTGGCATCTTATGGAAAGGGTTGTCTCGTCTGAAGATTTTTGAAATGTAATTTGTCTGCTTGTTTTTTTCTTTTTCTTTCTTTCTTATGATTGTGTATTAGCGGATATTATCTTAGCTCACCATACATCCCTGAAGATGTTTATTTTAATATATATATATATATATTTATATATATACAATAATATTTTTATAAATAAATATTAATTATTTAAATACCTAGAGGCATCGATGTTTCATGCTAACGCAATCTTCAGTCTAGGAACTAATTCTCAAAGGTCGGTAGGCGCGAACCCCGAACACAAATCGCCACTGATTCGTAGTCGGTGATCTTATCCAAACGGCCATAGCCAATTAGTTAGTAAATATAGAGGAACTTTAACTGCAAATAGCGAAAATCGGCGGCTATTTACCAGGCAGTTAGAGTGATCTACGAAAAGTCGTTCGGATCGTGCAGATAGCTATTTGTACTGCTTGTAATTAAAGCTACTCGAAAGTGCCCAGCCTCCGTGGGAGGGGGCTGATAAACAATAATATTTTTATAAATAAATATTAATTATTTAAATACCTAGAGACATCGATGTTTCATGCTAACGCAATCTTCAGTCTAGGAACTAATTCTCAACGGTCGGTAGGCGCGAACCCCGAATATATATATATATATATATATATATATATATATATATATAAGTAGATAGATAAATAGATAGATAGTCTTAAAAAGAAAAAAGTTACAAAAAGAATCAACTTACACACAGATTTCCATCACTACAACTTTTTTCTCTGCTCTCTTGAAAATTAAGTCAGTTAGTTTCCACAAATTACTTATTCACATGTGCAGCTCAGTCCTAGCTTCATAAGTCTACAATCGTGAAGATAATCTCTTTTTTTTACTCTGGCAGATGGACATGCACTGCATGCGAAGCATTTAATTGTCTTTTGAGCGGTAAAGTGTTTTTCTTTGTGTGACACCCTCTATCTTTATTGTATGATCACATAAGTGAAGGTGGGCGGCTGCTTGTTTTAATCACTTAGTAGAAACAGTTACTTCTTCTCCTCTGATTGATGCGCCAAATGTACCAGGAACTGAATTGGCAATAGAATAAAGCAACTCAACCAAAGTCGGTGCGGCCTTTCTCTCACTCTTAGACGTGGCACTACAACTACGTGTATCGGAATCTGGTCTGTTCACCAGTACTTTCTGATAATGTGTCAACCGTGTTGTCCACTACCGGTGCTGAATTGAGACGTAGGCGCACGTCTCCCACGCGCCGAGGCCTGACATTGGCAACCGTTAGCTGTTGACTTATCACTCTGGTGATACTACCTGCTCTGTATTTCGAAGTACAACGTTCTTGTGATTTTTCACCAAAACTCTGTTCCACTCTTTATAATGTTATCCTTTGGTGATCCAGATGGCTCACAACATTGACGCAAAAAAACACCCGCCCTCCGGGTAGCTATTTATCTAGATGTATAACTTATTTACAGAAAAACAAAGAAACAATTTTCTCTTCACAGTCTGGTAATTTGAAGAAAAACAACAAAAAGAGGATTGCTATGGTGTTTTTTGATATATACCAATGTTGAGATTTGAATTTGTTTAAGCAAAGAAATCAACGAAAAATCGGTGCGATTGTCAAGAATAACCAACAAAAAAACAAAACAAATAATCAACAAATAACTGTTAACAAATGCAATACAGTTACTATTCTACGTACCTTCCTAATTTTTGTGTTTTAAAGGATTTTAAGGCGTTTTGCTGCATTTTAATAATTCGTCCCAATCCGATCACATTACAGTTCCATTTTTAAGAGGGCATAAGCGAACATCCCCGAAGTTTGTTTAATGAGGTTTTCGTCTTTTGAGGTAAAAAAAACAAACAAACAAATTGTCAACAAATAACTGTTCTAAATATTTCTTTCTTCCTAATTGAAAGGAGAAAAGTACACACAAAATCATCAGACTTCGTGGACGGTCGGTGATCAACATTCAGCCATCTTTGTTTTTCAGTCTAACATAATATATTGACTGAACTTTTTAATAGAAATACAAAAATGCTTTAAAATACTTTAAAACAAAAAATACGCAGGTAAGAAGAAATTAAGTTGTAATGCCTTTGGTAACAGTTATTTGTTGACTGTTTGTTTTTGCGCCCCTTTTCTTTCTCTTGATTATTCTTGAAAATCGCCAAAAGCGGGACGTAAATTGGTCAAATAAAATAAGTATATATTTCTGAATAAATAAATATAGTTACTTTGTGGTTTTCGCTTAATCATTTATCAATTTAAAAACTTAATGACGATTAAACAAATTTGAATCTAGTTTTTTTGGTAATTTAAAAATAAACAACACATTTTGTTAAATTTGTAGAGTTACACCCTCAGCAAAATTATCTATCCGTTCGAAAAATGAGATTCTATTTGTTAGGGTAATTCTACCTTATTAGGCCAGTCAACTAATATATATTGTTAACAGTAACCCTTAATCTTACAAGTAAGCTTGTACAACTACACGTAATCGCCTAAAAAGTCGACCCCCCCAAAAAAAGAATCACGCCCATAATTTATCTCCACTAGCAAAAATAATGTTTCCAGCTCGCTATAGCTTCGCAAGTAAGGATTAAGTCATAGAGTAAATGTGGTATTTTGGTGAGAGTGTCTAGCGTAGAGTAAATACAGGTCATTTTGGAAAAAAATGTATGACTATCGACCTCACAAAAAAGGATGTGTTGTCAAAATTGTATGACCATCGCACCCCTCCTTCTCCCCCCCCCAAAACGATTAGGGCTTCATACCTAAGTTAAATATAGCTCATTCATAAATCCGAGACAGACTTTCGCATTTATTCATAACATAGGTAACATTTTATATTTTGGTGAGTCCGATACGAATTATTTATCTTTTAAATAATAAATAAATGATAGAAAAATGAATTTATTTCGCTTAGGCGATGATGCGAAGCTCTTTAATAAAAACAATTTTAAAAAAAACTTTGTTTTTGGCATGGCGCGTGAGAAGAGAGAGAGAGAGAGAGAGAGAGAGAGAGAGGGAGAGAGAGTGAGAGAGATAGAAAGAAAGAAAGAGAGCGGGGAAGAAGCGAGAATAAGAGTTTATAGAGCAGTCACCTCGATGCGTCGATATATATTTTTTCTATAAAGTAAATAAGTTTCATTAAAATGACCTTGTCCTTCTTTGAAAATGAATTTAATTAATTACTGTTAATATCGACCAAACTATTGAATATATATCAGAAAAATACATACAATATAATTAAAATAAATAACACCAAACATGATTGGTTACATAGATATAGAAATTAGGATTCCTAATTTGTGTGTAAGGGTGTTTCATAAGTGCTATATATATCGTATTTAATAGTATTATTTTGTATTATTGATTTAAATAACACTATTCCGTTTTGATTGTAATATAGTAGTGATAAAGTAAAACAAATTTCGCATTTATACATTTAGATATATAAGTATATCTTGGCAGTATTTTCTCTTTCAGACATATTTCGTTTAATATTACAGATGACTTATGTCTGCATATTTTTTCTTGATCGAGTTTTAGGCTGAAACTGACAGATGAATTTGCCGTACTCGTTGTGGATCCTTGCAGTTTCGGTTCCTTCCGTAGCCATCCCCAGGTGAAAAGTGTTGCATAGACGGCTTTCGACTTTGAACTATATGTGGATCTTTAATCTAAGTCTCAGCCTAGTAAAGTTAGATTTGCGGCTGAATAGTATCTACCCCCCTCTATTGTTTCTATTTGCTGTATAAATGGGACAGTCGATCTGTATTACATTGGTACTGTCTATATGTTTTTGCTTTTAACTCTGTGTTAATACCCTATTAATAACATATGATATCTGAAATGATCGTACACAAACTGTTATATTTAATTCTTGGAACGCTATCTGATCGTTTAATTGTGGTTAAATGGATATATATATATATATATATATATATATATATATATATATATATATATATATATATATATATATACTGTTTCGCTGTATAACATGCCCGTCAGTGCGGTTAGACAAGCTAGTGCCTAAAGGCGGGATTGAAACAGTCGGCGCTCATATCCCTACGCTATCATGCGACACTGGCTCAATGTAAGTTGAATCTCAATGTTAACATTGTCAAATGCCGATTGCTCGAATTGGTTTTACCCAATGAGCTATGCCTTTTCAGCTCAAGGCAGATGGCGGTTCTATACCCGAGAAAGAGAGCTTAAATAGTCGTCTACATACTTACTGTTTCGCTGTATCAAAGGTATTAAGTGTGAAGAGAACAGGACATTTTTGCTATACGTTTATGTTCTGTGAGCATATGAAGATAGTTGACCATTTCTCAAAAATGCTTATTTCAATTTTAATAAAAATTCAGAACAAGTCTAAACTGTCTCTAGCCCGAGCGCCTTGAGAAGAAATTGTAATCCTAATTTGTTTTTACTGACTATAGATAAAATGTTATGCCAATTTGAAATATCCTAATTTTCAAATGGTTGACCGGCAAATATTATGTCCTTAAAACTAATTTAAATTTCTTCCAAACTACTTACATTTTCGTAATATTTATTAATTTATGTCTCATTTGTATTGTGAAAATTTTACAAAAATCATAGGTATCTGAATTGTTAGAAAAGGGCTCCACCGCCTTTTTACGCAGTTAGCATAACACTAAATGAAACTAAATAGAACTCACATAACGAGCCCTTTATTCTTAGCAACATTGTGTGCAAAATGGAACCACTCATGTACATACATATTCATATACCTACATTTTTATGAATAAAAATATGGACGAACAGACAGGTCTAAATTTTCCATATGGATAAATCTAGTCGCAATCCTTAGAAATTACAGTTCTTACGTTTACGTTCTGAAACAATCATATATTTGTCGCCATTTTAATGAAACAAAAACGTTCAGGACATAAACAAAATAATGTTTTCTAATCAATATTACACTGAAAATACTTGACTACTTTACTTCTGTACAGAAAATATATTACCAGATGTTAAATCTTTGCAACATGAAATTTTACGTTGTGCTGCATCCTTACTTACACGTATAATTAGTAAGGTCTTCAAGATGTAACCTTCAGTTAGATCTTCTCTCTTCGCAAACTAATTAAATCTTCCATTACCCAGGCATCGTCTTTCGGCAAACAGACAAGATGTATTAATGGCATTTAAATGACGGCTACACTACTATATCAATTTCAACGTTGTTGGTCGTAACCGCAAATCCCATTGAACGACCCAAATGGCATAGAGTGATTATTTCAGTCTAATCTTATTGACTTTTTTTCAAAAATAATTCAATATATATGTACCATATTCAAGTAAATAAAAGTAAACCAAAAATACATACTAGATAGCATTATTACTTCGGTGCTTACAATCTGCATATAATGAATCTACAGATGTTTTTCTCATATACTTAACAAATACACAGCCATGCATTGTACAATAAGGCTTTGTTCGGTGCACTAGTTTGACTTTGATATGCATCAAAGAGCCAATGAATGACCGGAAGAGTGATCTGAGAAAGAGGAATATATATATATATATATATATATATATATATATATATATATATATAAATGAATATTATATATTTAATGAAAAGTTCAGTTCAATGAATATACCTTTATTTTATCACACGATAATAATACATCAATTTATCATGCAAATATAACTGATTTAAATGAATTCTATAAAATCCTAGGTTACAAATAAATGTGCATATCATGTTAACCTCAATGGTTAAGCATTAGAGGCAAACGGAACTAGTATATGATAACTAAGTAGAAATCAAATTCATGACATATTCATTATTTTGCAATGTTTGTGCTCGAAATATTCACCAGTAACAATATTTGTCCTTGCGTATATATGTTTCTGAAATTTCAGTCATATTGTGATACACAGCAAGGTAGAAAATTGGCAATTACATAAACTCTTCATTGGCACTGAATTTATTTTAAACGATACAGTAATCTTGTTACATAATTATAAACACAAAATAAAAAAAACAACAACATCCAAACATCTTCTTTTCCCACTATGACAGCCCAAATAAGTAGAGACAATGATGTTTAAATAAAAGTGTTTTTTTCAAGAATAGACTCAATTTTTTAAAAAATATAGGCAAAAACGAGCGGATATAAGTTGTTGTCAGCATTTTCTAACGGTCTTTTTTGTCTGACTTCTAGGGAGAAATAATATGTTTTCAGACGATAGAATCAGAATTTATGTATTCATAACTGTTTTAATTATTAAAACCATTTAAAATCAAGGTTGATAATTGTTCGTTGTCATTTAAAGTTCGTTAAATTAGAGAAACTTTAAGTATAATACATTTAAAAGTTATTCCGCGACGGGATAGAACCGTATGCGCCTACTATGATATGACCCACATTTATAGGGGTGAGCTTTCCTATAGTACTGTTCATATTGCATTTAAGTTTCTGAATGTTGATACGACTGGGTAAATTGCAACGGAAAGGGAATTCTAAACTCAAGCGGCCCGAGCAAAGAAGCTAGCTCAGTCGAAAAACCTTTCAACATCTAGCGGCATCTACAGTGAGGTGCGGTCCTTTGCTTTTAGTCATTTACAGTGCAATTGTTACGATAATGACGGTGAGCTCGATTAAATAATTAGGAGTGAGCCCGTATGTTATGACATCTATTAGGTCCGCGTAATAAGCCTTAAATTCTTATTCAATAAATTACGCTAAGAACTCGAAAACATCACTTTATTTTAGCTAGATGAACTGGATATATATATATATATATATATATATATATATATATATATATATATATGCAACGTATACAAGTACACGCGAAACTATACCCATAATACATATAAACACTCCAGCACCATCTGTATGTTCACATGTATACATAGTATACATACTCACAAACGACTACACCTATATACATGAACACAGAAACGTGGCGAAAGACAGGCATATAATTCAAACCGCATCAACTTAATCAATGGGATAAATATAATATATATTACAATATATCATGTAAATATAATTCATCGCAACCACACAACGGGCTACTCATATGCACACTTACATGTAATCTTATAAATATAAAACTAAATCTCAACGTAAATCGCATATATTAAAAAGCTGACAAATATAAATATCTTGTATTGTAATATAAATATTTATTTTTTACATCATAATTAATTGCTCACTTAAAGGGCTGACACTTTGCTTTGGGGGAATAAATTCTTAATGCAAAACTGCAATTCTTAAGTTCTTAACTTCATACTTAATGAAAATAAGTTTTTTTCATCATGTGACGATGAATAACAAAAGAAAACATCACTTCACTCCGAAGTCAAATCGGCAGTCAGCTGAGCGCAGAGCAGCAGGTGAAAACCATCTTAAACGACCAAAGATGCAAACATAATAGGACAATCTTTTAGCCTCTGTATTAAAGGATGCATAAGCTATTTTGTTAATCGATTACCTTGAGACAAATTGGAATATCAATAGCAAATCGTATATAACTGTTTGTACATTTGAAGGAAGAACTCACAAATAAAAAAAGAATAAAATGCTATTTCACCAGGAAAATGAATTGTGTCACTAGTCGATCGCAACGGCGGTAGAAAATTATATAAATTTAATTCCACATTGCTTATACACAATCCTTTTTCTCAGGACCTGCGTCCACTGCAAACCTAAAAATTTCATGACTGCGAATCAATGGCGATTTGTGACAGGAGTTCGCGCCCGACGACTGTCGAAAATTAACTTCGTGCACTGAAGATTGTGTAAGCATAAAACATCGATGTCTGTTGGTAATACATAATTAATATTTATTTATAAATATTTTATATATATATGCATATATATATATACACACATATGTGTATATACATATATGTATGTATATATATATATATACGTATATATATATATATATATATATACATATATATATATATATATACGTATATATATATATATATATATATATATATATATATATATATATATACGTATATATATATATATATATATATATACGTATATATATATATATATATATATATATATATATATATATATATATATATATATATATATATATATATATGAGGAAACAGAGGTGTAAAAATAGAACCATATATAACTATTCACTGGAAATGCCATCTTACGGAATAGGATTTATTCAGTTCCAGTTACTTATTTGTTAAATTTATTTTCTCTTTTTACTTTTTCTCTTTTTAGTGTCGTCTGACTCTTAATAATTCATTTTAAAAAAATTTTTATTAAATGCCTTGTTTTTTTAATGTACTATGATCTTTCTAAAAACTTATATTAAAACTTATCATTTACTGAGGGAACCCCTTTTCAAGTGAGATGATAGGCCAGCCTACTAGTTTTTCGATCATCCTTGTTCTGAATGATCGAGAACGTCTTTAATAGACACCAAACATTTGGCCAAAATTAGTCTTTTTCACTCCTTATTAGGTATATACCATTGATTGCAGAATTATTAAGCCAATTTAGCTACTCCCATGATTACGTGGTTTCAAACGAATGAAAGTACCAACCGGTGTATTTAAGATTTGATTCGTGAAGTACAGCAGTTTTACATTGTTCATAGAACAGACTATATATATATATATATATATATATATATATATATATATATATATATATAAGAGGAGACGGCGTAACCCAAAAGTCTGTGTATTTTATGTTTCTTTAACAATTATAAGTAACCTTTCCAATTACTGATTGCTATGGATGATAGGAATTGCTTAAGTTATCAACGTGCAAATAATCCAGCCTACCATTCGCATGTAACACGAACCAAAACGAATACATAGAAGATCCTACGATAGCTGCTTCAAAAATAGATTAGTTCCCTCAACTGGGCTATAGAACATCTCATACCTGCTAGTAGCCTATATCACTATTAAACCACCATCCCTTATGCATGGATTATTGTTGCCATAACCGGGCTGGTGCACTATCCACGTGTATTCCCCTCTAGGACAGGGTGCACAAAAAATATTTAAAACAATAGGTTCCACACTGTCTACCAAGCTCCAGCCACTGTCTAATCATCGCAGTGTTGCATCACTGTGCTTGTTTTACAAATATTTCACTTGGACACCATCAATCTAAATACTCCTGACTAAGCCGACAAGCAACAAAGTTCCACCCCTTCACTGTAGAAGTATCCATATGACGGAATACTTAATGGCTTCTGTTTTGGAAACGCTTTCCTTATGAATGTTGTTCCTTGCTTCCTCTTTTCCAGAATGTAAAATCATGCATAAGTGCATAAATGTAAATATATAGAGAACAATTATTTTTCCGCAAAACTCCCAACTAAGTATAATCCATTTACATCTGACCCCTTATCAACAGTAGCCTTAACGTCTCAGTTACAATCTTGTTGTGGGGTTAACCAAAGTAAACAGAAAATAAAATAATGTAAATAATAGTCCAATAAAAAATGCGATTTGGGGGTCAATATGTTACATTAATTTCATATAAAAGGACCACAGACCAACTTCGATGTGAATTATCCAAACGTATTTAGAGCAACACTATTCGCCGTCTCACGTCATGGTTAGTGCGCTATAAATGCTTTAATGTAAGAATTTAAAGCTAAAAAATATATTTACGTGCATTCAGATAATTCTCGTCGCTGACAGGTGTGGTCGTAAGTTTTAATAAACTTACGACCACACCTGTCAGCGACGAGAATTATCTGAATGCACGTAAATATATTTTAATTCTTTTAGTTCAAATTACTGCGTCTTAAAAACATAAGCTTGAAAGTAAAAAAATACAAAAATAAAAGTTCATCTTATTAGAAATCTTCGAAAAAAATCGGTAAAAATTAAAACAAACATATCATTCTAAAGCCATGACTAAAGAAAACATCATTAACAAACAATTTTTGAAAGCTTAAAACCTAATTTAGTAAATAGCATTTCTAAGAATTTAAAAAACATGTAATTAAACCACACTATCAGAAACGAATGTCCATAAGAAGTATCCTAACCTACTGTAACAGACTTCCAAATCTAATGTCAAAGTTGGTGCGCGTAAAAAAAGAAAAGAAAGAAAGAATGAAAAATACGTCACGTTATAAAAATAAACGATCACAAAACAAACATTCCTCAAAGATTAAAGTCCAATTTAGAATGAACAGAATTATACCATGTTATTAAAAGTACAACAACAAATAGCAATTGGAATGTGTTTTGAAAAAAAAACATTACAGTTGAAATTTACACGCATCATAATACACCGTTTAGGTTTGGTTAAACCACACGTTAGAGTTCTTTAATACGATAGAGATGCGTGTGAAAAGTAATTTTTCGTGCGTTTTTTTTTTCTAATAAAGTTATGAAATGTTAATGAAGCTCGCCTTACCATGTGTTCAGTCTTGCACGGGAAGGATATATGTTTCGGGCTTTTTTTTTTATTAGCATTGATAATATGTATTTGCATTCTACGGACTACTATTCTTATCTTTGACGTTATTATCACAACGTTTTGGCCCAGGTATTTTCTGACATACTTTCTGTGTGTGGTGTTGACTTTGTGAATCTTTATATCAAACTGTTGAATCTTTATGTTGAACTCTGGAATCTCTACAGACATTTACGAGTTCGGGAAGATGCAATTGAAAAATGGCTAAATTACATCAGCCGGGGCGCTGTGAAAATAATTCCTATGATGGGAAGAGTCTTATGAATAAGAATATGTTCTAAATAAGAATTTTAATTTGGAAAGCTACCAGTAAATGAATGTTTTTATTACATTGTGATGATATTAAGTACACATAATTGTCAAGAAAATATATAATATAGACGGACTTTATTGCCTTGCATTGTTTTGTTAATGGAACAAACGGTACACATCACGAATTCGTACGTGGTAACCATTTTATTAAGACCAAGTCTGGTAAAGTGCAGTTAGAGAAATTATTGCCATTAGATTTCAATATAGAAAATGAATAAAAATATATTATATTGTTTGTCATCAGATTAAAAGAAAATGTATGTTGATGCTCTTATGCTACTGTTAATTTAACAATGCACCGAACAATATGTATCGTACTAAATATTTGAATCCGCTGGTTCGGCAAGGATAAAAAGGAGTTGTGACTTAGAAAGTATTATCTCTACCGGTAATGTTATTAGTAATGTAATAATTTATAATAACATTTCTTATCGAACTTTCGGTTAGTAGCATATTTATGTCTAAGATACAGGGGTACAATTCACTTTATTTTATATATATATATATATATATATATATATATATATATATATATTATATACGATTGTATATTACATCATATGTAGTGTGTTATACATTTATATATGTGTTAATTATTTTAGTGAACAGCGAATCAAACTTTTCTGATAATGACTAAGCTGGAAATATCTTTAGCGTATTATATCTATTCAAAATAGAACAAGTAAAAGATTTATGTTCCAGGTGATAAAGATGTGTCCTGCAGCATTGAAACAATGCACTTATATATCTCGTAGCGATCGCACAGTTCCAGTCAGAATTAAATCAATGCGACTACATATGAAGAACAAAGTGGTTTTACTTATGCATTTGTTTCCAGTCAAAATGGTCGATGTACACTGACATTCTCTTAATTGCATTGCCCAACGAAGAGAGTGGGATTATTAAATTCGATTGATTTGCTGTCAGTATGTAAAAAACAGAAATAACAAGTAGCATTCAATTCACCAGAATGACTTTTCACTCGCAAATGTTGCAAAACAGAAACACGAAAGAAAGTTATCTGGATCGATACACTCTCATTTAAATGAAATAAGGCGAATCCTTTTCGGGAATGTAATTTCCTTTGCAGAAATATACACTTATAATCAATAATGAGAATATATATATATATATATATATATATATATATATATATATATATAATAGCATGCCTTCTCCGTGTGGTCCGCAGGAAAGGAAAAATAAAGAATAAAAAGCCGTAAAAATAAAGAATAACTGACTGACAGATGTAACTAGTTTCAGTGTTGTTTTAAAAACAACTACCACTAAGAATGAAACGTATAATATTCATTCTTAATGCGCTTATTTGGTCCCTAGCTATCGAACGCAACTGAATATTCTCAAATGTATAGCTTCAGATCGTACTGGATATTAATGTGTATGTTTTGTAATTGAATCTTGTGTAATTTCTTGTTTAGCCGAACACACAAATAAACAAGGAATAGTAATGTGAACTAAAAAAATGAAAATATATTTATGTGCATTTTACTGTAGGTAAATGTGGGAAATTGTTGGTAAATATAGGTAAATATACTAACATATAAGTAAATATAAGAAATTGTAGGTAAATGTATGAAAACGTAGGTAAATGTAGGAACATGTGGGTGAATGTTGGTAAATGTTCGTAAATTTAAATAAATGACGGAAATTGTATATAAATGTAGGTTCATGTAGAAACTGTAGAAAATTGTAGCTTAATGTAGGAAAATGTAAGTAAAGATAGGAAATTATAGATAACTGTAGGTAAATGATGGTAAATGTAGAAAAATATATGTAAATGTAAGAAATTGTCGAAAAATGTTAGTGATATAGGTAAAAACGAAGAAAAGTTAAAATAAAGTAAGTTAAATTTTAGGTAAATACAGGTAATTGAAGGTTAACGTGGGAAAATGTAGGAACATATGAGTAAATGTGAGAAACTGTACGGTAAATATTTGAAAATGTAGGAAAATGTTCGGAAATAAAGGAAAATGTAGGTAAATTTAAGTAACTGTAGTTAAATGTATGTGCATGTAAGAAATGATAAGTACATGTAAGAAAATATATCTAAATGTAGGAAAATGTAGGTAAATGTATGTAAATGTAGGAAAATGTAGTGAAATGTTGTGAAATTGTAGATAAATGCAGGAAATTGTAGGTATATAAAAAGCTATGTAATAAATTGTGACTAAATGTAGAAAAACGTAAGAAAATAATAGACAAATTGAAGAAAATGTAGTTAAATGTAGGAAAATGTATTTAAACGCAGGAAAATGGAGACTAATGTATGGAACTGTAAGGAAATGTATGACAATGTACGTTAATGTTGGAAAATTTAGAGCTTTGTAAGTAAATGAAGACAAATGTAAGAAAATTAAGATAAATGTAAGAAAATTGTTTGTACATGTAGTAAATAGTAGGTACATCTAGAAAATTGTAGGACAATGTTGGTAAATGTAGCTAAATAGTGTTAAATGTAGAAAATATAGGTAAATGCTAGAAAAAAAAAGGTAAATGTATGTAAATGTGGGAAAATTTAAGTAATCGTGCAATGTTATTAATGTGTAGTAATTTAGGAAAATCTAGTTAAATGTAGTTAAATGTAGAAAATTGTTTGTAAATGTACGAAATTGTAAAATAACGTAGAAAAATATAGGAAATTCAATAAAAATGTAGGAAAATGTAGGTAAATGTTGCTAAATGTAGGAACATTTTAATAAATGAATGTGCGTGTAAGAAAATGTACCTAAATGTTAGAAAATGTGAGGAAATTCTAGGTAAATATGAGAAAATGTCGATTAATGTAGGTAAATGTGAGAAAATGTATTTAATTGTAGGTAAATGTAGGAAAATGGGTACTACTCCAGGATTTGCGCCTAATTTCCGTGACTGCTCGGCAGCAGCGAGTTGATAGATTGCGGAAGCGTCCGAGAACTGCCAACATTCTATTTTTTTTTTCACGATTTTTTTGCGGTTTTGTTAATACAGCCTCGTTTTCGTCTCGGCAGGTCTCGGACGCTTCCGCGAGCTGTCGGCTCGCTGCTGCCGAGCAGTCACGGAAATTAGGCGCAAATCCTGGAGTAGTACCGGAAAATGTAGGTAAGTCTGAGTAATTTTAGGAAAATGTAGTAAAATGTAAGTAAATTTAAGTAAATGTAAAAAACATCTACCTTAAAACAAGAAATTGTAGTAAGTGCAGGTAATTGTTAGTAAATGTAAGTAAATGTAGAATATCGTGAATAAATGTAGTAAAATGTAGGTAGATGTGGAAAATTGTAGGTAGATGTGGGAAATTGTAGGTAAATGTAAGAAAATGTAAGTAAGTGTAGGTAATTGTTAGTAAATGTAAGCAAATGGAGGAAAATGAAAGTACATTTAGGTAGATATAGTAACATGTATATCAATGTTAGAAATTATAAGTAAACGTAGGAAAATGTAGAAACACGTAAAAAAAGTAGGTAATTGTACGTAAATTTAAGAAAATGAAGGAAAATGTAAGCGAATATAGAGAAATGTCAGAAAATGTAAGAAAAATATATGTAAATGTATAAATATTTAGGTTGATGTAGAAATTTGTATGTAAATGTAAGACATTATAGAGTTATGTCGGAATATATATGTGAACATGTGTCAATATAGAAAAATATAAATAAATGTAAGAATTGTAGGAAAATGTTGGTGATAAAGGTAAATGAAAGAAAATGTAAGTACAAATTGTTATATGTAGGAAATGGTAAGTAAATGTAGAACATTGTAGGCTAATGTTAGAAAATGTAGGTAAACGTAGGTAAATGTAGGAAAATATACGTAATTGTAACCCTTTTTTTGGTTAATGTAGGAAAATGTCGGTGAACACAGTCTCATATATGTAAATGTAAGAAATAATGCATACATGTAAGGAAAAGTAGAAAAATGAATGTAATTGTAGGTAAATATAAAAATATAGGAACATTTGGGAGAACATAGGGCGATGTGGAGAAATGTAAGTTAACGTAGGAAATTGTATGTAAATGTATGGGAATGTAGGGCGATGTATGGAAATGTAGGGAACTCTAGAAACTTGTAGGAAAATGTAGGACAATGTAGAGAATATAAGGAAATACCACACAAATCTGAAGCGCTCTCATGTTTTATTTACAATGAACATTAATATTTGTAGACATAATTGTTTCTTTTAATTTGAAAGAATTACTACCTAAAGAATTTAATTAGTATTTTGAATGAAAAAGTTAGAACTGAAAATTAAAATTTGCATATCGATTATAGGGTTCACATGTTTGGGAAAAGAGAAAACACATTTACTTAAAATGAAATAAGGAAAGTCGACAGAGACATATATTATTTTTGTACAGATTGTATAACGAATTCCACGTTAACAAGTAATCAATATTTCTCTGCCAGGACAACGGCGGATACATATAGCTAGTATTAAATCAGAAAAATAAATATATAAGCTACGCTAACACGATAAATGAACTACCACGTTTTGGAATTGATGAAACACATGTATACTATTGAGATGTAACCTTAAGCAATGAAGAAATAAATCAAATAAAAAGATGAACGATTGATGATTGCACAACGCAAGCCACCCGAAGAGTACGAACATATTATAAATTTTCTTAAACGTAGTGTATGAAATTTCGAAACCAAATATTCATTTAAAAATACGAATTTATGACCTTATTTTTAAAATATAATTGTATGTGAGTTTGTTTAGAATAATAAGGAATTCGCACGTACGTGTTAATTAGTGCAGGCCTGAAAATAGTATACCCTAAGTAATTAAGGGGATGCTGATTCTAATCTACGGAGACCCTTTATATACTATTTTTCATCGTGTGTCCATTAATCTTTTGATACCTGTATTTAAGTTATTTCATTGATAGAAACATATTTTAAAATCACTTAATGCTAAATGAAATAGTACGTCCTTAACCAAATGCTTGAATTTTTTACTACCGGTGAAGTTTCAAATAATGCATCCGATTAAATGTTTTCCATGTCTCAATTAATTTAAGAGAAATACATATTTGTTTACGTTAACCACAAACAAGGAATATTGTCACCGAGACGCACATTGCTACTGTGATATAAGACCAGATTAATAGGGGGCATATTAAGTGGGGAGTTGTGAGACAACATGTTTGGTCAATTTACATTTAAATTCATGCATATTGATAAATTCGGGGAAACAGGGAGCAGGGAAGAAACTGCAAAGGTTAGCGGTCTTAGGAAGAAGCTAGTAGAGTAGAAAGCTTACAGAAATTTGGAGACCTCTACAGTGAATGGCGGGATTTTGATGATAGAGAGGGTTGCCGTGTATATTTATATACAGTAAGTTCGTTGGAGTACATTCCGTGGACATACTTGTAAACTAAGCACAGTAATGCAACATTGCGGCGATGTGACTGGATTTTGGTAGACAGTGCGGACTTATTAGGCTAAATACGCTCCTTTACACTCTGACCAAGATAGAGAGACTTGTTATTTGTGGACAAGCCCAAATGTGAAACCAATTCTTAATACATGAACAAATCGTGTCCTTATAGAGATATAAGATATAAGCATGTGTTAAAAGACGTCTACCCCAGTAGGAGAAAACCAATCTTTTCTGCAGCAGTTTGAACAGTATATTCTATGTATTAATTCTAATTCATGTTACTTGTGAGGGTTAGGCCCGGGTGTTTGTACGTTGTGCAGTCAAGAAAGGTGCTATAATCCATGACAATCGGTTGTTTGAAAAGTGTATTATCATTGTTAAAAGAAATTTGTTTTATCGTGGTCGCATCAAATGTAGCCATCCACTTTTCAGCCTATTCTAATACCGACTGTAGGTCAGTTTCTAAGCATTTAACCATTGCCTTTGATATGTGTGTGGTCCGTTTGCCCGCATGTCGAGAATAAAACTTGGTGTTATAAGCACTTATACTTTCACGGACGCGATTGTATCAAGAAGGTAATTTATTTAGATCTTAAATAATAAAAGTCAAATTATCGAGTGCTTTCTTTATAGAAGATTAAGATAATAAAATAGTTATGAGGACAAAATATAAAATTGATTCAATCGATTGAAACTGAAATGTTTCTGTTCATCAACAGTGAACAATAATTGTCTTAGCTGACTAACGAAACAAGTTTGTTATGTAATATAGTATTACATTATATATAAGCGATATACACATAAAATATTCATACGAAACATAATATATATATATATATATATATATAAATGTGAACGTTTTTTTATTTATTTATAGCTCATATATAATCATAATGTATGCAGCGATTTAAATCAATAATACAACAAACTATTATAAATCATGTATATACAGTTTAGAGAAATTACCTTAAGACAGTTTTGAATGCCTAAATTACATAACTATTAATTTAAACACTTTATCACAATTAATGTTTGGTGTCATTTATTGGTTATTTATAGTCTTATTATCCAGTATATAAGCAATAGTTTTGTCGATATTAACAGTACTTACTTCAAATTATTTAATTAGATAAGGAAACATTACTACAACCTTTCTTTAAATATTTCCTTATAACGTTTCAAGGAGTAATTAAAATTAAATTAATATCTCTAGCGTCAAAAAATTTATACCGCCGAAACATAATCAAAAATAGTCCATACAAAGGGGAAAGGGTGACTGTTTGTTTGATTGTTTGATTGTTTGCTCTCTCTTTTCCTCTTTATTTTATTGTATTGTTTTTCAATGCATTTATTGTTTTCATTTGATCTCAGAGACACACGCTTAGCATTTTCGCCTTTTATGGGTATGCCTTTATTTAGAAACTATGGATTACAGTGTACGTTGAATGTACCCGGGTGTTATCAACCTGGTTATTCTAGATCTTAGGTAGAATGTGGCTGATATGAACAAGATCGATTGATCAGTCGTTTCCACAGGTGAACATTCAGAGAGGCTTTTCTCTCAACCTTCGCCTGTTGAAAGGTTCTGATACGTCGATCTGATTCCGACCAGCAGCATTTCTACCCCAAATGCAGTATAACCAGATTGATGATAACCGGGTACATTCAAGAAACATGCTGAGGATTTTGAAATAAGCTGAATAAAATAGAGTTATTTATTTTAATTTTTTTTAATTTTAATAATAATATTTAAAATAATGCTACCCTGTATTTAATTCATGAAAGATATGTGAAACGTTTTTATTTTATCAGCGGAGTAAAGTGAATTTAGTAAACATTGACTGAATTGTTAAAGAACAACAATGATATTTTAGCGAGGAAATTCTTATATTCTATGTTCTATATGTTCTGCGCAGTTGTACAATTGTTATTTACCGAACTTTTCAGTTAGGCTAACAAGTCAACTGTTTCCGTCACGTTACGCTCCAACTGATTTCGCAATAAGAGGCATGCATTATTAAAAGCTTAGCTGTCAGAGAAAGGAAGGATCAGCAGGCGTAACTTGAATATGACATAATACACGAAATGTCAAAAGATCATATTTATAGATAAAGCCTTAGACTAAATGGCGTCTAAATAAAATCAATAATTACAATGGAGAGATATGAATGTGTGTGTCAATTAATCTGTCTGCCATGATGTAGAAGGTAAAAACGAAGAATTAATATGACGAGAAATGTTCGGAGGACAGAAACAGTTGCGGGAATAAACACCAGGGCCTTATAAGCTGAAGGTTGTATTCAATCTCTCTACAGGGTTGTATGTTTTGATATACTTGATTATTTCGTCGGAAATGTAACCTTTTCTCGAACGGATCGACTACTATAATAAAGAAGATTTCAACACCAATCGTAAATATTCTCCGTTAAATAAGAAACAAAAATATGTTAGAAGAAAATGAAGATTTCCAGAACAATGCTTCCCTCTTGCGACTTCTCTTTGTTTTTATTTTACATAATGTTATGATAATTTAATACTATTAATGTGATAGATCTCTTGATGTCTGCTTGTCTAGAAATCAATAACATAACTCTACACCTGTACTGGTACCTGGTGTGGCATTAACTCTGGGTGGGCTGAGCGGGCGTCCTCCATAGGAGAAAATTCCTAGTGAATACTAAATTCACAAGCGGTCCCAAATTGAATCTATATCAGCGTCAGATGACAACGTTTGTTTTTGCAGTTTTATTTGCCCGGGGGCGGGGCCGTCCTCCCACGTAACATGGCCTGTTTGTCCAAAATTGTCACCCATCTGGTACTGATTGACGTCGACTAACTTTGCTGATCTAACGAGAACGAGTGGCTCGACGTGATTATGCTATACATCAACGTAAACAAAAAACAGATTTAACATTTGCTAACATCTGATTTTTATTTTATTCGGGGATAGAAAATAATGTATTATGCTGAGTATTCTTCTGATGATTTTACCAACTCATTCATTACGTATTGTAAACTTCGCTTCTCGCATCAAAAATCAAAAATGTCATTTAGTAAAATTTAATTTAGTTGCGGAGCGTAGCACGTTTGATGTATAGTTGTTATCATGTCATTAATGCGATGAAGTTATCACATCAATAAGGACTCATCTCGAAAAAACACTTTGATAAAACAATAATATATCTTCAAAATAAATACCATTATTCTCTACAATTTTTTTGAGAACAATCTGCAACGTACTAATCCTTTTATTATGAACCAAATATTTTCTGGTATGCGTATTCTTCTTCATTGATAATCTTAAATCGGCAATACTTCATGCAAACAATATGTGCTATATTGCAGACGTTGCTTAATCTGACGACCATCTAGTTCGATTAATGCAACACTTATAGAGAGTCGCCGAATGAAGTCTTTCGAAATATTTTTGCAGAATTTTTAGATTTAAAGACAATTGATTTGATCTTTGACTAAATCCAAAGGTTCCAGGTAACTGTGTGAAACTCATTATTATAAATCATTATAAATATACGTTTTCAAACGAACTTTTCTTCAGGATAATATATTTATTATAAATTAGTGAAATATTTAGATGTAGAAATCTGGAATATTTTTCAGAATTGTTAATTACAAAGTAATTTCCATATCATCAAAGTAATAATTATCGTCTGAACTTAAAGAATAAAATACTATAGTTATTATAGAGAAGTTCATTAAACAGAAGTTGTAAATTAGTAATTTTACTCGGATTTCTATAGGAAATTAATAATAGTATAACATAAATATACAATGCTTCTATATTTTATGACATGAAGACACTATATATTATAAACAAGTCTTTACACTCATATTCAATTCCTGTTTATGGAGACAAGGAATCCTTCAATTTATTTAGTGCGAGAGTCTATTTGATATTTTTAATTACGGGCTTCCAAAACTAAAAATACCAAAAAACTTTAATGTTTAAGATGGCATCTATTTGAGTTGTTCTTAGATCAATATAATATCCATGTATAAATTATTTAACTTTATTCTTCAAAATATAAATATTTCTGAATATGTATATATATATATATATATATATATATATATATATATATATATTATACTTATATGTATATACGTAGCTACGCTACTCGTTGTTTTGAATAAGATCGTGTTTTCTTATATTAGAACATTTAACGTAATTTTTAGGAGATAATTTTACATATATAGAGTAATGCTTCGCCTTTGTAGAAAATATTTATAATGATGAATATTTAAAAATATGTTATATTTTAAATATCTTAACGATACGTCTCTGAACAAGATTCATATATAGATTCGTGCAGTAAGATAACTAAGCAAAAAAGTAGTCCCAGATTTTGTACAACAGTGGCTCCCAATTTAATTAAAATAAAATAAAGACAATATATATTTTAAAGCCAATAAGAAAAAATAACAGATATTCCCACCAGAATCATTAGAAATAACCTCTTAAATATTATTGGAAGGCTTTTTCACACTAAATACGAAATAAACACATCGTCTTTTTAGCTAAATAGTCAATAGCCTGTCACAAGATAAAATATCATGACATTCAACAGGTGGATCAACACACACGCTCCTGGAAACAAATGCACTATATACAGCAAGTTGTGGGAGAATACTACAAAAAAGCCGGAAGAATAGTACAAAAAAGCCGAACTGTCCAAAGCCGAACTGTATGAGCTGGCTGCGTCTTGAGATTATTTCAATCAAAATATTTTTGTCTAAATTCTATCGGTGAGAACATTTAAATCCTCTTTATTATAACCTATAATGTTTGTAACAAGTATATATCAATTACTCTTCATACGAATTACGCTAGTAATTTATTTTATGTACGTTGATTCATCTACATATATGTCACATTACTTTATATACATCGACATTTACTAGATGTTTCCTACTACGTTGTGGACAGTGTCTATTAGTTTACAAGTTCGCCTTTTAACCGATTGTGAAATTTAATAGATAGTAACATTTGGAGAGTTTGCGAATAAGATTATCATGATTTTGCGAATAAACACTAAATATGTTATTTACGATAGAAATAAGCACACTATTTTACTGTCTGAAACACAGTTTTAATACAATTATATTTCAATACACCAATCAGTATCCGTGTTGTCATGGTGACTAACAAAAGAAACGTCGATTGATCATTTATTTACGTTATTTATTTAGTTGCGTTATCTTCTTTCATACTTTATATGCTTCAGCTTCTGTAAGCGCTACTTCTTATATATCTATCCTCCAACCACTTCATGTAAAAACAATCAAACCAGCGTGATTTTCAGTTTTCGTATTATATATATATATATATATATATATATATATATATATATATATATATATATATATATATATATATATATATATATTTATATATATATATATTTATAGTGTGTGTCAGGTTTTATATGAAAAGAAATCAAATAAAGTGCTCGATCATATAAGAAAGCTAATAATATGCACATATACATACACACGCGCACCCGCACACACGTGCGTGTACATACACACGGACGTATACAGACGCATGTATACTCATCTTCATTTATACAGGGTAGGGCGGGTGATTTGAGAATCTATTATATGGACTGTATGAAACGGGGGGGGGGGTTATAGGGGTCAAAAATTATTTCGTTCTGTGGGGTATCTGTATTTCTGGGAGTTTAAAGGGGTTTTCTGTATTTACCGTGATAGGAGGGTAACGTGGACATGTTTTCAACACTACTGGTTATAAACGGGACATATCGACGAAACACCGTTTTTGAATATACGGCTTTCCTCCCATTAATATCCAGAAAATACGAAAACACCAATTCAATAAACAAAAATAAACAAACACGTTAAGTCCATAAAAATATTATTGCATTATCCTTTTCTGCACTATATCGAACAATTAATCCGATACATAAATTTATTCCCCAAAACAACAACCAAAACGCACACTAATCTCACAAACCAAAACGGCAAACTTCATAGCCGCCCTTTTCGTATTTTTTCAGACTAAGTAAAACTATAATATTACAAATCCACAAAAGAACAGATGAATAAATAAATAAATAAAACTTGCTAGGGAATAACATGAAGGCGTTTCAAACACGAACTAACATCGGACTCTCTTAAGTCTTAGATAATCACAATCTCACACCGGATTTTTTCGGGGACCCCATCAGAGATACACCGTTTCTGTCATTGTTGACGCCATTCCCTATCGGGACGTGACTACAATCGTTTCAGCTTGCCGATGATTCCACTGGGCACAGAAATTTAGTAAAGATATCTAAATCTGCCCTTTTGCATGAAACCGCTGTACATTGCTGAAATATGTAATATAGAGTATCTAAATAAATTATATATATATATATATGTATATATATATATATATATATATATATATATATATATATATATATATATATATATATATATATATATACAGGGTGTTTCAAAAGTCTTGGGAACATAACGATTTTTAATAACTCAAAAACTATTAGGAGTTGAAAAATGAAATTGCTACCGTTGGAAAGGTTAAAGTTTCAAGTTTTGTGGGGAATCTTCAAAGTTGCTCAATATGAGCACCATTCGTCACACGGCAGACATCTAGTCGATAGTCCATTTCCTGCCAAACGCGTTCCAGCATCTTGACGTCAATGGTTCCCACAACTGCCGTTACTCGAGCCTTTAGTTCGTCAATATCTCTTGGAAGGGGCGGCACATAGACTTGTTGCTTGACAAAGCCCCAAAGGAAAAAGTCACACGGGGTAAGATCTGGAGACCTAGGAGGCCAGGGCATGAGAACGTCATCACCTCGCCCAGATCTCCCAATCCATCTACCAGGCAGCCTTGTGTTAAGAAACTGCCTTACTCTAAGACTCCAGTGTGGTGGTGTCCCATCTTGTTGAAAAATGAAGTCATCAGATTCTGCTTGTTCCAACTGAGCCATTAACCAGTCTTCCAGCATGTTGAGATAGGATTCACCAGTAATAGTTGCCTCTTTAAAGAAGAACGGTCCATAGACACCTTTCTTGGAAATTGCACAAAACACGTTCACTTTTGGTGAATCTCGCTCGTGCTCAAGAAGTTCATGAGGATTCTCAGTACACCATATGCGAGTGTTATGCTTGTTAACTTTGCCATTCAGATGGAAGGTCGCCTCATCGCTAAAAACAAGCCGGTCATCAAAGCCGTTATCTTCCAACTTCTCTTGCATTGCAATGCAAAAGTCACGGCGAAGTGGCTTATCAGTGTCCTTCAACTTTTGGACCAACTTGAGCTTATAAGGTACCATTTGCAGTCGTTTCCTTAAGACACGCCAGACAGTTGCTGGGGCAAGCTGAAGTTCCCTGCTGGCTCTTCTCACTGATTTACGGGGGCTCCGCTGAAAGGCTGTCCGAACTTGCTCAACTGCATCTTCTGAAGTTAAAGGGCGACCTGTTCGCTTACTTGGGCACAAACACCCATCTTTCACAAATTTAGCATGCCATCTGACAATGGATTTCCTTTCAGGGGCTTCTTTTTTAAATTTCCTGCGAAATGCACGCTGAACACATGTCCACGATTCAGTCTTTGCAAATTGGAGGACGCAAAATGCCTTGTCTTGTTTAGAGAACGCCATTACTACACCTGGAAAGATAACACGAAAATCATTAGTATGACCAAAAACTTGATTAAACAAGCTTTAAAATGGCACCAGTTTCATTTTTCTACCTGGAATAGTTCATGAGATATACGCATTTGTAATGTCCCCAAGACTTTTGAAACACCCTGTATATATATATATATACATATATATAGTAGAAGTTGGTTATTTGCTTGAAGCATTGCTGGGAGTAATGATAAAGGTTTTCAAAAGGTTGAAGGCAATGCAAAGTTCCGGATCGCTGGAAATTGTATAGAACAAAAACAAAGTAAAACCGAAAATAAGTCGAGTATAGATCGAAAAAGGTTTGTTTATTTTTCAAGACAAACTTACATAAACAGCAAGAGTGTTATTCTGTAATTGTCGGGATGATCAGGGATCAATTTAATATATTTCGAGAGTTATATCCTCTCCTTGTCAAAAATTCATAAAAGAAAAAAAAATCCCGGCGACCGAGATAATGCCAGAAGCGCTGGGTGTAAACCGGAAGTGTTTAGAATTAAGTGTTCAGAGGTAAATGAAATAGATCGTAATAAGATCTGGATGAGTGTTGTGTAGCTGTTAAATAAATATTAAATATTATATCCTACATTATTATTTTATATATATATATATATATATATATATATATATATATATATATATATATATATATATATATATACATCTACTTGTTTGCTGTTTTTATTTATTTAAGTATTTTTTATATATTTACTATTATTGTTTACTTATTTATTTATTTATTTATTTTTTCTCCTATATGAAACGAAAGTTTTATTTATACTATATATGTTTGTTAACGGGCTGGTTCCGGCGTTAGATGTTATATATTTTGTAGAAAGTTATTAAGTTTGTTATTGGTGCAGTATATTATATTTTAGTTTTGTCTCGTAAAGCTTATTCCTTATTTATTGGTTTTAATTTACCTCTTAAGTGTCTTACGTTTTGGGTAGGAAGGTTTATCGATTTAAAGGTCAAAGGGGGACCATTCTGGTATTTTTGATATCAAGTTATAAAGAAATTGTGCTAGTTGGCTTGGTTTGTTGTAATTTATTTAACTAATCTCAGATATCTTTATTCATTTGTTCATATGTTTTACTTGATTATTTACTTATTTGTTTAATGTTTGTTTATTTATTTATTCAGATTAGGTGGGGCGTGGTTGGGGTTTAAAAAAATAGAAAAAAATTGTTGGGATATCAGGCACTAATGTAATAATGGGTTGCCGACCAAGATGTAGTCAATTCTTTTGCGATAGGGGTAAAATGGCATATAATAGTTAAAAGTTGGGCAAATAGTGTTTATTATGTAGTGGAGAGGAGGTTGGGTTATTATCTGGGAGATGGGTTCAGGGGTGAGTAGGTTATATTATGTAGGTAGAGCTTAATTCATGTATGTGGTTTAGAGTTGGATTATGTTTTGAAATGAAGATAGCTACCATCATTCTTTGGTCACCTAGTTTCCTGGAGGAAGCAAGAATGGAAACGCTTGTGTCTTGTTGTGTAGTATTGTATGAGGAAGTATGTTTAAAGAAGGAAGATATATTGGTGTTCATGTTCTCTATAATGCACTGGTCTAGTTGCCTTGTAGTGTATCCAATATAGGAGTGGTTACAAATAGTGCATAATACGTTATATACACATTTTAAGACTCCTATAACATCCTCGCACTCAAACACCTCGACAATAACACATTATACATTCCTACCCCTAAAATATCAGCCACTATGATAGAACATACTATAAACAATACATGGTCAAACATCTGTATCAAACGTAACCTCCTTAAGAAATACAAAATAATTCTGCTTAATTCATTATTATTGTTCATCTCATCCGTAGCGTTCCGCATTAGTTCTTCTATAGTATCTAAACGGGAACCTTTCCGTGGCGCCTTCAACTTTCGAAACAACCACAAGTCGCAAAGATCCATGTCTGGAAAGTAGAGTGGTTGACAATCGACTGGAATTTTATGGTTGGCTAAGAACTGTTCGATCACTTGGCATGAATGTGCTGGGTAGGTGTGATGCAGTTGCAAGTTTATCGCCGTTCAAATGTCTGGTCTTTTGCACCGAACTGCGTCAGGTAGACGTCGCAGAACATCTTGATAGTACGCCTTTGTCCCTGTTTCCCCTTCCGGTGCGTATTCGTGATGCACAATTCCACGGATATCAAAGAAGACAGTCAGCATAACCTTGATGTTGCTTCGCACCTGTCGTGCTTTTTTCGCCTTGGAGACTCGGGATGCTTCTATTGCGACGACTATCTTCTTGTTTCTGGGTCGTACTCGCACACTAATGACTCATCCTCAGTTATCACGATGTTCAGACACCCGGGATCAGTGTTGGCTGTTTTCATAAGGTCCTGTGCAACTTGAAAACTTATATTCCTGCGACAACAACTGGAGCACAAATGTCGCAGCCAAACGGTGCATGTTCAAATCATCACGCAAAATTGGATGTGCAAAATCTTTACTCACTCCGACCTCTTAGGAAATCTCCCGCACAATTGAACGACCATCTTCCATAACCAAAGTTAGCACCCTGTGAACAACGGCTGCGCTCCGAGCAGTTGTGGGGCCTGCCAGAACGCTGGCCACTCTCCCCTGATGTGCAGCCATTTCTTAATCGGTTGAACCCCTCCTTAATTTGTATTACACCTATCGCATCTTCTCCAAACACCTGCTGGATCTTACGAATGGTTTTGCTTTAAGAATCACCAAACTTTTGAAAAGAGTTGATGCAGTACTATTGCTCAACACGTTCAGTCATCTTGAGAGAATCAGTAATCCGACGTACACGTTGTGTAGCACCTCACTCAGCGACCGATAGGAAGTGACTGACGCGCAGGAAGGCGGTGATAAAATTCACACATTCGCATGAAGGTGATTTCCTTCACTGTGTAGAGTGGCGCCGCCATATCGTCTCAACTTTGAACGAAAAAAAGGTCGGATACTTTTTAGACATGACTCGTCTATACATATAAAATAACGAAAAATTTTTTTGTCGTCTCTAATCAGACATGCTGACATTTTGCTGCCTTTTTGTAAATAAAAAAAACCTTCTAACTATAAAGTATAATATTAAGTATGTTTTACTCATAGTATGAACGTGGTATTTTGGTGACTAATACTAGTTTAGAGAATAGGCCAACAGGACAACATTCGCTCACCACCTAACCCTCTACAATTACGGCCTTGTGCTACATTGTATTTTATCAAGAAAATTTACCAAACAATGAACTTTTTTGTAAAATGTAAAAGATAAATAAACTGTGTATACCTATATATATATATATATATATATATATATATATATATATACGTAGAGAGAGAGACAGAGATAGAGAGAGAAAGAAACGAGATAGGACAGAGATTTCTCTTTCTATATATACATATTATTTTAATTATTTCGATAATGTTCTCACCTTGAATTTCACTCTCACAAAGTTTCGGCTGATGTAACGTTGGTTTCTGTACGGACTTTCTTTTATTGCATCCACAGTAGTAGATGGTTCTCGTTCCGTCTCCATGGCTGAGTAATAATCTAAATTAATGTTTATTATATTGTTTATATTTTGCACCAACGGCCAATGTCATAGTAAATAAAATGTTAAGTACTAATGATTTCAAAGCGACAGTCTTCTGGAAATTAGGGTTCAATGCTGCTTTTAGTCGAGTCGATACTAAGAATATAATTAAAATAATTTGCAACGTCGAAGTGTTTTTTTTCGAATAATTAATATGACTTTTATCAATGCAAAGGAAACAAATAACTTTGCGGCCATTTTTGTTAACGTTTGAAATGCGTCCACGTAACTCTACAAGATAATTTTTCAGTCGGTTGATCTGTCACACTTCCGTTTTACATTTTACTTTTAATCCGCCTGTCACACTCAAGTTGAAGATGTTATGTCTGTTCGGCTGTACTGCTTTAGTTAGAAATAGCATTTTCATCACAAATGTTCAAACTGAATAGACACAACCAAAGAATATATCTTCTTAGTTGTATGTATCATTCATTCCTGGATCATTGAAGACTAAAATAGAGCAAGGGTTGGGATGAGAAATCGATTAGATATTAATCAATATATTACAATACGATCTCTCCATAAAACACGTAAGAGGCTCTAATGTAAATATACACGAATCTGAGAAAAATATCATTAAAGGAAAAACGTATGAGATATTTAAAAAAGGACCTACCTTTGCGCCGATCATAGCCACCCCGGTTGCAAGTAGAATAATCGACAATGCCAAGATATCAGGATAAGCTTCCATACCTGGACCAGGCGACCATCCGAACTTGTTTTCAAGGTACCTAAAATAGAAATTTAAAAAATGTTCAGACTATTGTGTATATGCACCCAGTTAATTCAATCAAATCACGTACGCAGACACACATCGACACACACATACTAATATAAAGAAATACAAACATAGATACACGTAAATAACACGCTTACACATTCATGTATATATATATATATGTATATGTATATATATATATGTATATGAATATATATATATATATATATATATATACATATATATATGTATATATATATAAATATATATATATATACATATATATATATATATATGTATACATGTATATATATATGTATATATATGTATATCTCTCACTCTCTCTCTCTCTCTCTCTATATATATATATATATATATATATATATATATATACATATGAGAAAGGAAGGATGAAGGTAATCTGACGTAATGAGAAATGAAAAGGAAACACCAAAAATGATTGTTTTAAATATATATTCCTCAACGTTTCGTCTTTATTTGTAAGACTTTCTTAGGATGATAATTTTAAGAAAAAAGTCATGCAAGTACGTGAAAATATTGGGTTGACATGATGGGTAGATGAGAAAAAGTAGTAGCTCTACTGGGTGCGCAGGACCGATGTCAAAAACAATTAATACCAGAAGAAGTCTCCGACTGTGCAGAGAATCTGACAAAACAAAAAGACAGAATATCAGCAAAACCAGTCCCGCAGAGAATAGATATTAAAGATTTTTAAGGTTATGTATACATAATTATATAAATGTGGTGTTCAAAAATATGTGTGTAATATTTTATAAGTGGATGGTGATCGATAAACTGTTAGTTTCAGTGATGTATATATACATATATATTCTTAATTAAATTAATATTTTAATTATTTACTTTTTATTTTCAGTGTATTTTATCTTAGTATTTTTTTCTTTCTTATTTTAAGAATTTTGATATAAAGTAAAATAATTAATCTCTCATTTTAAATATTCTAGATTTTGTTTTGATTTTTTATTAAATTTATTGATCATCATATATTCAAGAAGCAATACTAATTGTCAGTTTTATCAAATTTGTTTATCGAATTAATGTGATATGTATTTACTATAGGATATAGGAGAAGTAACTTTGTTTGTTATGCGAAATAATTTATAGATTCAATCGGTAGAAGTCTGTATTAAATTATTAGTTATATATTATTATTAGTTATATATTTTGCAACATACTTTGTTATATGATGTGAGTGTTTTTTTTAGAAAACAAGCTTTACCTTGTCGTAGACTAAAGAGCAATCAGACTTCTTCCTTAAAAATTAAACCTATTTAAGGTGAATTTCTTTGTTAGTTGGTCAGCCATGAGAAGCAGACGACTCTGACAAAATAACAATATGTAGGCCCTAAAAGAGATAGGCGTTACGAGGAGAACACATTATCCATTTCTTACTGACATATTAGCTAACTATCAGTAAGTATAATACAAAATATTTTGGTACAAATGTCTGATAGAGTTATATTATGCAGTGAAAGATCGCTACAACAATATGCCAACCATTTTCTAAATGAGGTTGTAAATAGATCAATATAAATATATATTGGTAGTATAATTGAGAATATGAACACATTAGAGTTCAGAGTTTATATATGAATTAAAAAAAGAAATGTCCAGTCAATTTGATAAAGCAATGTATACGTCTAATGAAAGTTTATCCGACAATAGTGTTAACCGGGCGATTATTGGTAGTAATAACAACTAGTATTCAATTGACAATTTATTAACCTAAAAATCTATGCTAAAAATTGGATCTACCCAAGTATATACAATAGTAAAATGTTGGTTGTTTAACAGCTAAAGCCTAATTCCAATTAAAGCAGCAATTACTGTACGAAAATACAATGGTGCATGGATGCCTTTACTAGAAATTCCTAACGAGTAACAACCTGTGTGAGAAATTCTAGTAAATACACAACATAAATTAGATTAATAAATCGTTATCAGTGAGATTTCTAGCGTAAATAATATTGGGAGAACACAAAGTGATTTTAATGAGCAATGAGATAGCGCCATGTCCTAGACATATTGCCACTCGGATTCCAATGAACACCACCTGTTATTTCTGATAGTAAGTCGTGAAACAACGACAACTACTACTACTACTACTACTACTACTACTACTACTACTACTACTAATAATAATAATAATAATAATAATAATAATAATAAAGAGTAAGGGTTGCAAAATCACATATAATCTAATAATAGTTATAGTAGTAATAATGACAATCATAGTAATGTGAACGACGATAATAGTAATAGTAACAATAATATTATCAACGGTTCTGACTGACATAGTGGGTTGAGAATCTCTAGTAAGCCATAGCAAACGCAACATCTCTAAGCATAGCATATACTAGATGGAATGCAAAGGCGATTGTAAATACCAGGTTGAAACGTGGCGGGGATTAACTGCGTTTCATAGTCAGGATTGGCTCGTCAGCTTTGGGTAGCAACTCACCTAGAGATGGTATCTCAATAACATACTAAAGAAGGAAAATTTTACAGAAGTCATTACTTGTGTTATTCCAATATGAGTGTTCAAAATTATAAGACTGAATATGACGTAAATGGGTCCGGAATGTAATATACAACCCCCACATCCGGCGAGAGACCGAACGAGGTTTCCCAAGTAGTCATCCAGCAGTCCGCTCGAAACACAAAAACTCAAACTAGAACTAATTGGACTAAGGCCTTAATAGAAGAGTGATTTAATGTCACTTGAAGAGTAATCCTTTTAAGAAACGATATAGACAAGGATTGCACCGAAGCTGTTTAAATCATCAGAACAAAAACTTGCAGGACAAGGCCGCGTGATTAGTACAAATGAATGGTTATCCGCTATTGGAATTGACGAACTAAAAAAATAAATTAAGAAAATAGACTCATACGAGTTATGGAGATCAATAAACTTGATGTACTTGAAGATAAGTATAGAATAGAAGCAAAAACTATATCTGAGAACGAGAATATTTTTACTAGGGGTAATTAGGCTGTGTTTATAGACGCAATCGTAAAACGTATGATAAAACATTGGATGACAGAAGAAGATATTGATATTTTCATATTGTTAGACAAGAAGCTAAGAGCTGGCAATTTAGAACAGCCAACGAACCTGCGATTTGTCAATAGGAGAAGACTTAAAACTGTTACCACCAAAATGAGGGAGGGTTTGCTTTTTTATTAGTAAATAATCTTGATCAGTGTAATACATTTATTAAAACTGCTGCAAATACCGTGTCAAACCTACTCGGAATCGAAAACTCCATGGTGGAAACGTTAAAATTGGCAGGTAAAACAACTCAGAAAGGATTTAAGTAAAGTGCAAGCTGTCGGAAATGGTAAACTGCAAAGTTTGAAAACTTGTGAAAGACTAATCTGTAACTTTCACATACACCGAAAAGGTTTCAAGTGTGTAATTGAAGAAGTAAAACAGCGAGTCGTAGGTAAACATGCCAAAGTTGAACGTTACAGCGACAGAATTGACCACTATCGACAAATAAGTATGTTCGTTCAAAACAGAACCTCTTTTTTGAACAACTAGATAGAATTGAAAGAGGAGAATAACGTGCATTTAGGAAAAAGGAAGAAAAGCACCAAGAAAATGCAGAATTGATAAAACATATTGAACGGGAGGTGTAGTCTAGAGTAGAACGATACACGAATATAACAATCAGCGTTGGTATGCTGAAGGAGAGGGGTAATTAGCTTTCAAATTTGAAAGAACCTGAAAACGAACGGAGTCCAGTTATACTTGTTTATTCCGGCCCTTCACTCATTTATTGCAGCAATCAGGTAGCTTCCATGAGTGGCTGACAAAGGACGCTACAGTCTTGATAATAAAAGATAAAACAAAAGGGGGTGAAGTGACAAACTTTAGACTAATCACTTGCCTCTCGGTTATATGTAAACTTTTCACTAGCATATTGTCTGAAAGTATTTATGATCATTCAGACCAAAACGATTTGATGCCTGATGAACAGAAAGGCTGCCGAAAAAGATCACATGCCACCAAAGATCAACGTCTGATCGATAACATGATTCTGAGAAACTGCAAACGAAGATTTACTAACCTTGCTAAAGAGTGATAGATTATGAGAAATCATTTGACATTGAGTCCCATTCATTGATGCACAAATGGCTAAAGATTTACAACATAGCTCCCAACATTTACACAGCTTGTAGAAACTAATTTAACTTTGATATAGGTTGCATTAGGTAAAGTAAAAATGAGAGGATGGATTTCCCAGGGCGATAGTCTTCCCCTTTGCTTTTTGTCATTAGTCTTATCCCGATGACACTTCTCTTACGTAACGTGAAAGCAGAATATGAACTTGGGAAATAACTTCCTACAGTCAACCATTTACTATTCCTGGATGATTATAACGTTTTTGGAACGAATAAAAAACAACTTGACACCCTAATGAATACGGTAAGATTATTTAGCGACGACATACGAATGAAATTTGGCATCATCAAATGTGCTATTCTTGTTATAAAAAAGATGTAAACTTCTACACTCAGATGGCATTGAACTCGCAACAACATATCAGATAAAACATAGTTACAGTGAGAAAGGCTACAAATACTTTGAATAAAACCATAAAATAGAAAAAACAGGTTAAAACTGAGTACAACAGAAGAGTAAGGCTTATTCTTAAATCTCACCTTCACAGTTAAAATATAATCTATTCTATCAATGGCAGAACAGTAGTTTGCACTTTATATACTAGTTGTATACTTGACTGGAATGTAAGTGACTTAAACTATTTGGAAACCAACACATGGAAAATGCTTACAATTTACGGAGCTATTGCAAAGAAAGGAGATTCAGATCGATTGTAATATCTTAGAAAAGGAGATAATCGAAGTTTACTTAGTGTTAAAGAAGAAATATAGAAGTAAGGTGTCAACATAAATATACTTCTGAAAGTAATCATATTCTTTTTCGTGAAGTGAAAAGAGAGGAAATACTAAGAACTAGGGTGAAAAAGAAACAATAGTTAGTGAGAGAATATGAAAAGTATTCAGAAACTAACTACACAATATATTCTTTAAAAATACTGCATTTAGAGAACATGACAACTGGAATTAATTGGCCAGGGGTGATATCAAAAGATCTACTGAGAGCACCTTAATGGCAGCCCATGAACAAGCTACTTTCACTAGGTCCATCAAACATTAGATTGACAAAACTGCAGTATCACCGATGTGCCGATTGTTCTAATGAAAGGGTAGACACCTTGGCGCATATTGTAGCTGTATGACTTATGACAGCACAACATAAATACAAAAATGGAGACACTACACATTGCTCAAGTACAATATTGAGATATATGAAAACTTCCTAAATTGGACCACAATGAGAAGTGGTATGAGCATAAGCCAGGTGTGGTGCAGGAGAACGAAATGTCAAACTTGTTTAGGACAATAAAGTTATTCAACATTCCAAATAAACTTAATCATTCTAATCAAACACAACAGAACTTGCTTAACCATTGATATAGCCTGCTCATTTTGATACCAGAATGCAGGAAAAGTAACACAAACAAATAAATAATATCAAGATCCAAAATGGGAATTAGTAAAACTATGGAAATGTTAAGTTTTAATTGGATCACTTGTAACCGTAAAGAAATACAACCATAAAGGCTTACACAGATTGACGAGACAATTTAATTTTCAATTCTGCAAAAGGTCTGCCTGTTAGGAACAGCGAAAGTGTTAAGGTATAGCTTGAATACCTAAGGTCAAGGGAATTGACTTAATGTTCAAAAAGAAAAATCCAACTAAAAACATCCAAAAGTTGAGACTACTATAAAGAAGAAGAAATAATAATAATAATAATAATAATAATAATAATAATAATAATAATAATAAAATAAAATAATAATAATAAAATAATAACGACGACGGTAACAACAACAACAACAACAAAATAATAATTATAATAATAATAATAACAATGATGATGATGATGATGATGATGATGATGATGATGATGATGATGATGATGATGATGATGATGATGATGATAGCAGCAGCAGATGCACACCGGGTTTAAATAATGTTATTAATATTTTGAAATATTCATATTGATGTTCTTGTAATCACTGCCAGACGATTTATTTAAAGTAAGAATAATATTTCATTTCCACATCAAATTGTAATAATTTTTCATGTTTTTTAGTCTCGAATCCGCTGAGGATTCGGGACTAAAAAACATGAAACATTTTGTTTTTTAATTAAATTACTAAATCCCGAGTAACGACAATTAGGAATAGCTACTCATATAAAATACGGAACCCGAATAATTAGTCGGAAGAAATATTGAATAGGCGCTTTATTTTAACAGTCTATTTTCTACAACCGAACACCATTTTTGTTTTCTTGTGAGGAAAAACAACAAAAAGAAAGTTTAATTGAGATATTAGTTCTGAAAAGATTATAGACTGCGAATAGCGACGGCATCCTTATGAAAGACAACTGATGTAGTTGATGAAAATGTCCCATAGTTATTTTTACAGAAATTGTAATAAAACATAGTATTGGACATTTTATCTGATTTTATGAAGTAAGGACCAGATATGACCTTGGCCTATTCTTACGTTTTCAGCCAGCCCATAATATCAAAGGACTTGCTGAAGAAAGCCTCTTACCAACAATGCAGTACAATAGTTTTCGCCAAGTTTTTCGCCAAATGTAATAAGTCTATCGTTGTATTATTCTGTTGAATATAAAAGTGAGACAGAAGGGAAACATACTTCACGATATACTAGTGTACACCCTCCACCAAAAGCAACTGGCAAAAATATAATGCTTCATAAATGACACCGGACTTTTTAACATACAATGAAATGAAATTGTAAACATTAAATTGAAACAATACGACCGTTGTTCACGTCGACCCCATACATGATTTAACGCTGAAAACTGATTTTCAACTTATGTTACTAAACTTTTCAAGAAACTAACATTAAAAATAAATAAGAATGAAAGAAAACGTACATAAACAAAAATGTTTTAAAAAGATAAAAGAAAAAATGAGAAATGTTCAATCTGTATAGAAAGCAGATCTATTTGTTTATCTATTTGGCATAGGTTTCTTTCTTTCCGGACTCATCAGTGTAGAGATAATTATTCAATCCAGTTGCAGAATTAGAAATCCCAACTATATGTAAATACAGATTGATATGCTCTACAGAGAGAAATAAAAGTAAAAGAAAGCGACGTCAAACTTGTAAATGACAACCGGTGTAATGTATGAAAATAGTATTTTTCACAAACTGCATATATTGACACTAATTATTTTAAGCTTCAGTTTGAATTGTTTATTCATATTATGACATATAACATGCATGAATATAGTTATTCTCTACCACCCCTCCTACTTATTCATCCGATGATTTTGTATAATTGTTCGAAAAATAAGTAAATATACATGTATGTATGTAACTGAAGACTAATATTACCTTCGTTTTCAGTCCTATATTACAATGCAAGCAATAACAAAGTAAAAAATAATATAAACAAAATAAAGAAGTAATTGTATAACGTTATGACGCTTATTCAAACAGATTTAGGATAACAATTAAAACGGTTTATGTAATGAAAAGATTTATCGAGTCTAATAAAATATGTAATTCATGAAATTTATTGAAATTTAAGATTTGTATGTAAATTACAGACTGAAAGTTACTGTATATTGCTGGTTAGTCAGAATAAAGTTTCGATGTTTATATATATTGCTATTAATATCTAACTTGTAATATCTGACCTTATTAATCACATATACATCAGATATATGATTAAACAAATAGAACATACATATTTTATAACTGCAATGCATGTGTTAATATATATTTATGTATTAAAAAAACTCACGCACCCACATGTATGTGTGTGTACGTGTGTCTATGTAAAAGAAGGTTATTAGTGATATCAATTATTATACTAGACATATAATAAAATAAATTGGATTAAAATTGTTAATAACTGCAATACATTTGTAGATATATATATATATAATTTGATTTGACACACACACATATATATATATCTATATATATGTGTGTGTGTGTGTGTGTGTGTGTGTGTGTATGTCTATACCGACATTACTTTAAACAGAACTACCAAAAAAGTAAAAATGTTCATGCTCAAAAATACCAATAATGTATTTGGCACTGATCTAATGCAGCTATTATATTTCTGGGGATTACTAACAATGATTTTTAGCCAGAAAATGCAAATAATCTGTCGAACGTGTCAGAAAAACGAAAACTAGAATTTGTTTCAACCAATAAAAATCGCATGAAATTGACTCAAAATAAATTGTCACAAAAATCAAAGCACATGAGGACAAAATTCAGGCTGCAAATAGCTAATACTAAACTGAACGAATCTAAGTCACATTCTTAGGATAACTAATTGAAGGTTAAAGAGAGTGAATTCATGTTTCTATAACTGGATTCGATGACGTTGCAACTAAAAGATGTTATAGAAGAACTGGAGACTATAAAAATCAATGTCCAAGCAAATAAGACATTTTGTTTCCAAATTTAAAGATTGGTTTCAAAATCAAAAGTCTAGAATTTAAAAGTTGAGAGATTATAGATCTTAAGAGACAGCAAAACCAAATCAGGGAACAACTGCCCAGAGACACGGACAGCATGCCCCAGGGATGGATCTGTTATTGTACCTTCCCTATAACGCACTTTAGACTCTTCGATACATAATAAATGCCCGGAGCAACTGCTCTTCAGTGTTGAATCAATCCCAGTCTATACTGGCAGTCAAGACTGACGTACCACCATTCTTGTTTCCCTGTTGTATTTTTTCCTATATATGTATTTTACCTAAATCGTGAGTTAGTGTTTTCATTGCGGCCCTTTTACATGGCCACAACAGTTCAATGAAAGGGCAGACATTAATGTGTTATGACGCATTCAGTATCCCTTGAAGCAGTAATGTAACTATACCGTGTGAAAGAAAGAAAGACCTTTGCTTTCATCAGTCAGTTTTTGGAAGCGGTGACGAACACACTTGAATTCAGGATGTAATTAATAAAAAATAATATAATCCAATTACTAAAAAAGTTGATAGCGCCACTTGTTTGCCCACCCTCCATCCTTCCCTGTAACTATGTAGTTAAGTATAGAATTACAATGTGTGTCTCTCTCCATTTACTGTTAATAAGTGACTTTTATTCTTATTTAGGCACAACGGGTAAACCTTTTCTGAGGATTGGCGCTACCCGTTGCATTTCGAAACCTTTGTGTCAAACTTGAAGACGGGTACAGTCATTTTCTGCGTTTCGCTCGTGTGGGCGCGCCTGTGTCACGGTCGTGTTTTAGAGGACTGATAGTCGGTGTCAAACTAATTCAATGACGATTTCATGTGATGTGTTTAAGAGATCAGACCACCTGCCATTCGAGATATGTCTGGGAAGTCAGAACGGCTTCTTCAACTATAACAAACCATTTATCGAAAGTACGAACAATGCGTTGTATATTGCGCCTTCTCTCAGTCTTATCCGTCTATTTATCTCTCTTTCACTCTATCTTTTTTCACTCGCTCAGTCTAGAGCGAAATAACACAGTCAGCTGTTACACTTTGAACGGGGAAGATGCGTGCTTGCCACGCTGACCGAACTTAGTCGAATCTTCGAGGTTTTTAATAATTTTTTTTCAGAATATAATAAATTATATTTTTATAATTAGAAAGAAAAATGGCTGGTGTGATTATTACCAGTCTTAATGTTCTAGCACGCCGTTCAAACAACCAGCAAGCGGACAAAATACCCGTCCAGCCAGAAAACGAGTATGAACCCTTTTATTCAAAGGTTGTGCCTATCTTTGGCACACTGGGAGGTTGGTACCGTGCCAGGACTATAAGAGCGCTTCCACAGACGTCTTCAAGTCGAAAGCACACCAAGTCCCAACGATGATTTCTCACTGGCGATAACAACGAGCACATATGCCCTGTTTCAAAGATATATCCGGCAAACGATCGAGTTACATTTCACGATAATTTCTCCCTAAAATAAAGACTCGTTTGAACTTTTCGTCTATATCACCTTTACCTTTCTTTGCATGGGATTTTTTTGATTACATACACTGCTGCAATGGTAATTATAATGGCGAAATGCAGCTCACTAGAAAATGATGATGAGTGCGTGGATAGCTAGAACAACGCCGGCGCGTCAGTATACAAAAAGAGAGAGACTACTGGATTTAGTGTCCAACGCGAAAGCTACGTAAGAATACTGAGAACATTTGAAGTAAATTAGTTTTATGTAGAGAACGTGTCTTTAATAAGACAAAATGTCAAACATTCACGTTTTCTGCATTGCCTTCATCCGTCTTAATACATACTAGTTAAAGAAAACTACTATATATATATATATATATATATATATATATATATATATATATATATACAACGTGTATATGACGTATATATATATATATATATATATATATGCATATTTGTATATAAATATTTATATATAATTATTTATACATACATACACATAATCCGCATGTCGATGTTATCGATCAACAGCTGTTAGAAACTGAGATATCATCAGGAGGAAATAAAAATCTGGTTATTTTCTCAAGCATTATTGAGAAAGAATAAAGTGGAAAAAGAAGAAAAAAGAAGAAAAAGAAAAGAAAATTCAAAATGTAAGATTGGAAGATCTCCTGGTTAGATTTGAAAGCGTTTAAAAGTTGAAATGGACATTTCTGAACATATGTTAAAAATAAAATGGGTTAATTACCAGTGGAACACTTTCAAGGTTCTTTTTTATGTCTGGATGATATGCATCGAACCGTCGATATTTATTAAAAATTAACTTAACAGCGTCAATGTTATGCTATCGAGGGACTTTAGAGAAAAATGAACTGCAAAACGAGTGTTTTTTCATGATCTGCAAGCAGTTACTCCATGGAATACTACGGGTTCAAAAACCAATCTACGGCTCGCTGTGTGGAACAACTTGACTGGTTTAAAAATGACTTGATGAAAATTATTGGAGACATCACTCTCCATCCAAATATATATTAGAGAAGACTTTACAAAATAGTAAGGGGAATCAACAGTTCAGAATACATATTAGCCAAAGCTGATGAAACCAAAACAATCTAAAAGCTATACCACAAACAGGAATACAATAAATTTCTTACAGCATAATATCACAAACATTACAGGAAATCTAACGTAGACTTAGTTCAAAACATTTACTTTGGTAGTAAAACCATAACTGACAAACTAAACGTTAGCGATTGAATAGGTAAATAAAGAGGAAAAATCATATATTCTACTCAAAGACCATAAACCTGACTTCTAAACGAAACCAGCTACTTATTAACTCTACAAGAGTACAAATTAGGAAAATATTAAAAGATAGTAGAGAGAGAGTAAATGGACAAATAAAAACAGGTTACGAACTCAATCAGTGGGTAAACTAAACTGAAACCATTAATTAGTTCGGCAATATTGAAAATTAAAACGAACTGTTCATTCATCCGATTTTACATAATCAATTATTACCCCTCCATATCTAAACACTTTCCGAAAGTTTTATTGAGTTTGTTATCTTTCTCTCTGATATTTCCGAAAAAAAAAACAAATCAATATTGTTAGGAAATGCAGAAATACAGTGCTAATAAGCAAACAACAACAATGGACTAAAAGTAACCAATCGGGATATTTCAATGTCTCCATGTTTTTTTTTGATCAGCCGAAATAACCGACCTAGTTGAATTCTACATTTTATATAATCTCCCAAAATACATTAACATAAAAAATATATGATTAAATAGAGACGATGGTAAACAACTAAAACGGGCAAAAGTGTGAAAGATTTAAAAGGATTATTATTATTATTATTATTATTATTATTATTATTATTATTATTATTATTATTATTATCATTATTATTATAAGTATCATTATCATAAGTAGTAGTATTATTACGATTATTACAATTATTATTATTATTATTATTATTATTATTATGATTATTATGATTATTATTCTTATCAGTATCATTGTTAGATTATGGGGACCTGAATTTCCAAAAAGAGTGTAGGTCACCTAGTATGAATTGTGCACTGTGTGAAAGAAGTAGTATTAGTGCAAATCAAGTGTAACATAAGTGCAGTGATAATTTAGGACGCATGTGTGGACGTAAGAAAGAGCACTTGACTTACGCGATCTGTGACGGTGTCATTCCGTACGAGGTGAGTGCAAAGGTGTCTCACGCTCGCTTTGACGGGTGATGAGAGGTGAAGTCAAAAGGTCAGGAGAACATGAGTGAACGAATGTTTGGCATGACGATAACACGTGTACACCAGGTGACGTCACGTGTTGTTGTCGGAGCGACAATCGTGATAGTTCACCAGTGGAAGTTGAGGCAAAAGCATGTACAGACCAGCTCGACTAGGACTTAATCTCTAAGATGCGACAAAAACCCACCCATCTTCCTCCATCTAGTTAGCAGTTTGGTAAGGTAACCAAAAAGTGACAGCAATCGAAGACGGTGACTCTCTCCCAGGCGTTACTTAAAACTACTTTCTGACCCTCTCGAAATGTCTTAAGAGCCATTTTTGTCGAACCAAAAAGTGTTGATTTTCAGGACATAAAAACCCAGCCATGAGAATCAAGGCGTGACGAAGGATCGAACGAGGAAACACCCACGGCACAACGTTTAACCAGTAGATCACTAGACGACCAAGAGTGAAATTATGGTCAGACGAAATAAGGTAAAATATAAAATGCATTAAGATGTTTGTAATACCTTTTGGTCATCGCATAAATGTACACTCAAAAAAATCCCCGTTGCAAAAGACTATATAAAGGTTTACTATATAACAGGGACAGTTTACTTGTTTAATGTCGACAGTTTGAAGGCTTAAAAATGAATGTTAAAAAAAAATGAATGTTAAAAGGTTTGAAAACGCTTTATAGTTCTCTCGTAAGCTTTCGTATTGTTTCGGTTACGAGAGGATTACTTAACACGCGTTATGTAACGAATGCCCTTTTGCTGTGACTATGTAAAATCATTATTATAAGTATTATTATTATTATTATTATTATTATTATTATTATTATTATTATTATTATTATTATTATTATTATTATTATTATAAGTAGTATTATTATAACTATTATTATTATTACTATTATTATTATTATTAATATCAGTATCATTATTAAAAGTAGTAGTATTATTACTATTATTACTGTTATTATAATTATTTTTATTATTATTATCATCAGTATCATAGTTATAAGTATTATTACTATTATTATTATCATCAGCATCATTATTATAAGTAGTAGTAGTAGTGCAATTATTACTATTATTATTATTATTATTATTATCAGTATCAGTATAATTATTATTAGTAGTAGGATAATTACAATTATAACTATTATTATTGTTGTTATTATTAGTATTATTATTATTATTATTATCAGTATCATTATTATAAGTATTATTATTACTATTATTATTATTATTACTATTATTATCAGTATCATTATGATAAGTAGTATTATTATTACTATTATTACTATTATTATTATCAGTATCATTATTATAAGTAGTATTAATATTACTATCATTACTATCATTGTTATAATCAATATCATTATTATAAGTAGTAGTATTATTACTATTATTACTATTATTATCATCATCAGTATCATTATTATAAGTATTAGTATTAGTACTATAATTATTACCATCAATATCATTATTAAAAGTAGTAATATTATTACTATTATTATTATTATTATTACCATCAGTATCATTATTATAAGTAGTATTGTTACTATTATTATTATCACCAGTAACATTATTATAAGTATTATTATCATTATTACTATTATTTCTATTATTATTGTTGTTATTATTATTATTATTATTATTATTATTATTATTATTATTATTATTATTATTATTATCATCGGCACTACTAGGATTTATATTATTATTTATGTCACCCTCTCATTTTACCTGTATTTCAATATATTTTATGTATCATAATTAGAATCTTATCCGCATTAGCTGTTACGATTACGAATACTGCTATTATTATTATTATTATTATTATTATTATTATTATTATTATTATTATCATCATCACGATTATTATTATTTATATTATTATTATTATTATTATTATTATTATTATTATTATTATTGGTACTGTTATCATTGTTATTAATATTACTACTATTATTATCATTATGATTGTTAATAGTATTATTATCATTATTATTATTATCATTATTGTCACTATTACTATCATTTAATTATGTCAATAAACTTTAGTCAATTTCTAGTTTATTTTGGTAAATTTTACTTCATTTTTCTTAATATTATCATCCTTATTATTTTACTGCTATCAACATTCAGAATAAAATGTACAGTAAAACGTAGGATAAAGAATTATAAAAATTAAAATATAATCAATTAAATAAAAGATAATGAAAGATTAAAGATTAACTCGATTAGATATAAACGAATCAACACCTACAGAATTTTCTCTTTTCATACACAAAATAGTTTTACATTCTATTTTATTTTCCACGGTTTCAAATCTGACCACGTGACCTTCCAATCTTAAATTTTGAATTTACTTTTTTCTTTTCTTTTCCTCCTGCTTCATCATTTTCAAAGCTTTTAATAGCCGTTGATGAAAACATTAGGAAGCCAGTGTCGCAAATTATGAACATGTATGTATAAATAAAAAAAATCATGTATGTGAAAGCGCTATTTGATATTGAGCACTCTTTATAAGCCATGTTGGAATTCTTTGAATTTGTATCCTGTGGAAGTTTACCTTACCTATATATATATATATATATATATATATATATATATATATATATATATATATATATATATATATATATATATATATATACAGAGAGAGAGAGAGAGATAGAGAGAGAGAGAATTATAGAATGCTCTGTTTAAATTACATTGAGCTCTGTTATTCTGATTCTAAACACAAAATTGAAATCTGCACACTATATATATATATATATATATATATATATATATATATATATATATATATCGCTACAAAATAGCCATTAGTACACTCCTATCAAACCGTATAAAACAAATCTCCTCTACTGAAAAAACACTATCCATTGGTCATTTGAAAATATATAACAATTATTTATTAATAACGAATTCCCTAATTATATCGTTGATGAACAAATAAAATTAATTATTCGAAACATAAATACTACTACAAATAATAATAATAATACTAATATCGAACATCACAACACAAACTATATTAACCAATACTATTGTAATCAAATGCAGCAAAACTTTTGATTGTAGAAAAACACATGAAAATATTACACCGATACATATCACAATTGATAATAATAATAAAATTAGACTCATAATTTACTATAATGAGTAACGGCCTAACATTTTGTAGTACGAAACAACTCCTCCCCAATGTTATTTATAAGATTAATGCGACTCTCATCATAATTATACATATGATAGCTACATTGGTTTTACAACCACTACCCTATCTCGCCGACTCTTGTAAACTCAACCTAAATGTTTCAGCATTTACAAAAACATAAATACTTCCCTTGATTTAAGACACCTTTTTCTTAAAAACACGAAAATGATACATTCTGAAACCAATTAGAAATTTTTTTAAATACACATCGCTATCGTTATTAAAACCCAACAACCTAAAATAATGGCATTACGTATAAAACAAGTAACAACATTATATAAAATGCTTAACGTAACGTAATATATATATTTATATATATATATATATATATATATATATATATATATATATATATATATATAACTCCTTGTTTCGATTTGTAGAAGGAAATGCTGTAGAGTTCTCGATTATTTTATATTGAGAGAGTACTATTTATTTCTTTATAATTTTACAGAAGGGAAGATCAAGAGTGTACCTTAAGTTTTAAACTAATGTGGTTAAAATACTATACTTTCTTGTCGGTTAATTATTTATTGAGCACTGGCTTTTGTCACAGATACATATTATATGTGTAAGTGGGTAGCTTTTGAATAATTTCCTATTTTAAAATTATTTTATCATTTCTATTTTATCATGCTAAAATAGCGGGTTCTTTTCCAAGAAAAAATATAATAATAACAAATTGAAAATAGAAAAAAATAACAAAAACATCTTAGAAGTCAATTTTGTCCTTTTAAAATAATTATTTTTTTATTATTATTATATCTTTATTATTAATAATTGATTTTCTCATACGTTCTCTAATAAACACGCGGTGTGGCTTTCTAAAGAAAAGAAGGAATATATAATGGTTCTGTCTGACTAACTGCAAAACACCTGACATCGATGCCCTATTGTAATTATTTATTGTTTGCGATGAAAGGGAGTTTACCTCTGAAATTGCTTATCAACGCTTTTAAAAATTTATTTTTTATATAATGTGGTTCAAATAATTCAGAAAGAAATTAAGTCAATATCTTATTTTTATTATTTAAATATTATATTAATCTTATCTAGTGTTGGATCATCCTATATACTGCGGAGTAGTAGTTCATTATATAAGTCTTCTATTTATATATTGTTTAAAATATATTTTAAAGTATATTTTAAACTTCATTCTAATAATTCTTCTTCTAAAACATATATTTGTTAGACCTCTTAAACTTTTTTCCTTCCTTATTTGTATTATATTTATATATTAATTTAAATCTAATTGTAGATGTTTGTAGATAATTGTATAGAAATGTAAATACACTTTTTTTAAAGATATGACTGGATAAATCCCTTGTGTGTTTTACAATTAAAACAGAAGAACACTAGTGCGTTTCGTTTGGGTCCGCTCCTGCAATTTGTAACCTAAACTACTATGTAGATCAGAATGTCTGTAATAATCTTGTAGCCGTCGTAATAGTAGGGGTAGCCACTGAGTCGAGATTTTCTGGTGATGTTATTGGTCGTGTTTCGAGAACATATATATAATTACATTGATGGCAAATGAAAACGGAAAAAGCAACATTATTTATATATTCATCATCGCTTAGTCTGTATATTAATACTTTCTCAAGATACTCGAGTTAATGAAATAACACTCAAGTGCAATATTTTAAAAATATTTGGCGTGTTTGTAACATAAAAACACTTTTTTCAAACAAAGCATAGTCGTTAGAATTCTAAAGAATTCGTGAGATTATTACACAAAAATAATGTTTTTGTTTTTTTCTAACGAAATGCAGCCGTGAGAATTCAAAAATATATGATGCGTTTATGAAATGGAATGAGTTTCTTTTCGTTGGTGTTTGCTTTTTTGTCTCTTGCTTTTTTTAATGTCGATGTTATGTACAAAGTTTTCTTAACGTTTTCAACAATTTATCTTCTATAATTAGCAACATTCTACTAAAGAAACGGAACTTGAATTTAGATCAAGGCTAACTTTTTTACACCGCATTCGAAACACAACTTTGTAAATATCATTGATTTAAAAGAAGAACAACAACAAACAAAAAACAATTAATAACAACAGAAAAGACTCATTCTATTTCATAAATGCATTACCCATTTTAAATTCTAACGGCAGTTGTTCTATTTATTTTAAATCGCAACACATTTTTTGATTAGTCATGAGTATGTTTCGTTTGGAAAGCAAATTATTTTCAAGTCACAAGCAAACTAAATTGTTAAAATATTGTACTTTTATGTTGTTTCCTCAAATACATCATCTTAAGAAGATCTAGAAATAAAGACGAAACGGTTATGAATATATAAATCATTTGGGTTTTCCATTTTCACTTAATATATATGTACATATATATATATATATATATATATATATATATATATATATATATATATATATGTATATATATATATATAGATATAGATATTTATATATATACATATATATATATATATGTATATATATATATGTATATATATATATATATATATATATATATCATTTGTATGAAAATAAAGCAAATTATTCAAGTGGTGTATCAATTTTGCCATATTTTTTATGACATTAAATATATACACTTGCTGCATATAAAGTTGTGACCTTTATCTTGGACCCATTTATTCAACCAGATTACTTCCCCTACCTTAACTTTGTCCTCCACATGATTAGATTTTTGCGCTGGTTGCGTTGACGCAAATATATGTGCATGTGTTCCTAACAGATGCTCATATTTGCTTGCAACTTGGAGTGGCACTTTCAAAACCGTTAAGAACTATTGATTTATTTGTTTTTTTTTTAAACGAATGGATTGTCTTTCCCGAGGCTGACATGTTTAGACTCTTGTATTTGCGTTTTATTCTTACTACGATGCTGTTTCTATGGTTCGTATTTGCCAAGAGTTATCTGAGAATGTATTGAAGGAAGCAGTTGTCGTCATACTGAACAAGAAGGGTGTTGGGCTATGTTTGACTTAATTTAACTTAAACAGTAACATCGTAAGACATAGGCTTTTGAGAAACATTTACTGCGCCAAGTGCAAAAACACGTGTTAAGTACAAATGAGAAATTAATTACCGATTACTTAACTTAACTTGGAGACTACCTCTCGGTTTCCGAACTATTTAATTAACATATAATTACATGTTTTTTTTAGCATTTTTATCTTCTTTGAGGCAGAATATGACTCAATGCAGCTTATACTGCTGTGAATGATTTTTATTAAAGATATTTTCTAGAGTTTTCTCGGTAACTCGTTTAAGGTTACATGGAAACCTGATAAGTGGCCAAAGGGAAAGACGTCAGCCCATAATATATTAGGTTTTCTTTTTCTTTCCTTTCTTTCTTAAAGTCTTATATTACAATTTATTGTATTTTTACTATATTCTTCCATTGTAAGCTCTCCCAATGGGGTCATCACTTGATTTTTTTGCAGTTTATTATTCGAAAGCGACACAATGTTATTCATACATTTATTTCAGTTTAATTGGAATAGCCTTCGAAAATATAATTGTGAAAAAAATCTTTGTTTTTTTCTCGTTTTTTTATATAAATGTATATGATTTTTTTTTTTAAATTACTGTTTCCATGTAATTTATACAATAAAACTAATATCAACGGGGGATAGTTAGCTTCCGAAACGGCTAATGGAGTTGATAATACTATAAATCCTACGGGTGGCTCTGAGTCATCAGTAAGGGATCGAAAAACAATTATCGGTGAAAATGAAAGTACAAAACTTCTCAGACCGACAGAGACACACATCTGTTGCGATTCACCTAATAGCTACGAAATTCTTGGTCGTAAATTTTCTTAAAGAATACAGTTATTTTGTCTTTTAAAAGAAAGAAATTCACTTCTAATGTATTAATATTTCAATGGACAATGGTGTACATTACATTATTACCTTTATTTGGGAAAATATTTCATAGTTTTCTGTTGAATGAGGTCTATATATAATTTACTATGCTTACAACTTTGAAGGTTATTGTAAAACCTGATACTTGTTTTTGAGATTAAAACATATGTGTATAATTATATTTCCATCCGTTACTTTCTAGGTTCTATTAAACTACGAACTTTTTTTATCGGGTTTTCTAATTGAATAGGACAACTTTTCTGAGCCACACATTTCGACAATCGTACGGTCGAAAATTGATGATGACCACAAAGGTTGTTTTTACAGTTTGTCAGAATATTGCGAAGAGTAACAAGGTCCAACCCGGGACTTAAACACACATTCTATAATTACAGCTTATGTCTAAAATAATAATAATAACAAATGGTAAATTATACCTCGTTTATTGAATTAAAAAAACACGACATTCAAATAATTTGATTTGCTGCCGGAAATGTTTTCATATCACTTATTGTGCAAAGTGATTCTTTTGTATAACTCAACACAGGTCACCTTGGCTGTCCCAGATGTTTAAATAGCGATAGGTGTCATCGTCGACTCAGTCCGTTATAAATAGGGCAGTGTTCTAATCCTTTTTGCACGATTAATGGATCAACACACAAGCGTTATGTTCACACGCACGTTCATTACAACAGTCAGAAAAACCCTTTTTCTTGAACACACTACGCCCAAATCTAATGAAATTTTCAAATATAGTAACTCATTTCATACTTCATTTGATAGTAAGATTATTTGCTTCAAACATAATTATTTGAATTTTTACTGGTGACGTTCTTGTGTCATTTTTCTTCTTTTCCTCTCCTGAATTATACTAATTTTGTGTCTTTCATATACTAGGCATGCTATTCCATTCCCCACGAGGTAATCTTATCTGCACTCCCAAAATCGAGCAGTCACATTTTTGTCGTTTCTACCTACCTAATATCTAGTTACATCGGTTGATTCGAGCGGGCTTAAACTGCTCCATATCCAATCTACAATCATCAATAATAGAAATGCTAATCGGCACAAATCGAAAGAACCTATTTTCGAAGTAGTAACGCGATGCCCACGATAATTACGTCTACATCAATTTCATATAATTAACAATCAGACAACATATCGCCACTGAAATATTCCTTGCTATTCTTATTCTTGTATCCATCTTTTCCCCTAAACAACTGCATTTGTGAGTCCACTTATTCGGTAAATACAGTTCAATTACAGAAATAACAGTTTTGTTTTATTTATTATAGTAGTTTAGTTCATAAGAATCATTTTAATTTATTCCGTCATTAGCAATCTCTTGAATTGAATAATTTGTGTTATCAGCTGATGAAGACAGCGCTGGTCGTATGGGCATTGCAAACTTCCCATACATATTTCAGAGTTATAGCAATTTCTCGTAATCTCTGAAAATTACTCATCATATGATAAACATATTTAAGTTGAAACATTTTGTGAGTAGGAAATAACATCGACCTTTAACTTTATATATTTAAATGATAAGTGGTAATGATTGCGTTTCGCTTATAAGTTGATTTAATGTTTTTTTCGGATACTGTTTTGCTTCAACAGTATTTGTTGTAAATATACAGAGATTAATATTTCTGTTACATACAGTCCATAATAATTTGATTTTTTTGTAACAATTTTTTCTTCAAATTTAATCCATAGAACTTTTGGGAAATTTAAACTAACATATCTTAATCCAAATAGAGAAATTATAATAATAATAATAATAATAATAATAATAATAATAATAATAATAATAATAATAATAATAATAATAATAATAATAATAATAATAATGATGATGATGATGATGATGATGATTATGATGATGATGATGATAATAATAATAATAATAATAATAATAATAATAATAATAATAATAATAATAATAATTACGAAAAAAAAACTACGCAACTCCTCTAATTCCAGGTATGACAAAGGCACATACCAAACACAAGAAACAGGAATGAAAAGAAAAAAAAACCTCAAGAACATAGAATGAAATGGACCACAAAGGAGAACAGACTGGTAATGCAATGCTACTACAAAAGTCACATGGAACTCCCTAACCAAGAGAACTGAGGGCGCTAGGATAGCTACACACATCTTGAAGTTCTGGAAGCAGACACGATCAAATCTACAGAAATGAAAGAGAAGATCGAAAAATAATATTTACGAAGAACAAGAAAACTCCAAGAACCGAAATTATATAGCAGGAATCTAGTAACAGGAATACACAGCTGGGCAGTACCACAAATAAGATACTCTTGACCATTCATAGGCTGGACCAAAGCAGAATTCAGGCACCTTGACCAGAAGAGTAGAATATTACTGACCATGCATTACGCATTACACCCAAAATACGATAAGGACAGACTCTATATGAAAAGAAACGAAGGGGGAATAGGACTGCTATGTATCGAAGATTGTGGGGAAGACTAAAAAAAGAGCTTACGAAATACATAACACACGGAAATCCTTATAACCGCAGCAAGAGACTCCGTTCCAACAAGTTACTGGGGAAGCATCGAAAGCAGAAACAAAACAAGAAAATAAAAGTGGGAACAACAACAACTACATGGACGCTTCAGAAGACTGACAAGAGAAGAAACAAACGGAAATAGCCGGTCATGGCTAAGAAAAGGACACCTAAACAAAGAAACACACTCTTTATTGATAGCTACACTGAACAATGCAATTAGGACTAACTACATTAAAGCTAAAATAGATAAAACTCATGATAACAGTAAATGCAGACTGTGTGGAAAAAGATACGAAACAGTAAACTATATAGTAAGTGAATGTAGCAAACTAGCCGAAAAAGAATAAAAGGACCTACATGGATGTGTGGGGAAAGAAGTACACCGGGAACTGTGCAAACAATTGAATTTCGAATACGCACACAAATGGTACAAATATAAACTAAGTACTGGAAAACGAAAAACAAAAAATCATCAGAGATATGGATGTACAAACAGGCACACTTATACAAGCAAGGAGACCGGATGTGATAATAATCGACAAGAAGAAAACATCTTGCAAAATCGTAGACTTCGCCGTTTCAGCAGACAACAGAGTGAAGACCAATGAAACGGAAAAAACGAAGCAAATACACTGAACTTGCCAGAGAACTGAAAAGAATATGGAGCATGAAGAAAGTCAGTATAATACTAATAATCGTAGGAACACTAGGAACAATCTAAAAAAAACTGGGAAAAAGACTGGAAGAAATTGACATCAACTGGATCATTGAAACTATACAAAGGTTCACATGGAATCTACTACAGGAATAAAACAAAACCACAAAAAGAACACATCACAAACAAAGGAACAGAAAATGCAAGAAACATCACTTCATAAGCTCACTCCTCCCAATAAATTACACCGGTCTCAACTGACACGACACAAAAACAAACAAATGAACAGAAATAGCAAGACACACCATAAGCTTTCACCCCCAAAATAAATAACAATAAAATAAAAACAATAAATAAATAAACAAAAAGTTAAAGAAAATTAAAAATTGTTACCAGCCTAGGCTGACACCACACAAGCTATTTGCATAGGGTCAAGGAAGATGAGAAGACCGTGGAGGGACAGCACAAACCAGACATCCAATGGAAGAGTGCTGGGACCTTACCAGTAGGAAATCAATGGTAAACCGCTGTTGCGATACTGCAAGGTTATTTGCGGTTGCTACCAAAAAGAGATAAAGAATACTAGAAATCTGGGAAGACCTGTTGTCACTCAGACTCCAGGGAATACCACCGGCTGTTGTAGAGCAATAACTGATGCCCTGTGTGAGAACTCCTAGTGAGTGCAAATAATAATCATAATAATAATAATTTACCTGTTTAATAACTTGTTTACCAACAATTTGGGAAATCCTAACGGCACAACTGAGATAAAAAATCTACCACTCCATGAAAAATCGTAGACTGCTCCCCGAGGAACAAACACGATGTCGGAAAGTGAAAAGAATAACACATAATCTGCTATACATTAATCAAAAGATTTGTAATGAGGTCAAAAGAAGATAAAAGCATATATCAATAGATTGGATTAACTACAAGAAAGTCTACGACAGAATCCCTGAAGCATGGATAATTGAATGCTTAAAACATTACAAGATAACCGATAGGATTATTAATCTCATTAAGAAAACAATGGAAACGTGGAGACTAGAACTGACAGCTGAAGGGCAACACTGTAATAAAAAATACAGAGAAGCAATTTACAAGGAGACTCCCTGTCACCACTACTATTAATCAAGGCCATGATGCCACTAAACAACATACTCAGGAATTGTGATCCCGGAAGCAAGTTTACAGACACAGAACAAAGGAACAATAACCTCATGTATATAGAACGCTTTGAAGCTATTTGCAAAAAGGAGAAAAGAACTGGAACAGCTAGTAAATACGATCATAATTTTCAGCCAATACATTTAGATTAGATTTTGACAAGAAAAATGTGTGCACTCGTAGAGATGAAATAGAAAAAAACTAGAGATAATAGAAGTCAGTGAATTGCCCAACTTACGGGAGATGAGGGCGCTAGGTGAAGAGGCTATGTATCAATATTTGGGGGTTCTAGAAGCAGACACCATCAAATCTACAGAAATTAAAGAAAAGATTAGAAAAGAATATCTTAGTGGAGCAGGATGAACTCGTACACACAAGGTTATATAGCAGAGATCCAATAAAATGAGTACACACCTGTCAGTATCACTAGTTAGACATTCTGGGCCATATATATGCTAAGCTAAAGAAGAACTCAGGCACGTTGACCAGAAGACTAGAAAATTGATGACCATGCACAACACACTGAACCCAGAAGACGATATGGAAAAGCTTTACGTGAAAATGAGCGAATGGTGAAGAAGACTCGTTAATATAGAAGACTGTATGGAAGGCACAAAAAAGACCTGGAGAAATACATAACCCATAACACAGAAATACTGATCACCGCATCAAAGTACACCGTCTCAATAGACAACACCAGACTACTAGAACCAGAAACAAAAAGACAAAAAAATGAGAAAAACGACAGCTACATGGACGTTAACAAAGAATGACAAGAGAAGAGACCCACCAACAAGCATGTGCATAGATAGGAAAAAGGGCACTTGAACAGAGAAACGGAATCTCTACTGAGGGCTGCACAGAACAATGCGATTAGGACAAACTGCATTAAAGCTTAAGTAGACAAAACCCAGGAAAACAGTTATTGCAGATGCTGTGGATAAAGAGACGAATAAGTAAATCACATGATATGTGAATGCAACAAACTAGCGCCAAAGAATACAACAACAGACACGACTGCGTGGGAAAAGAAGTACACTTAGAACAATGCAAACGATTGCATTTCGAACACGCGGATAAATAATACAAAAATACACCAGAGACATAAAAAAAAATCACAATATCCTCTGGGACATGGAGGTGTAAACAGATACACTCATACAACAAGGGGGGCGGATGTCATAATAGTCAACAAGAAGTCAAAATTCTGCCAAATTGTAGATTTTGTAATTCCAGCAAACGATAGCGTTAAGATCAAGGAGACGAAAACACGAAACAAATAGACGGAACTTGCGAGAGGACTGAAGAGGATATGGAGCCTGACGAAAGTCAATATAATACCAATAATCGTAAGAGCACTATGAACAGGCCTATAAAAGATGGAAATAAGACTGGGATGAATTGTAATCACATTAATCTATGAGGCAGTGATCAAAACAGCTGCAATCTGAAGTAAAGTTTTCGAACGCAGAAATAATCACCCATAAGCTACGAACGCTAACACATCACATGGAAATTACAATAGGAAGAAAAACACACAGTTAGAACACCAGCACACGACCAAAAAAACAGAAACTCATATAATTCGCATAAACCGCCTTCTCCGCCCACCCCCTAAAAAAGTGATGGCACAAGCCTCGGCTGACACCACACAAAACAGAATGGGGAAACCGATGAGGGAGAGCACTAACCAAAGCCCTACTAGAAGAGTGCGAAGAGTACTGAGACCTTGGCAAGAGACACCCAAACCCCAGAAGAGAAAAATTGGCTTACCAGCGAGAAATGAATGGTAGGCATCTGTTGCGATACCGCAAGTTTATTTGCAATTGTTATCGAAAAGAGGTAGACATAATGGAAATTTGGGGAGGTGTGTTGTCACTCAGACCCTATCGATCATCACCGATTGTTTTTGGTGGAAAATTACTGGCGATAACTTGCGTGACAACTCAAAGTGCATACGGACAATAATAATAATAATAATAATAATAATAATAATAATAATAATAATAATAATAATAATAATAATAAAATATTAAAAAAATAATAATAACAATAACAATAAGAATAACAAAAACAAAAACTAATACAAATTAACAAATAATAAGAGAAAATATGACAGCATAGTGTAAGCTGTCAACTGCTAACTATGCGATCGTCTGTACTTTGACGATATAGACAAATAGTAGATAAACAAACGGAGACAATGGTAAGAAAATGAAACGGATTAAACTGTCTGAGATAAAAGTAGATAAACTTATCAAAGCTAGTAGACCGGCCGTAGTAATTATCAAAAAGAAGGAAAAACACCTGCAAAAATTTAGATTAAAGAACAAAAAGTCAAACACCAAGTTATTTCAAGCAGCTTTTCAGACAGCTGAATATGAAACCTGAAACACATTACTTTAATACCTAGAAAGATGATATCACAACGAATTAACATATACTACACTGCTTCCACCGAAGAAGGAGGTGGTGCGCTGAAAGATGGTCTCATGATAACAAAGCAGACACTACACTACTCATTTGAAAGACCGTATATTCGTCTGAAATAGTAAATATAATTAAGCGTTAAAAATAGTTATCGCATAGTTTCGGCTTCTGACAGACAAATATCAAATCTCCATTATTATCAGATATAATTTAAAACCGAAATGTTCTGCAGCGAAAGATTGACAGCAAAACATGTATATAAAGAGTCAATCTATCAAACTAAATATAACTTTGTGTAAAAGTACACAACTTAAGTCTTCAAAATAAAAATAAATCAAACATTTTTTAACACCAGACAAACCGGAACAGAAATTGGAACTACAAAGAGCACTCTTGTCTGCTTTGCCAGAGCAAACTATCGTATTCGACATTTAGTTGGGGATTTACAAGCCCTTTCTCACAGGAGTAACGTGCTTGTCTGATTGTGTTCGATTGTTATTTTCGTAGATGTTCGATTTAGCTTCAATCTATGGGTTCATCTTTATAAAACATTCACATAAAGAACTCGTACTCCTACCAAGATTGACACACTCACTTTACTTCTTTTATGTCAGGTAAATTTTCCATGGCGATATCTTCCTGTTTGTGTACCAGCTGCAAGAGCTTCCACTCTGTGTAACACGTTACGCGGGACTGCACTCTTGTGGATTATATCATAGTCGTCTTTAAATAAAATGTCAACAAAACTTGTCAATATACGTCAATAATACATCCTCTATAGATCTATCCTTTCTAAATAATTAAACAATCTATCAGAAAACACATCAATTATAAGCAGACAACATCTACAAACTTAGAAAATCAAGAAACAATCAATGTAATTTGACTTCAACCACGAAACAAACAAAATATATTCAAACAGCTACAACATCACTCCTCTCAATACAACCGCCCATTAATGAAAAACGACAGCCGCTGAACCTACATTCTTAACTACATCCACCAAAATATACAAATAGTCGCACTTCAAAAGAACGAAACATAAAACAAATTGATGTGCCAAATATGCACACATAACAACACACGCCGAATTCATACCTCCAGGCAATAACATTCTACTAAAACTCCCACCTCTCCCATGCGATAATCCCAATGTGGTTTACTTAATATGCTGCACTTGATGCAAAAAAGCCACTACATTGTGGGAAAAGGCTTTCAGATCCGCCTACGTTTTAATAACAGACCATTAGAAAAAGATCACACAGTACAACGTAGTCATGAATTGCAATCTCCCAAACCACATTTGAGACAATATCAAATGCATCCAAATAGCCTCGAATTTTACGACACAGAAACACAAACGAAAATACAAAACGAAACTCATTCCAGCACTCAACACTCACATTTCAGAACTGAACAAAGATTTGAGAAACTCGCAATGATTATTAATGCTAAAAATCACGAACTGACTAACATAATTTGTATATGGGGAAAGATGGGAGTGTGCGGCAGGAACATAACTTATCTTTCCTTATTAGCAATTTTCTTTTCGTTTTTTCAAGTTTTAACTTTTTCTAATGGTCTTCTTTGTATTAAAATACAAAACAATTGATTTTCAAAAATATTTCACTTAAATACATTTTCTTGCGTGCCTCAAAGGTGTTGTCAATTTAATTATTTAAAAAGCGCCAATCTGCGCATAACATCGACTGAACCCTACTTATCCTAACTTGTTTTACAAATTGATGTGCTTTTCTGCTTCTACCGTGATTTAAACATTCGGGGTTAATACCATAAAGATGAGAAAGAAGAAGAAAACAGAAAAAAACTATAAGACATTCCCGCCTAGCGAAGTTGTTTTACAACGAAAGCTTGCAATAAATAAATAAATAAATAAATAAATAAATGATTGTTCATTTAAATTGCACTGTGTTGATTTTCAAAATGTTTCACTTAAATACATTTTGATGCATGCGTCAAAGATTTTGTCAATTTTGTTATTGAAAAAGCACTAATCTGCGCATAACATCGACCGGACCTTACTTATCATAACGTATTTTACAACTTGACGTGATTTTCTGCCTCTACCGTGATTCGACCCATCGGGGTTAATACCATCAATATGAGAAAAAAGAAGAAACATGAAAAAAACTATAAGACAGTCTCGTCTGACACAGTTGTTTTACAACGAAAGCTTGCAAAAATAAAATGAACGATTTTTAATTTAAATTACACTATGTGTTGTTTTAAAAATATTTCACTTAAATACATTTTCATGCAAGCCTCAAATATGGTGTCAATTTTCATCACACAGAAAAATGATTAAATGCCCATGGGTATTATTGATGAGTATCTCAAGTGTTTCTTTTACATATACATTCGTGAATAAGCTTTCTACGTCAAGAGAAGCGATGCTTTTATTGTTCGGTCGTTTGCTTTGTAAGATTTGTAACAATTCTTGTGTGGACTTAACACTTCATTTACTAGGTAGATACTGACTAATATGCTCATTTAAGGTCTTTGTAAAGAAATATATGGAAGTAATAATATGTGATATGATAGATCGGAGAGAGAAATTATGTTCCGTAAAAATATCCAGGTTTGTGATCGCCAACTATTTTGGGAAATTGATCATTTCAAATTTGCGCATTGTTGCCAATAATAAGTGTGTTTACTTATGTCTTTAATATATTGTGAGGATTGTTGTTTATTCTTTTGAATTTAAGGTGGTCATACAGAATTGTTTGAAGTTTACTGTAATAGTCTAATTTATTCAGTACTACAAACATGTTTGTTTTGTCGGCCTTTTTTATACTGATATTTGGATGATTGCGGAGTTCATTAGCGGATTTTTTTAGATTGAGATTTTATAATGAACTAGCAGGGCTACCCGGCGTTGCCCGGGGCGATAAAAAAAAACAAAGTAGTAGAAATTAAAGAGTGTGTGTAACATCTTTATATAAAAACTTCAATCTCTCTTCTTTCTTTAGCCGTCTTTCTTTCCCTGGTCCTCATTATTTCCCTCCCGCCTTCAACCCTCTATTTTCCTTTTCCCCCATACGATTCTTATCGTTCTAAATGCGTTAAAAACTTATAATAATGTAAATCACGTAAACTCTTTTTACCAAATATGTATTTTATGTAACATGATTTTCTTAAAGAAATATGCTATGTAAACAAACATTTTGGATGAAAGTTATTAATTATTCTTACATTGTATTTTGTATCCCGAAATAAAATTATATTTTATTTTTCAAGACTTTTTTCTATAGGGCACACACACACATACACAAACACACAAACATACAGACATTCAATTTTATATAGAAGATTAGATTGTTTTTCATCATGTCGAATTTGTATAGCTTTTGCTTTTTGGAAGACTCGTTAGGCGGGATGTGATGCAATTTATTTTATGTTTCTAGTTTCGTTATGTTTTCATATAGTTATTCTATTCCTGCTTCTTTGGTTTGATGGTTCAATCGATTAAAAGCTATATATATATATATATATATATATATAGAGAGAGAGAGAGAGAGAGAGAGAGAGAGAGACAGACAGACAGAGACAGAGAGTAAGAGAGAGAAAGCGATACGTTTTTAGGGTATGAAAAAGAACATTTCTACTAGCCCAATAGACTAGCAACGACAATACATAGCTAACTAATAACCACATAAGACCAATGATCTTAACATCATAGAAAATATGAAATATCCACCTACCTACCCACCAAACCTTTGCAAAATATATCAATTTTTATATACAACACAACAACCTGTTCCCTAGATATATTGGAGATACCACAAACACATCCCCCTACCAACCTCAATATATAATACACTCACATCCACTGTACCCCCATCTATCACAAAATAGCGTAAATCATATGATACAGCATCATATTCTTTAAAATATCTAACATGATAAACACCTGAATCTCACTAGTTAAAGGCCTAGAAATATAACTATCAACCCTACTTGAATTAAAGAAATTATATATGACTAAAGCTAATCCACTTATGCCTGACACAGGTTTTACAATAGACACGTACACATTATGAGATAAAGCTAAGAGAATTAACTAAATACAAGAATCCGACACGAATGCATATTGCAATGATAGTAAACATATTTTGATATGCCTTTCATTTATAATGATATACCCTCGTTCAACATCGAGCCACCACATACCAATTAATCTACTCAAATATAGATCCCCGACAAATATCCATAACAAAATGCAAAACTCTAAATGAATAAACAAATAAAAAATAAGTTGAAATAAAGTAATCACTTAATCAATCTCACCAAGCAGCTAACTCTTTTACTGACAAACTACACCACACAGTTGCCTCTAATAAGAAACACACATTTGAAGCGTTAAAAAGACAACATCTATCATAAATCATTTAATTATTTTAAATAAAACTTTTGAAGCGTTAAAAAGACAACATCTATCATAAATCATTTAATTATTTTAAATAAAACTTAAGTACGATTAAGACCCATATATTAATATATAACCCTAGCATATTCACCAAGTACATCCGGTAAACGGGGCGTTTAACGGTAAATTCACAGTATATTACTCCCTGTTGTTTTTATTTCGAATGCTGAAGATTCCTTATGGGCTATAGATAACGTTTAAAGTTTTAAAAGGCAGTCCATCGAAATGAAACCGCGGTACCTTTCTGCAATATGTAACGTATAGTTTTTAATAAATCGTTTGTATTTAACTCTCACATTTCACGATCGATCACATTATTGATTTCCTTTCAACATAACAGAAAGCACTATATACGTTTTTATAAATATATTACTACTAGTCAGAAATACGGTTGAGTTTTTTAACGATTCTCATTCTGTTCATTCAGTTAAATGTAGCATCAATATCAAATAGATTTAGTCTGTAAACATCAAAGGAATGACGTGAGCGTTCCGTGTTTATTTTTGGAGTAAACGGTATTTTTATGTTAGAAATAGAACAATTTGCAATATAAACATCTACACATATGTGTGCATATATATATATATATATATATATATATATATATATATATATATATATATATATATGTATATATATATACTCGTCTCTCTTTTCTATTTCTCTTTCACGCTTTCTTTTCATAGACAGTGGTAGGATCCCGTGTAAGCTCGAATATTTTTTCGCCAAATGCTATGATAGCCGCGTCCCGTGTAAGTTCGAACGCTCGTCGCTAAATTTTATGGCCCTGTTTAAGAAGGAAGAAAGGGAGGAAGGAAAGGAAATAAAAAAAAAAGAAAGTGAAGGAAGGGAGAAATGAAGGAAGAGCTGTGACTCGAGATTGAGAACTTCTGGCCTCACTAAACACTGAAGATGAAAATATTAGCGTCTATTAATGTTGAATCTATGTTTCGTCTGATGTCATTTCCGGTTGAGTTTTAAAAATTACTACATACGAGGAAGAAAGGAAAGAAATAAGGTAGCAATGAAGGAAGAAATGAAGGAAGTAAATAAATAAATATTAGCGTCTATTAATTCTGAATTTCACCTTATCCCTGCATATTACCTGTGGTGTCATTTCCGGTTGAATTTTAAGAATAACTTGAACGAATGAGTCAGCAAAATAAGTACATATTACATTAATTTTCAAATCACTACATAATAAAGTTGAATTAATGAAAACCGGACAGGTTGACTCTCTTTGAATAACAATTTTTCTTTTGAATATTCGATATTACGCTTCCGAGTTGACGCTGTTTGAGAAAATGTCAACTTTATGGCGTCAATCGCGTGTGGACAAGGCCTTTTGCGGACGTACACACTTTAACACACAAACAACTGTCCTTTATAAAATAGACTAGTGAACATATCCACCCTATTGTCGTGTAATTAAGCTAGGCTGTGGTGTCTCACCTTCCTGTGACTAAAGATGTCCACACTCTACCGAGCGGGTTCAGTGAATAGTTGAAGTGAGTTAATTTAAAATAATGTAATAAGTTCAGTCAGTTAGCTCATATTCGCCGTTTCGATTCCAAATGTATTCGTTTGGATCATATGGTGATTGTTTTTTCAGATAGACAGAAAAAGTATCCGTTATATTACAAGTAGATATACCTGGACCGTCTTCAGCAACCGGACTTACAGTAGGAAAAAGGGTGCGTGATTTACTGAAATAGTTGAACTTTTCGAACCGAACCAAACTCACTTTTGCTGATTTTTTTTAGTATTTCACGTGACATAAATAGGAATATACGATTTAAATTAATAGACCTGCACCGCCTTGGGCATCGGGCCTTGATTTCGCCCGTCTGACGTATTGCCCTGTGCAGTTCAAGAAGGTCCACCGTCCCATGTTTTGACTTCTCACACTTTGAGAAGGGGTTAATTGTTTGCTAATCGCCCAACGCGCCTCTACCGGAGAATGCCGACGAGGCTTGTAGGCAAATTTTGTAAACCAAGGCTTTATTCTTTTACTTTTTGATTTAACGTAAGAGATTGGTTGCCCATATAAATTTAACGTAAACTGATCTCTGTATTTTAGGCCAATTAACTAATTTTTTACCACTAATCCTAAGTCCGACCGGCAAAGTCGTAAACCACACGTAATTGCTTTAACATGATGAACCAACCAATTCTGCAGGCAAAACAATGCATTGCATTAATTTCCCATCGTAAAAGAAAACTAGTTAACTGATCTAAAAAGTTAGAATGGTCCGGAAATGGCTTATCATTTAATGTTAAAATTATATGCAAAACTGATCCCCCAATTTGCATTCAGAAAGAATTGTTTTTTTTTTTTGTTTTCAAATTATCAATGTCGTTTTCGTTTTGCAACTTGGACCTAGGGTTAGTAGTAGAAAGGGTACGAGTTTTTAATGTGTAATCTTTTAATGAATGCTGTATTTACAAAGTATTAGAAAAATATTTTAAAATGAAATGACAAAATTTTGTCAATCTCAAATCTCTTTTTTTGAAAGTACCTCAAACGCCAATACGTATGGAAAAGTAAGCTTGTATATCAAATAAAATCAAGGAAAAATATCAAATGTATTTCGTAAAATTGAATGAAAGAAATTTCTATTCTTTTAATGAATAAATACATTTTAAATATATTTTTTAACACTGACAAACATATTTTATTAAAATATTTTTAGATGCGTACAAAAACATTGGATGGATTACTTCGTGATCCTCAGAAACTTTAAAGGAAGTTTTAAGCATTTAAACTGTCGAAGAGAAAGTAATTTAAACTGGCATGAGTGTCTGCTAAAAATAAATAATATAATAAATAATGAATTCAAACTGAAAGTGAATTTTAAACATTAATACTTTTATTTCGTAAATTATTTAGAATTAATTTTTTAAATATTTTTTAACCTAAATAATTATTAACTTGAGACATTGTTCGTTCTTGGCTAGACTCTTTCTGAATGTTTATAAAGATGGCAACTGTATTTTTCTGGTCGATTTTTCATTTCGACGTTACACGTATGCGATGGAGTTAGCAATAAACATTCAAGTTGGTATTATTTTCTTCAAGTACAAAACTTGAAATTGTATCCAAGAAGAATAAAATCAGTTGTTGATAGTATTTATTTATCTACCTCCGACAGCGGTAGGATGTGACACAAGGTCGGGAAAGTGTGACGTGAAAAGCGAGCGCCTTACAGAAAGAGGTGCGCTCTGGCTGTCAAAATGTCTGATCAGTCATGATCAGTCATTCCCCGGTAGGCGATTAGCAATAATTTAACCCCTTCTCAAAGGGTGAGAAAACAAATCCTGAGAAAGTGGACCTCCTAGAACAAATTTGAATCCCTTAAAAAATTCCGAAAAAATGTTAATTTCAGTAAGCACTGTTATATTGCAATGTAAAAATAAATTGTCTTTTTAAAAAATCTGTGATAAAAGAAGATGCCGAATCTGTCTATGTTAGAGCATTCGACGTTAGAAAGTGATTCGAAACTTTTTAGATGAGGATTGATAATTTGGATTAATCGGACTACTATTCTCATCTTAGTTGTTGTATTCACAACGTTTCGACCGATGTATAATCCGACCGGCTTTGAGTTAATTTTTATATTTTCAAATTTGGAAATATTCTAGTTAAACTGTTTATATCGGGTACGAAAGTAACATCTAGTGGTAATGTTTTCTAGAGATTTTATTCTACTTAGTGAATTAAACTTGTTTTTTGACATTTGGAAATATTCTAGTTAAACTTTTTATATCGGGTACGAAAGTAACATCTAGTGGTAATGTTTTCTAGAGATTTTATTCTATTTAGTGAATTAAACTTGTTTTTTACATTTGGAAATATTCTAGTTAAACTTTTTATATCGGGTACGAAAGTAACATCTAGTGGTAATGTTTTCTAGAGATTTTATTCTATTTAGTGAATTAAACTTGTTTTTTACATTTGGAAATATTCTAGTTAAACTTTTTATATCGGGTACGAAAGTAACATCTAGTGGTAATGTTTTCTAGAGATTTTATTCTATTTAGTGAATTAAACTTGTTTTTTTTTACATTTGAAGTAAACAGTAAACATTACGTCTAGTTTGAAATGTAACAACATGAAATTAAACAGAAAAGAAAAATATTGTATTTTGGAGGGGGACAATATATTCACTATTCGATGTTTATTATTAATAAATAATTGAGAGTTTTCGAAGTTTTGTTGGCCGAAAATTATAGTTGGCATATTTATAAACAAACAAAACGGAGAAAGCATTGAAGCTGTCGAAAAGAACGAACTTTTAAGTGGCATGAGAATTTGCTAAAAATTTCGATTTATAGTAAATCCTCCTGTATTAAAAGATTGAAAGTTTTGGATGTTTTGTCAGCCGAAAGTTATAGTCGCCATCTTTATAAACAATCTAAACGAAAGTAAAGATACGTAACACATGAATTTATAAAGGAAAGCAAAACAATCTGAAATCTCTAAAAAAATCAAATTGAATGAATAACATATTTATTTTTTTAACGAAGAAATAAATAAGATGTTTTTTTACACTTACAAACATATTTTCATTAAATATTTCAGCTGCTTACAAAAACATTGGATTAATTACTTTGTGACCCTTAGAAATCTGAAAGGAATTTAGAAGCTGTCGAATTGAAAAAAATTTTAAACTGTTATGAGTGTCTGCGAAAGAATTAAATACTATCATTAACAATGAATTTAAACTGTAAGTGAATTTGAAGAAGACAAAACTCAAATATATTTTGGTTTGATGACTCGTCATTTGTCATTACATTCCAAGAATGGTTTATAAACAGGCTCGTTTCTGAACAAGATTTATTTGCGCGGAGAAAAACATTTTAATCTAATTCGCTTAATTCTTATTTCAATCACATAAATTAATTTGAGTTTAATATCTTTAACTTATTTTTATTTTTTATTTTATTTTTATCCTGTTTAGTAAAAAACAGTAAGTTGTGCAAGTCCCATCGTAGATGGGAAATGAAGAAATATCGTAAAATACATTTCATCAAATTGAATGAATGAAATATTTATTTTTTTAACGAAGAAATAAGTAAAATAAAAGGCGGAAAATAGTGTCACCATTTTCATAAACAATCGAAACTTCCTTCCATAATTGACCTTTCCCTTAGGAGCAAAGTGTACTATTCGTTTTGTGTTTTGATACTACACCCTTTATCTGTTCTGATCTCGGATACGGGCAGCAGACGGAGATCCTTCGAGACTGAAAAACGTTACATTTATAAAGGAAAGTGAAAAATCATAAATACGCCAATACATAGTTAAAGCTGCTTACGAACACAAAAATATTTTTCAGGTGTTAAAAAACCACTTTCTAATGAGAAAACAAAATGTGAGTAATCTGTTCTTTTTAATGATTTTTTAAAGTAGTATATTCAGTTATCACACGCGTCTGATAGTAAATCTAATTCGCCTAATTCCTATTTCAGTCACGTAAATTAATTAGAGATAAATATCTTAACCTCATTTTTATTTGAACCGTGTTTAGTTAAAACACAGTAAGTTGTGTAAGTTTCAGCGCACACGTGAAACGCAAACGCCGAGATGATTATATATCACAAGGGCACGTGACCCAAATGTAAGAGCGTGTCAAAAGAAAATTGAATCTGTTATAAAGTGAATACATAATAATTAAAATTTTCAATGACTGCTTTAATTTAAAATTGCATTATTTAAAAAAAACAATTCTCATTAACCTTACATCGAAAAGAAACAATAACGACGATGCCCGCCTCCCGGCGGCCCAATAATGACGACGTATTTTCTTGATGTAATCACTCGTAATTTTTCATCACATTAAATTACAAGTTTGATTTAAAACCAGGCTCGTTTCTGAATAAAATGTATTTAATTAATTGTATTAATTAGGTTTGTCAATATTACTGTGCAGAAAAATATTCTAACTACATATGCAAATTTGAGAATTACAGTCATAAGTGTATATTTGTAAATATGAATTTATAAGAAGTTTAAAACAAATAGATTATATAAATTGAAAATTAACGCCTGTGGTTTAGGGCGAGTTTTGGTAGCACTATATATACTACTTGACGAACTTATTTAGTAAAATACTGAAGACATAATGTTTTTGAATCGCAGTTTCGTTATCAGATTTGTTCATAGTTTATTTATTTTTTATTAAATCTAAATTAAGTAATTAGTAGTTTCCTAATGTAATTCTTAGGGTTAGAAAAAGTCTCACTTTAAAATCAATGAAATAAGATACCTCCCTTCTTACATTTACATAAATTATCGGGGAGTATACTTTTGCTAGGCTACCGCGTCTCACACTCTTGTGACTAAAGAGTTCCACAGTCAACCGAGCTGGTCCGGTGTATTGTTTAAGTGAGTCAATTTGAAATACTTTTATAAGTTCAGTCAGTTAGCTCAGAAAGACTACTGGTGTAGTAATGTGTTCAATGTCCAAGGAAGAACATAAATCCTTTATATTCGTTTCCTGTGAACGCTGTACTATTATCGCTGATCAGTGTCCGGGGGACCCCGAAACGACTTAAAATGTCATCTAATGGTGTTCTAGATGTAGGGTGGTTGCACTTGAATACCCTAGGCCATTTCGATAAACAGTCCACCAAGATCAAGTAGTAATATCCATTAATCGGTCCAGCATAGTCTATATGTAGACGTGTCCATGGCAGATCCGTTTTTGTCCAACGATTTGTTTTGACAGGAGCCGCCCTTGCAGCCAATTGCCAACATCTGCACAGTTTTACAAACCTTTTATTTCCTTATCAATACGTGGCACCGCATGAGTGATTTTTTTCGGGACATGCCAAGATGACAGGTAGTAAATTATTTGAGCATAATCGTACGTAGAGATTGGGATATTACAATTCTATCTGCATACATAAGAGTGTTGTTGCAAATTGAGAAAGGTAAAATCTGAGTTCCCTTTTTATTTATTTTGTTCAATCTCGTCTGTTTTTTTATATTAAATATATAATCATCTTTTTCGGCTTCCCTTTTTATTTGTTCTAAAGTTACAGGTAATTCTCTGATAGTGTTTAACAACAGACTTGAGATTTCTTTTTCTCTATTGGTGCTGCAATAACCGTCTCTTCTAAAATCTCTTCATTTTTGGAAATTAATCTTGACAGTCCATCCGCATGCCATGTTTTTTAGATGCGATGTATTCCATCCTAAAATTATACTTCAGTAGGGTTACACCCCATCGCTGTAAACGGTTAGCAGTGTGGGTAGGAATGTCATTTGTTGATCCACATATCGTAACTAACGGTTCATGGTCTGTTTGAAGTATAAATGGTCTACCATGTAAAAAAACGATGGCATTTCTTAACCCTGAACACAATTGATAATGCCTCTTTCTCTATCTGGCTATAATTCTTCTCAGCCAGTAGAAGAGTCCTCGACGCATGCGCGATCGGTTTAATAGTACCATCTTCATATTTGTGTAGCAGTGCAGCACCCACTCCATATTCACTAGCATCAGTCGATAGGATGATTTCTTTCTCAGGATCATAATGACCAATATCTGAGAGTAGACATTTTTTAATTTTCGGGAAAGCTATCTCGCAATTATTCGACCAAATCCATTTTGTCTTTCCTCAATAATTCATTAAGGGGGCTTTTAAATCGTACATTTTTTTAATGTAAGTTGCATAATATTGGGCAACCCCCCAAAATTATTGTAGTTTCGCAACTGTGTCGGGTGTAGGCATATTCTTAATTACATCGGTCCTTTGTTGGTCCGGTTTTCTGCCTGTCTATCACCTGTCAGAGGTTTTTTGATGTTTTTCTTGAAGAATTGACACTTCTCGGGACTTAATTTGAAACCAAATTCTTTCAGTCGTTTGAATGTAGCTCTTATGTGCAGTTAATGTTCGTGAATATACTTTACTTTTGACTAGAATATCGTCTAAATAAGCGATACCAAACTCAAGACCCGCCAGCATAGTGTCCATAATCTACTGGAACAAAGCTAGGAAGACTTTTAAGCCGAAAGAGAGTCTATTTAGCACACATATTTGAGCATTCCTCGCTCACTTTAACCTGTAATATACGTCAAACAAATCGATTTAAAAAAAAATCTTACCTCCATTTAGCTTTAAAAAATGTATTCTGGTGAAGGTAGTGGATAATTCTGATCTTTCAGGCAGTCGTTTAAACCCGTTGAAAAATCGGCACACACTCTTATTTTTCTGATTTTCTTTTTGACGTAGACGGTAGGCGATGTCCAGTCCACATGGTCTACCTTAGATATAACTCCCATTTTTCTTATCTTTCTAGTTCCTTGTTAATTGCGTCTAAGAAGGAAAAAAGGGGCGTTTCTTTAAGGTTTAAACATTGGATTGACATTTCCATTGAGTTCAAACATGACTTCAGTCTTTGTGCATAAACCCAAACCCTCAGAAAACACTCTGGGGTATTCATATTTCAATTCATTCATGAATTCTTCATTTTTAATATTTTTTCTTGTCTGCACTGTTTGTTTCGTTGTAAAAAGAGTTCATTAAGAGTTTAAATAATTTAAAGAGTACTATCCAGTCTACTCTAAAAAGGCATGAAGTAATACTTTTGTTTTTACAGTTTTGCCACAGAAAGAAATATCACACTTTAATACTCCTTTAAATTGTTTTTACCTAAAACCACTTTAACAATTTTCTTGGTTTAAGATAATTTGGATTTTCCAATTTTGTCCATGTTTGTTTGTCAATAATGCTTATGTCTGAACCAGAATCCAATAACAAAGTGATTGTATGACGATTTATATGAACATCTACGTATTTTCGGTTGTTACTGTACTGGATTTCTTTTTCCGACAAAACAAGGCATACATTTTGAAAATTCTTCTTTTATTGCGGCAAACAGACCATTTATGACCTTGATTTCCGCAAGATTAACATAATTTGTTCTTATACCAACAAACGTACATAGTATGTTTATTATTCCCGCACGTCTCACATTGTCCTGTTTTTTGAATTTAGGAGGGTTTTTTTATTTTATGTGTTGAACTTGTCAACCCTTTTTTTCTCAATTTTGTAATTATCCCTTTTAACATTTATGACACGTTGACATTATTCTGTCACTCTTTGTAACGTTATTTTCGTGTCTTGCTCTGCCATTGTTCAGATTCTAGACTTAAGTTATTTGTACTTAGGTATTTGAAGAAAAATTAGGCACTTCAATAAATCTTTGGGAATTTCATCTATCTTCAATTGCTCAACGAAAGAGTTCACTATTCCTGCGTATGCCAGGAGATCCTTGTTATTCGTTTAGACTTTTGTATCGTGTGTGGAAAAGCCTATTTCTTTCATCGAATATTTTTGACAGTATATTTATAGTTTCCTTAAATGCAACTTTATCTGGTTTTCTGGGCAATATAAAGTTCGTATACTTAGTATTCTCGTATGCTCCTAGTTTATGTAATAAATAATAAACTGTTGATGTACTGCATGGTTATTATCTTTAAAGACATACATCGTCTGGAGATATAGACGAGCCGACTTCAGATAATTTGAGTGACTAGTGGCTGCGAATATTGCCAGGCAAGCGAAGGCGGCACTAAGACGCAGTTCCCAAGACTCCATTCGATCAGCGGCAACAAGTGACCTAGCAATTCCTAGCATGTGCTGATAGTTTATCCATAGATTGCTTGTTTTGGAGACCCTTATGATTTCATTCCTTATAATAGTTAGACTTTTGTAAATCCTACCGATTGAATTTGATTCCAACAATGACTTCAAGTCACATTAACCAGTATCCATCAGCATATACAGCCGCTCAAGTTCCTCTACTTGGTCGTGAATACCAGGTGCATGTTGTCCTGCCTTTCCGCTTATCATGTGTACGACGGCCGAAGCTCACAATATTTTAAGAGAAATATTCAAAACATGTTTTATGATGACACTGAATGTTACTTTTTAATTTTTATCCTTATTTCTTCTTTGCATCATGCACATTTATAACAGTTTAGAATCTTATACATCATGAATATTTATTAATTATTAAAATATGAAAAAAATAAATATTCGAGATATTTTTCAAGTTAAACTTTATAATCTTAAAGATGTATCTTAAAAATCACTTTAAATGGCTTTAATCACTTGTAACTTCTTGAAAAAATTGCTTTTTTATATTAACTTCACATCCATATTAAATACTGCCATAGAATAAATTCAGATTATTCACAGCCAGACTGAAATGTGTTTGCAAATATGTAGCCAAAAACTTGTAATGATGAAACATTTTATACAAAATAAATATACAGCTCTGATTATTATTGTACACATTAGTATAAAAAGAGTATATAGATATATAGAGAGATTGCGATGTAAAGTCAAATGATTTGACTTAGTATCTCAAATAGATAAAGACATCAACACTTCAAAGATGAGAGGTGAAGTAAATCAAGTCGGTCAGATAACAATGCAAACTGACGATATTAAATCAGTTCTATCGTTAATACTTTTTTGATGAAGAATTGTTCCAACCTGCAGACTAAATAATGAATATGTCCTATTTTTTAATATTTCTGAAGTTGTTATAAAAATAAATATGTTTCAATCGTAGTATAAATAAGCTGTGATCTCATCATGATGGTAATACGTGTCCGTATTTTTAGTGTTCATATTTAAGAAAACACTTTTTTTCTTTAATATCAACACCTAAAATACGAACATGTTGTACCAACCTGATGAGTTTGCAGCTAATTAATTAAAACTACGATCGAAATATTTCCAACGTATGTGTAAGCTTGATATGTTTGTATAGATAAAAAGTATTATATATATATATATATATATATATATATATATATATATATATATATATATATATATATATATATATATATATATATATATGCCCTTTGTGTACATGTGTGTCATTGGTGGATGTCTAAGATGATTTTGGCATTCAGAAGGAAAGTGATAATTAGGAGCAATAATGATGAATATTTACTCACTTTTGAATGGTATCGTTGAACATATTGTCCAGGTATTGTGCCCAAGCTTTGCTTCCGGCCGCAGCGGCTATCATATACTCAAGTAGAATGTTCCATCCCACAACAAAGCCGCACAATTCGCCCACCGTAACGTAACTGTAGAAATAAGCCGCTCCAGAACGGGGAAGACGCGCAGAGAACTCGCTGTAACAGAGACCTATAAACGAATGAAACAAAACACATGAGATATAATATCGTTTCCATAGTTCACAAACGTTACACATTTTTTGTATTTTGTTTTGTGTTCATTTAATCAACGCTTTATTCGACATCAATCTTTGCATAACATTATTTGAGTATATTTAACAGGTGTAAGTTATCTGATACGTAAATAAATAAGGTTTTAGAAAAGAAAAAAACATGATCGAGATTTTGCAATCAATCAAAACTGTGGCAATGTGTGTCTGTATTTTACATTGATGTATGCGCGCGTATGTGTACTTGGCCTAACGAAGCTAAGCCTTTACAATGTCTGCAAGTATGTAGCAAAACGATTTGTATAAATAAAAAACTGAAATTACAGCTGTACTTGTATTTGAGCAATATTATATTCACCCAGTAAGGTTTAAATCATATGAATCATCTGAATGTTTACATACACTAAACGCAATATTACATTATTGTACGTCGGTCGATTATTAAATTTATGACATAATTTTAATCTTAAATTTTATATTCAAGTTATGTAGATAAATACTTAACAATGTTTAACCATATATGTACGCGCGTTTCAAGAAATGTTATTAGCACTATTTCATAAGAGATGTTTGAAAAGCTTATATGAGTTTTTTCATGAGCATATAGATTATCAGTTACAATTTAGATAATATCTATTGTTCGGGAAAAATACATGTTATCTTAATTGTAATTAATATAAATGGTATACTCATAAAGAAAATCATATAAGTTTTACAAAATTTTTTCTGATACAATAGTAAAAATTAAATGATGTTCTGAAATGCGCGTAGCTATTGATAAACATTGTTCAGTGTTTATTTTCGCATCTTAATGATATTATTTGAGATATTAATGCTGTCATGAATTTTATAATATACCAAACTATAATATTAAGGCTCTGTTTGTCATCACCTGTTAACCATTGAGGGTATGTTTAGATCAGTATTTAAATACATCTTGGGATATTTAAACGGTTTAATTTGTTAAAAAAATGTATTAATTGATCTCATGTATATATTTTTAAAAGCGTTTTCTTTACTGAAAATAAGCCAAACACCCCTGAAGAGTGTTTCATAAAATTTATTGACTCAGAATATTCCTTCGTTAACATACAGAAAATGTATTACAATAAGAGAATGTATGAACGCTATCTTGACTTATTCAAGTGTCACGTGATTCAATCTTAACTGTGAACTGCTTTCTAAGTTCAACGCTTGTTCAGCAAAGTTAAACATAAACTAACTTTCTTTGCAGTTAAGAAATCGATTAGCAGTCTTTGATAGTGATAAAAGTAAATATAAATATTTGTATTCATCTAAGTAATGAATACTATTTGTATTACTCAATTTATATGTGTGTATATATACATTTATATACATATATATATACATATATATATATATATATATATATATATATATATATATATATATATATATATATAGTGATTATTTATATTCCAATGACATACAAAGTCTGTCTTTAATCAAATCATTTATTTTCATATTTATTCTTATTTTTCCATGGCAGAATTGCTTGTAGGCTTACAGTTGTTTATCAATACTTAAACTGCAGCAATTAACCTCATGTACTCGCTGTTCCTTAAACCCTTAAATGAAATGCATATATAAAGTGTCATATCCAGCACAGAGTCCGTTGAGAAAAAAACCCCAAAAAGCAAACAACAAAAAGCAGAAAACACGGACCATGGGTTTTTTCGCTAATGGGATTACGGAATTCTAATTTTCAATATATATATATATATATATATATATATATATATATATATATATATATATATATATATATATATGAGCAAACATTGTTAAACAAAAAGAAGTCATTGCTAAATTTTACCATTCGTTCAATATTTTTATGAACTTTTTAAGTTTCAAAATAAAAGAGATAAATCGATGTTCTATATGTATCACGAGTACTTTCGCTTCTTCAACGAATCTTCACGTGAAAAAAATTATGAACAAAAAGCTGTAGGAAAAAGACAATTACAAACCACAACTAAGAATCGAAAGTACTCGTGATACATATGGAACGTTTATTTATCTTTATGATTTAGAAAATTTAATAAATTTAAAACAGAGAAATAATTAACCAGAATAATTATGTTGTGCTTAACTATGTTGCTTAAGTGAGGGAATACTGCCTAAACACACCAACCTACAATATATACACATATATATATATAAATATATATATATATATATATATATATATATATATATATATATGATAAATGAAAGGATCAAATAATTCGAGGGTGTGAATTAAAAATGGACAGCGGAAGACCCAAGACTTAACGTTTCGCCCAGCTGTTACGTGGGGTTGTAAAAAGCGAAAAAATGCTTAATCATTTTTGTTCCACATTTTGTTATTTAACACTGGCGTTATTCTATTTGCGGATATTTAAAATATGATTTTAAATAATTACGGTATTTCGGTATCGTTTAGTCAATAATATTTTAATTGGTTTAAAAGTAATGTAAACATTTTACTATTTTTGTGATGGTAATGTAATAATCGCTACAAATTTCGTAACTTTCTATAGCGTCCAGGACTTGAAATGGCATAATTTTTGGGCTGTTATCATTTCAAGTAACATCATTGTTATGGTGACTTACCTATGTATAACATGGACTCTTCTTCTTTGCTCAATAAATGCCAACGGCAATTAACTCTCGCCGGTATCAGTAAGATAGAGTAGAGTACGTTGACTTCTTTCTTTCTTATCTCCTATTATATTGCGATTTTACTGTTATTGTTATTATTGTTATTATAGTTATTATTGTTATTGTTGTTGTTATACGGACTCTCTTTTAAGAGCCGAATTTTTTTCTCTCTGCTGTTTTTCAAAAACTTTTTTTTTCCGTTTTTAACAGATTTTTTCTCCGACCATGGCAACTAGCCTTGGGTCAAGAGAAAAGACAACAACAATGGGGTCGACACCTTCCCCCAACCTGGAACGTCGGGCTGGATAAAACTCCCGGCGGTGAACATAAATTTGGAGGAATTCCAAGCGAAAATGGAAAATTTTAAAACCAAAGTTACGAAGACAGGACTAATTATCGACCTCCTAAAACTTGAGAGGATCCAAAAGAAAACTCTAACGATGTTCGTTATGAACCGAAAAATTAAAAAATCCGTAAGGGCCTCTGTAGAGATTGTAACCAAGCTTTTAGCTTCGGTCGGTAATAGACCGGTTAAAATTATCAAGACACGCGGACATAACAACTGGTCTGCACTTTTTGCATCAGAGTTGGAGTGCATGACACTCGCGAAAAAAGAAATTATTACACCGGAGTATGTACTACGAATGGAACACCTTGAAAGACGGAGGACTACGATATTTGTATTTAATGTCCCCTTCTATATTGAAGGCGCTCACATCGGAGCTTTAAAAAAAATATGGAGAGCTAATGTCAGTGACGTGAGATCAGTACCTCTCCATATGGAATTTTGATATTCTTATCGACCAGAAGACGTTTAATGAGATATCGTATTATCTCGAAATTGAGAACAACAAACTGCCGGTTATTGTCACAGGAAGAAGACCGGCCTGTTGGAGATGCAATGCTATAGGGCATCTCACGTTCGACTGCTCAGAACGAAAAAAAACAGTCAACCCCAAAAATCATGTTGGAGCACATCTTGGCCCTAAAATTGGATATCCGCTGATAGAATCCCCCCACCTAAAAAAAAGACAAAGCAAGACATTGAAAAAGATTTTGCAGAATTCGACGACGAATACGACAAAGGGGAAGGATGGATCATTGTAACGGGAAAAAAAAACACCCGGAAGACTCGCCCTGGAGCAATTAAGGACGGAGGCGGAGGAAGAAATTAAAATGTCCAAGGATCCAGGGAAAGAATGATATGTCTACGCAGTCAACCTTAACAAAAAGCTGCGAGAGGAAGCACCACTCAACCCTAACTCCCCGTCCAAAACTCAAGACCCTATATATATACCCCCAAAAACACCCATTTCCTCACCCCCGAAAAAGTCCTCACCACACAAGATGCCGCCCCCAATCACCGCCATGAGAGAAAGGGAATATAAACTGATACCCCTTAGCCCAGCTCCCCAAAAATCTAGGATCAGTACCCCAAGACCCTCCCCGTTCGCCTCCCCACAACAGACCCCGAGACACACACCCGCTGCTTCCCCTAAGAACCCACAAATGCTCCCTCCCCTTCCCGGTTTCTCATGCACGCCCTAACGCCCACTCCCCCCGCTCCCCCCACTCCCCCCACTCCCCGTTGAAAACCGATATATCTGCCCCCCTCCGCCGCCCCAAACTCGTGAATTTGTTAATGCCCCCGTCAAAGGAAAGGGGAGGAAAAGACAGTCCTTCTACCCCGGTGAAGATATATGTAAGAGTTCAACAGAGGTTATCACCAGGGCGAAGGGTCACCACTTCACTGACTTAAAAAAATTACTGGCCTGTACAGAAGTTAAAGGCAAATCTATTGAAAATCCTTATAATTTCCCAAATGCCACCCGGTTATTAACTGTTATATGACCTCGAGAGGAGGGAAAATCAGTTTGGAGGAAGATGGAGGAGGCGAACATTGCGTTTGATATTTACCCGCAACTAGCGATTCATAAAACCCCAACCTTGAGAGAATTCCGCAAATCATGTCATGGGAGGGTCCCTATTATTTTTACATCCATCCCTTTACAGAGCTTTAAAATTAAGCTTCCCCTTTGATGTCGGCGGTGTGTCCAGCGATGGCCTCATCAATACTGCGATGGGCACTTATTCCATGGGAAAAACCGCCGGTATCTTGACCCTATCAATGTTCGTTGGAGAATCTCAACCCTAAAACACTACAATGGCACCCTTCTTAGCTAGTGTAAATGTCCGAGCTTTGAGGGCCGATTCTCGGAAATTACGATTATGCCTGGACCTTCAAAGCCTTGGAGTGGATGTATGCTGTGTCCAGGAAACTCACTTAATTCAAGGTGATTATTTAAGTGCGCTGTCTAGGGATTTCGATGTCTAATCAGCGTACTTCAATTCTAACTCAAGGGGGGTTTCCTGGCTAGTGAAACGAACTATAGATGCGTCGTGTGACCCTTGTTTTATCGATTCGGAAGGAAGGCTTTGCGTTCTGGAGGTTACCATAAAAGATAAAGCGTTTCGATTGATTGGAGTGTATGCGCCCAACCTCCAGGCTGAGCGTGATCCCTTTTTTTCAGCGAATTGAGCAGTCTATAAACACACCTCGTTCAGTTATCTTAGCGGGAGACTGGAACGCGGTCCTGGATCCCGATTTAGATCGCACAGGGAATCCTTCTAGGGGCACTAACAGAGATTACGATGCAAAAACATTTCGGGACTTTGTCGATGAGTTTGATCTTTTCGATAAATTCCGAAATAAAAAGCCTCGTGATATAGTGTGGACTTGGACAGCTAGACACGGCTCCGGTTCAGTACAGCTTTCGAGTTATATTGACCGGTTCTTAATTAGAAGAGTCGACGTAGAATTATTAGAATGTCCAAGTTTTCATAATATAGTTTACTCGGATCATAGACTTGTTCGTGTCCGTGTAAACTTAAATAGCCGTAAACCTAAATTAGCTGTGTACTGGAAACTCAACACATCGTTGTTCGATGTGAAGAGTTTCTGGGAACAGCTACTACTGACATATCAGCGGGTAATGATGGGGCTATAATTGGGAATACGTTGTGGGTGAAATTTAAGAAAACCATTAGGTCCTTTTCTGCTGACTTTAGCCAATGACTCAACCTAGAATCTAGAGCAGCAAAAGCGACACTAGAATCGAGATTAGATCGGGCGGTGGTGGCGGCGGATAGTACTAATGTTACTATAATTAAGGCGAAGCTCGCCTCCTTGACTAGCAATGAACACGAAGCTTCTTTAATAAAGGCTAGGGTAAAGAAAATGCCTCATGAGGTGGCAAACATGGCCGCTGAATTGCGTGCAGAGGAACGTCGACGCGCTACCAGTCGAAATATCGCACGTGTCACATTGCCGAGCGGACGTACCATGACCACAAACTTTTAGAGGCGTTTCGTAATCACTTTCAGGATCTTTTTACCAGGGAGCCCGGTTTGTCTTTAGCGTATTTCGACCCCTATTCAGCTGACTTTCCTCGCCTCGGGGCGACCGAAGCGGCTATGTGCGAAGGTTGCATAACGGAGATAAGGTCATGGAAGCCCTAAAGGGAGTCGGCCTATATAGATCTCCTGGGATCGATGGTTTGCCCTACGAACTGTATTTGAGGTTGTCGCACATTTTTGTACCCTTGCTGACAGTTTTATTTAACGCTTGGTTTAGGAACGGGTCAATACCTGAGTACTTTACCAAGGGGATTGTGAAATTGTTACGCAAGAGCAAAGATGGTGGGGATGGGATAAATAATTTTCAGCCCTTAACTATGTTAAACACAGAGTTAAAGATTTTGGCCAAGATTTTAGCCAATCGCCTGCAGGCTGTTTTGGCTGGTCTGATTTGCCCTGAACAGACTTGTTCTGTGAAGGGTAGGACCATTCAGGATAATTTGCACGCGATACGCTCAATCGTTGAGAAAGTCGACACAGAAGCCGCGCTGATCAATTTAGATCAGTCGAAAGTATTCGATAGGGTGGACCATCGCCGCTTGGAGGCTGTTTTGTCATCGGCCATTTTGGCCCGCAGTTTCGCTCCTGGATTCGCCTCTTGTATGCAAACCCCGGGGTGCTGGTGGAAGTGAATTGTTTGAGGTTAAAGCCCATCAAATTATCCAGATGACTTCGTCAGGGTTGTCCGCTTTTACCGATGCTTTATGTGCTTGTGTTGGAACCCTTCCTTCGCAGGCTCAGGGAGAACTCGGTTTTACGCTGAAATTTAAAAAAAAGGATCATCATGTTTGTCGTTGACAAAAAGACGAAAAAAGTTATTAGATCATCTTCGGATCTTATTGCGAAATTACTGGCAACAGCAGGATATAGACCCCTAAGGATTATCAGATGCAAAGGCTACAATACTTGGAACACTTTGTTTCCAAATGAAGAACTTTGTTTAAAACTATCACAAACGGACATTATAACCAAAGACTACATTCTCTGAATGGAGTATATGGGCAAACGGAGACCCACTTAATTCCAGGTGACTATTTGGGTGCGCTGACTAGGGGTTTTCACATCTACTCAGCGTACTTCGATTCTCGCTCAAGGGGTGTTTCCTCGCTAGTAAATAAGTATTTAGATACGTCGTGTGACTCTTGTTTCATTGATCCGGAAAGTACGCTGTGCGTTCTGGATATTACAATAAAAGATAAGGCATTTCGACTCATTAGGTTTTATGCGCCCAATATCCATTCTGAGCTTTATCATTTCTTTCGACGGATCGAGAAGTTCATGAGTACAACTCTGACGGTCATCTTAGCGGGAGACTGGAATGCAGTCATGGATCACGATATAGATCGTAATCGGGGTAGGGGATCTAAAAATAATCGGGATGCTAAGGCATTTCGGGACTTTGTCAATAAGTTTGATCTTATCGATAAATTCCGGAATGAAATGCCCCGTTATAGCGTATGGACTTGGGCAGCTAGGCGCGGCTCCGGTGCGGTACAACTTTCGAGTTATATCGACCGGTTCTTAATTAGGAGAGTCGACATAGAATTATTAGAATGTCCAAGTTTTTATAAGATAGTTTACTCGGATCATAGACTTGTTCGGGTTCGAGTAAACTTAGATAGACCTACACCTAGATGGGCTGGGTACTGGAAGCTCAACACTTCGTTGTCGGATGTGAAAACAGCTATTACTAACCTTACAGCGGGAATTGACGGGGGTGTAATTGGGAATAGGAAGTGGGTTCATTTTAAGAAGGTAATTAGGGCCTTTACTGCTGATTTTTACGACGACTCAATCTAAAAACTAGAGCAGCTAAAGTGGCACTAGATTCTAGATTAGATCTGGCGGTGGAGGCAGGGGATAGTACTAAAGTTACTATAATTAAGGCAAAGCTTGTGTCTGTGGCTATGCATCAGCACTAAGCTTTAGTGATTAGGGCTAGGTTAAAGAGAATGCCTCAAGAAGCAACAAGTATTGCATCTGAATTGCGTGCAGAGGAACGTCGACAAGCTGCTGATCGGCATATCGCATGTGTCTCATTGCCGGATGGACGTCTCGTGACCACAAACGAAGGTATTCTGGAGGCATTTCGTTTTCATTTCCAGGATCTTTTTACGAGGCCACCCGGTCTGTCATTAGCACATTTGGACCCCTATTAAGCTGACTTTTCTCGTCTCGAGGCGACCGAAGCAGCTATGTGCGAAGGTGGCATAACAGAGAAATAAGGCCAGGAAGCCTTAGGGCGGGTTGGCCTTAACAAGTCTCCCGGTATTGATGGTTTGCCCTACGAGGTGTATTTGAGGATTTTGCCATTTTTGTACCCTTGCTGACAGTTTTATTTAACTCGTGGTTTAGGAATGGGACTATTCCTGAGTATTTGACCATCGGTATAGTGAAGTTGTTACGCATAAGCAAAAATGGTGGGGATGGGTTAGAAAATTTCCGGCCCTTAACGATGCTTTATACAGAGTTAAAGATTTTGGCCAAGATCTTAGCCAATCGCCTGCAGGCTGTTTTGGCTGGTCTAATCAGCCCTGAACAGACTTGTGCTGTAAAGTGTCGGACCATTCAAGATAATTTGCACTCGATACGCCTGATCACAGATAAAGTTGACACAGAAGCCGCGCTGATCAATTTAGATCAGTCCAAAGCATTCGATAGGGTAGACCATCGTTATTTGAAGACTGTTTTGTCTGCGGCGGGTTTCGGTACGCAGTTTCGCTCTTGGATTCGCCTCTTCTATGCGAACCCCGGTGTGCGGGTAGAGGTGAATGGTGTGATGTCTGAGCCCTTCAGATTATCTAGATCTCTTCGGCAGGGATGTCCGCTTTCACCGATGCTTTATGTGCTTGTGTTGAGCCCTTCGTTCACAGGCTAAGGGTGAATCCGGTCTTAAATGGGATTACTTTGCCAGGTGCTTGCACCACGTTAAAGTATCCGCCTTTGCCGACGACTTGACTGTGCTTGTAACGAGCAGTGCCGAGATTAGTGTCGTCGACAGAGAAATCAGAATGTATGAAACGATAACAGGGGCCAAAATTAACTGCGACAAGTCTGTTGGCTTGCGCATTGGTGCCTGGAGGGGTGTACCCTACAGGGACCCTTTAGCTGGACAGACGGGTCTTGCAAGCTACTCAGCGTCTGGATCGGTCCTGATCTGCAGCTGGAGAAAAATTGGTCGGAAGTATTGAGAGCGATTCGAGCCGCAGCTGGTCTGTTGATCCGTAGAAATCTTTCATTAAAAGGGAGAGCGGAGGTGTGTTGCTCTCACATTTATCCGATCATCCTATATCGACTATCAGATCATCCTCTCCGTCGGATACACTGCTTGAGATGCAGCAGGCTTTTTTCAAGTTTTTGTGGCTTGGCAAGGCCCCTATGGTCCGTCGCGAGATTTGTTATCTCCATCCTTCTGAAAGCGGTCTAGGTATTCCAAACATCGAGATTCGACGTCATACATTTCGGCTTTTTTATCCAGATCGAATGAGTTCACAATCTGAAGGAAACGGTGTCTTCTGGAAGGAAGACACTAAGAAAGCCTGTCCGGCTTTTAAAAGTGTGCACTTGGCTGAGGGGGAAGCACACAGGTTGCCCCGAGGCGAGTGCTCCTTTTTTCGCGAATGTAGACACGCTTTGAAGTTCTTCTTTAGGGTGAAAGAAATCCTCTTTGACACCCTGCTGTTGTCCCGAAAGGCATTATATCAGGTTATGGTGAGGGGGACTGTTCGGGATTACAAGATTGAGGGGCTCGCTTTGGCGAGGGGGGAGCTACGCTCAATCTGGCCTTGGGCGCCTGGGTTACGGGGCTTTGATAATAACGAGGCAACGCTTACCTGACTGATAATAAGAAATGCTCTCTGGGTCGGTAAGAAGCTTCACTCAGCTGGCTTGGTGAGTTCACCGACTTGTGTTAGATGTGGTGATGAAGACGAGACCGTAAGTCACGCCTTCTTTTATTGCCGCATCGTTGTGCCGCTGATTAGGCTTATTACATGTCTCATGGTTCGCATACTTAACGTATCGTCTTTTGACCTGGAACCTATCAATGTATGTAGCAACTGGGTTCCGACAACAGATAGGCTGACACGTTTTTTGTTCTTAAGCATACTAGCCGTTATGAGAGACGCGATATGGAAAACTCGTATGAAGCCAGTCTACGGAGCTGAGACCTTCACTTCTCTCGACCTTATAATGATTTTCAAATATTACATGAAAGCTCGCATTAGGGCCGAGAGGGTGATACTCTCTCTGGCAGATTTTGGTGAAAGGTGGGTGAGAGGTGCGCGACTGTGTAGAGTGACAGAAGCTAGATTAGAGTGGTATAGGATATTAGGTTACAAAAACGAACTTCGATTACGACCCAGTTATAAATTAGTTTAGAGACATGTTTCTGTTAATTTAAGTTAATAATTTAGCTAATGTGTGAATGAGTTCATTATGGCCCTTTTTATTTTCGTCCTTCACCCTTCATTAATAATTGTTTTTTGTCCCCATTTAGTTCGTAACTCTCCATCCCATCCCTCCTAGGTGACAGAGCGCTTTATTTGCCAGGATGCAGGTCACCCTTCGATATTTTTGAATGTGGTGTTGTTAAATAAAGCGTTGGGACCTGCATCAACCTCTTTGTTTCGATTTCGATTGGAAAATCTGCGTATCTGCCACAGTTTAGTAATGGGAGGGGGGTCTTTTTACTAACTTGAAAATGTTTTCATTGTAAATATTCATATATATATTTGTACATAATTTTTTATTACCATACCCCCCGTTGCATATTTTACATATATGGGTTTTAAGTAGGATTTTCATGGAGCAAATTCTTTTGGTGATCGGAGAAGGATGTATAGTATAAATGTGGTATTTTGGTGATTCATGGTCCCGAATGAAGCTAGCTAAATTAGATTAGTTTGATTTGTTAGTGAAGACCTAACCTTTCCCATCTCCCTTTTCAGCCTTGTGCCACATTTTATACGTTTTTGGTATAAATATATACTAATCAGTAAGATAGACGAACTCTACTTACCAGGCGCATATTTCTTCCCTCTGTACTCTCTTTTCTTAATATACTTGTTTCTACGTTATACCGTGTTCGTGTCTTCATTTCGGTCCCTTCAAACAGGGCCACAACAACTTGGCGACGAAGGATTCGAAAATCTACTCTCTCTCTATTTTCTAACCACCAGACAATAATTGGCAATCTGGAATTACGTCAAATTTTTCCTACGTACTCATCTTTGAACAAACGAAAGTTTCCGAATGAAAAAAAAATCCAGCGTAAGACAAACACTGGCAAATGCACGAGGAATTTAAAGACGAACGTGGAGGAAGCTACACAATCACCAAAGTTTTAAAACAAGTTTATCCGGCGGACAAAGAAAAAAATCTCGAAAATCGGATTTTTTTTAGCAAGTAAATTCATGTTATTTTTTTTGTTCTTCGTCTCTTACGAAAAAATATGAACTAAGTTATTTTTTCTAGAAGGACACTCGTGAGTTATTATTTTATTCCGGTACTGAGTTAATATTTTTTAACAAAGGAATATAATACAATTCTTTTTCTCTCTCCAAAGAAAAAAAAAAGAAAAATATTACCGCCGAAATTTAAAACCTATTTTTTTTGTCAAGCAAACAAAAAAAAAAAAGGGTTGACTTTTATTTATTTTTCTGGTTGAAGAACTAATTACCTTAGCTGCGAAATATAAGAGAAAGAAAGCTGTATTGTATAATGACAGAACAGTAATCATGGAAGATTTCAAAGCTATGATGTTAGAACTCGTGAAATTCCAAACCGAACAACACGCTCAAATGGAAGCTAGATTTCATTTTACCAAAATACTGTTTGGAGTACAATTGACAGTTTTTCTTATTCTCCAGACAACGATAGAACATTTGCTTCATATTTTAGAAGGTATGAAGATCTTTACAATATAGATTGCGAAAATTGGGCGAACGCTAAAAAAGTTCGATTACTCATTAGAAAATTAGGGACCATCGAACATACAAAGTTTGTTGACTATATATTACCCCGTAAGACCAGCAATTTAACTTTCTCGGAAGCGGTTAAGTTATTGACGGAGTTGTTTAGCCCCAAAATTTCCCTTTTACACAAAAGATGGAAGTGCATAAATTTAGCGAGAAAAGATTGCGAGGATTACACGAGTTTCGCATCAGTAGTGAATAAACACTGTGACGATTTCAAGCTTGCCGAACTAAGCGCAGATGATTTCAAATGTTTAATTTTTGTGCAAGGACTGATATCAGCTAAAGACGCCGAAGTAAGACGCAGAGTTCTGAATAAGCTGGAAAATGAGCCGGATATAACCTTACAAAAAGTCACAGAGGACTGCGAAATATTTGTAAGCGTGAAGCAAGAACCGAAAGACATATAATAATGGGGCATAGCACACATAAGAAAGGTACGACAGAAATCATATCCTAACTTTCCTTCAAAATCGAGTTAATCCAAAAAAAGTGACTTTTCTCACTTTTCGGCCAAAAACAAATTACTCTAAGAACAAGCAAAACAAATTACCACCTAGCCACTGTTCGCGCTGTGGTGCTCTTCATTTGAATATGGATTTCCCCTACAGGTTTAAAACTTGTTTAATTTGTAACAAAATCGGACACAAGAGCTCACATTGTAGAGAAAATAAAGGATTTAAAAGCTGGATAAAAATCGCAAGATCAGACGAACAGGATAGCATAAACATAAGGAAGTACGTTCAAGTACAAATCCTTAACGAAAAAAGTAAGTTACAATTAGACTCCGGATCTGATTTAACTATTATCAACCTGCAGACATGAAAAAGATTGGATAAACCAACCATGTTAAAATCAAACAAAATAGTCAGGTCGGTGACTGGAGAGAAAATAAAATTCGAAGGTGAGATTCTAACTAACGTTAAGTTTAACGGGAAAACCAAAAAATTAAAAATGTTCGTGTTAAAACACACTTGCAATTTATTTGGGACAGAGTTGATGAGCGAATTTAATTAATGGGATTTACCCATTAACGCTTTTTGGCAAAAAATAGAAAGTCTGACAACCGAAGCAAATAAATTATAGGAAGATTTGTAAAACACCTTCCCAGAAGTTTTTTCAAATGGACTGGGTCGATGCAAAAAGATGGCGGCAAAATTTGAATTAAAGGAAAACATCCAACCCGTTTTTAAAAAGAAAAGAAATGTGCCTTTCGCCTAACTCGAGTAAATAAATGAAGAACTAGACAGACTAGTTAAGACCGGCATTCTATTGAATATAGCCAATGGGCTGCTCCGACTGTCTATGTTAAAAAGAAAACTAAAGAGATCCGTGTCTGCGCCGATTTTTCGACTGGATTGAACACGTCATAAAAAGATTACCATTATCCTCTTCCGTGCCCAGATGAAATATTTACTAAATTAAATGGAAGAAAGATTTTTCTCCAAAATAGATTTAAGTGACGCATATTTACAGATTCCCGTGGAAGAAGAGAGCTCGAAACTATTATGTATTAACACCGATCGCGGGTTATACAAATTCGAGAGACTCGCTTTCGGTGTCAAGGTCGCACCAGCGATATTCCAGCATACTTAGACGACATTCTAATGACTAGTCATACCAAAGAACAACACCGGGAACACGTCTACAAAGTTGTCTCGCGAATCCAAGAGTACGGTTTCAAACTCAAAGGAGCCAAATGTGATTTTTTCATGGATTAAATCAAATATCTGGGCCACATTATTGTCAAAGATGGCAGAAGACCAGACCCATAACGGGCTACTGCAATTCAGGACATGCCGGCTCCTGAAAATACTGCATCTTCACAAAGTTGTCTCGGACTGGCTAACTACTACCAGGTTTTCATACCCAATATGTATAACCTCCGTGCTCGAATGAATGCACTTCTGAAAAAAGACAAAGAGTGGGAATAGACAGCTTAATGCCAGGAGGCATTCGAGTAAAACGAAAAAAGTCCTAACATCCGATCTTTTTCTAACTCACTATAATCCAGACTTAGAGATTATTGTCGCTAACGACGCAAGCTCATATGGCATCGGGGCATGCATTTTACACAAAATGCCAGACGGGACTCACACACCAATAGCTCACGCATCAGGGACACTGCTACCCGCAGAAAAGAACTACTCCCAAATAGAAAAAGAGTCTTTAGGGATCATATTTGCAGTTTCGTAATTCCACCGTGAAATACACGGTAGATTTTGTACCTTACAAACGGATCATAAACCTTTACTCACAATTTTTGGGTAAAAAAAGGTCTGCCCGTACACACAGCTAACAGACTTCAGAAGTGGGGAACAATCCTTTTAAATTATAATTTTAAGATGGAATACCTCCCCTCGATAAAAATCTGTCACGGTGACGGATTGTCAAGACTAATCCCAAAACGTAGTGAACCCCTGGAAGACACTGTGATTACCTCCCTTCGAACGGAAGGAGAATTTAACTCTACATTACGGAACACAGTAAGGGAACTTCCCGTGTCACTGCACGAAATAAAAATGAAAGCCCTCGCTGACGAGTTTATTAAAATGACCAATACTAAATTTATTGAAAAGGACCAAAAAACTTCAGACATGTTCTCCCTATGCGATGAGGTACTCATGTATAGTGAGAGAGTAGTCATTCCCAAAACTCTTCAAAGGAGAATTTTTAAGGATTTCCATGTTGGACACCCAGGGACTACAATAATGAAGAGTTTGATGAGGAGCTACGTGTACTGGCCTAACATGAACCAGGATATCGAGAAAATCGTGAAGACGTGCAAAGGCTGTGCATTGGCAGCAAAGGCACCTCCCATCAAATACAGTCCTTGGCCAAAAACGGACCGACCATGGCCCAGGATCCATATAGACTTCGCAAGCGATTTCAACTATTTAATTGTAGTAGATAGTTTCACAAAATGGCCCGAAGTGTGCCGATGTAAAAGTCCAACGACGGAAGCAACCATAAACTTCCTCTACGAATTGTTCGCCCGTTTCGGGGTGGTGGATTATTTAGTCAGCGACAACGGAACACAGTTCACGTCCGCTCAATTCAAGGAATTCTGTGATACGTTCCAAAATAGAACATATTACGACCCCAGCATACCACCCGAGATCAAATGGCCAAGCAGAGCGTTTTGTCGATACACTGAAAAGAGACCTGAAAGAGCTAGAGGCACTTCTACGGAAAAAAAGCCCTACAACAGTTCCTTCAGGTGTACAGGATAACGCCAAAACCGAATACACCATCTTCATTATCCCCTGCTGAGGTAATGTTTGCGCGCAAGATACGATCCGTTTTTGACAAACTGATGCCAAAACAAACAAAACCGGGACGAACAAATGCAGTACCAGGAAAACGTTACGTCCCAGGCGAAAAATATTTTTTAAATGTGTAAAAATAATAAATCGTTCTGGGAACTGGGGACAATTAAGAAGCGGATTGGAAATATGGTATACATAATTCAAGGCCCTAAGTTCTCTCATAAGAGACATTTAAATCAATTAAAAAACGACTATCGGACGAAACCGACAGCGCTCCCCAGGAAGAAGAAATTATAGACACCATATATGACACCTTTTACATTGAGATCCCCAGGCAGCTCCGGAACCAAGACAATCAAAAAGGAAGCGATGACTAACGGATCTTATTGTTATAGATCCGAAAAGGAAACGCTATTAATTCTCCTGCGGAGGTAATACTTGGGAGGGGGCGTTATGGTGACTTACATATGTATAACATGAACTCTTTTTCCTTGCTCAATAAATGCCAACGACAATTAACTCTCGCCGGTATCAGTAAGATAGACGAAGTCTACTTACCAGGAGCATATTTCTTCCCTCTGTAGTCTCTTTTCTTAATACACTTGTTTCTACTTTATACCCTGTTCGTGTCTTGATTTCGGTCCCTTTAAACCAGGCCACACCAATTATTATTAAATTATAACTCGAGGTTTTGAATAAAATGTGTGTTCATCTGCCAATTTTACATTTTAAATAACATGTTTGTATTATTTGTCTCATAAACGACTTAGATAGTCTACCTGTTGATATGTCACGTTTAAGTTGATAATCTTTTTGTATATTATCTCTAATGTTCAAATAGCATTTCAGAGGTTTACATTTTGATTGAATGAAGGCGTTTGAATAATATCTGATCATATTTGTTCATATTCTGTGTATACAGCCTCGATGAAATCGTTTTATTAGCTAAAACCGAAGAAGCTTATCTGTTGATTTCTTCTGTAGAGTTATTCATGAATCATTCCTTGGAACAGCAGTAACGATGAAAACTTTGCTCTGCAGAATTTAAAGATATCTATTTACTTGTCATGACGACAGAGACACGGAGAGGAAAGCATCCGTTAGTGACGAAAAAAGCTGCACTGAAGGGAGATATAAAAGAAACGTTCACTTTATTAAAGGAAACTCCTGGATTGAGCAAATTATATTCAAAAAAATCAGATGAATATTTTTATCATTTGCCTACTTACCGTTTATTACTTTTGGATCAGTGAACATCGTTTTGAATATAATCTTTCCGAAGTTTTTTGATGATTATTCGGACTACGATACACATTTTGGATATTATTCCGAAAACGTTTCGAACAATGTAATCTACGATCTCTTTCAGTTGAATCATGTTTAATTGGAACTATATGGAATTTTCAACGGGATCGTTTATTTAATCCTCGATGGTAGATTGTTTTCATTTCGTCCTACTTAGTCGGATAAGGATTATTAAGTAAGTCATAATTATCTTATTCTTACTATCGCTAATGAAGATTTAACTATTTCACTTCCACAAGACTGTCACTTAAAACTCATTGTCACTTAACATAGTCATCCATTGCATTACGTGTCCATATGAACTGAAAATTCTCGAATTCGACAAGATGCATCTGAATAAGATAAGACGTTACATCGGCGGAAACTTTGTGAGAATAACTTTAAAGATGAATTAATTATTCAAATAATACAAATTGGCTTGTATATTTCTTGAAATTTATGTTTCCAGGTACAATGACTTTAATTCAGGTACAATGACTTTATATGTTCTCCTAACAAGATGTTCTATTCAACATATGGGTCCCTCTATTTGCTTATTTATCGAGGAAAATGCTATTAGAAAATAAAACGTGACAGGCCGACTGACGTAGAAACCTCTTATCTTGATGCGTGAACTCATATGGTCACGCCTTTTCAACTTAAGCGTGATAGACTTACTGATGGAAATTATTTAGTTTAGAAAAGTATAGACACATTCAATCGTTTACTGATGAAAGATAGTTTATTTAAACTAAAAGGTAACTAAGCGACTGACGGAATATGTTTTTCAGTCCTCTTCGAATGTATTTTTTCGGAAGTGTGTGAGGTGCCTTAAATATTTCATGTATACATTCATGCGAACTGAATCCACTTATAATATAACGAGCACTTTCTCTGTCTGTCTTTCTGTTTGTCTGTCCGTCGTGGAGAATTTTTGTAAACGAGAGAAGGGGCGGGGGACGGTGGGGGGTAATTATTATTTAATTAATTTCAAAGTCAGAAACATAAACATCAGGGCACATATTAACGACTAAATAAACAATAAATAATGTCGGCGCTGACGCCGCGATTCGAACTTGCAACTGTAGCGTCAACGAGGAATTTGGACCTATTTACCCCCCCCCCAATTTTTTTGGGGGGCGGAAAAAAAATTTTGTGAGGAAAACATTTTTTTTTATTTTTAACCAGAAAAACTTTTTTTTTGTAACTAAAAATGTCTCACCACCCAAAAACGCGGCAGCCTTGCAAAAAATAGACGACCGTTAAGGAGTCTATTTTCGCTAGTCTACTCATAGTAACATGCGCATGTTTTCTGTGTGTATGTGTGTCTGTCTGTCCGTTAATCACATATTTTAAAGAAATATCTTAACTTCTGTTAGAAATGAAAAATGTTGCATGACTACTGAATATTTATTTCCGAATGGAAAATTAAAAATTCGTCATTAGCTTTGTAATATTGTAACTTTATTTATATTTAGTTGGCTTATGCATCTTTCATCTTTAGTTGTCTTCATGTATCTTTAGTTGGCTCTATGTATCTTTAGTTGGCTTAATGTGTCTTTAGTTAGCTTTATTTGTCTTGAGTTGGCTTTATGTATTTAGCTTGTGCTGTATGTATCTTTAGTTGGCTTTATGTATCTTTAGGTAGCTTTATTTGTCTTTATGTATTTTAGTTTGTGCTGTATGTATCTTTAGTTGGCTTAATGTGTCTTTCGGTAGCTTTATTTGTCTTTAGTTGTCTTTATGTATTTTAGTTCGTGCTTTAGTTTGTTTATGTATCTTTAGTTTATATATGTATCTTTAGTTGGCTTATGTATCTTTAGTTGGTTTATATATATTTTACTGTCTATGTATTCTTAGTTGTCTTATGCATCTTTGGGTGTCTTTATGTATTTTTAGTAAGCTTATGTATCTATAGTTGGCTAATGTATATTTAGTTAGCTTATGCATTTTTAGTTGGTGTATTTATCTTTTGTTTTCTTATGTATCTTAAGTTTGTTTATGTGTCTTTTATTGGCTTACGTATCTTTAGTTGTCTGAGTTATCTTTGATTTGTTTATGGATCTGTAGTTCGTTTACGCATACGTATTGTACTGTATGCATATTTAGTTGGAGTATGTATCTTTTGTTGGCTGATGTATCTGTAGTTTGCTTTATGCATCTTAAGTTTGCTTTAGTTATCTTTAGTTGGTACATGTATTTTAACTTGGCTTAATGTATCTTTAGTTAGCATTAATTATATGTATTTGGCTTGATGTATATTTAGTTTGTTTCTGTAGTTTTAGTTCGTATTCCGTATCTATGGTTGGTCGTAGGTATGTTTAGTTTGCTTACGTATATTTATATCTGTTTTTAGTCAGTAAAGGCGTCTGTTCCACCGTCGCACTTTGTATTTTAGTTGTATGAACGTATATCTAGAGGGCCCTGCTTATATTTTGTTCCCTTCTTAAACTTAAGTTTTCAATAGCATTTCCATCACGCACTAAATGTACAACACATTTATTTTCACTCTGTAGCAAATGTTGCTTCTAAAATCTTTACATCAGTTTACCCACCTATAAAATATTTAAATTCTGATGGAATTTTCTTCCTACTTAAGAGTCTTAAAATAGAGTTCTGTTGCCACGTATGGTGCGATGCCGCTCACAGCACTTGTGTAATTGTTGACTTTCGATACTTACAAAACCTTGATTAACAACTAATGTAAAAGTTAAGAAATTATGGATTTAATCGTATATATAAAAATCCTTACCTAACGGGTCATATATTATGTGTGTTATGTTAGAATCTTCGTTAACTCTTATTCGTTAGTTAAAGTCCTTCAATTAAATGTGTTATTTTGCTAGAGGAAGATATTTTTCAAAAGTAATACACACACCTACATCGCTCTTATTTGCTGTTTAAAGCGTATATTTACTTTTATATTTTTTGGTTAGAATTGTATCTTCTCAATATATACGTTAATGTCACAACAATTGAATTATAGTTGCTTTCTTAATAGGTTTTTAAAATCATAACTAGTAAATAATTGTTATCTTGTGAATACAAATACGATCTCACAAATCGTCTCCTGATAATGGCGGCTATTCGCGTACCAATTCAGTTTAATTCGCTTTTGCCCTTTTCTCTCCACTTAACGTCAAACTAAAGTTTCTGTATAAAGAGGAAAAATAGAAGCAAAAATATTGATTTTCCTTGATTAACTATTGTACATTTTGAATGATTCAATCAAATTGGAATTGCGTTTCAAATTGGAAACATTCAAATTTCGTCATTAGCTTTGTAACATTGTCACAAACTTTCTTAGTTGGCTCGATTTATATTTAGTTGGCTTATGCATCTTTCATTGCTGTCTGTATCTTTAGTTCTGTTATGTATCTGTGGATGTTTTTATGTATCTATTGGTGTTTTTAATTGGCTTAATTTATCTTTAGTTTGCTTTATTGGTATTTAGTTAACTTTATGTATGTTTAGTTGACTTTATGTGTTCGAGTTAGTTTATGTATCTTTAGTTGGCGTATTAATCTTTTGTATACTCATATATCTTTAGTCGGATTATGCATCTATAGTGTGCGTATTTATCTTTAGGTTGTTTTGTATATTTTGTTGTCTTATGTATTTTTAGTTGTTTCATGTATCTTTAGTTGGCTTTATCTATTTTGAGTTAGTTTATGTATCTTTAAGTGGCTGATGTATATTTAGTTAGTTTATGTAACTTTAGTTTGTTTATGTATCTGTATTTGGTTTATGCATCTTAAGTTGGCTTATGTATCTGAAGTTTGTTTATGTATCTATTGTGGGCTTATTTATTTTTACTTGTGTCATATATCTTTTTACTGGATTAAATATACATATTTTGTTTCTGTATCGTTAGTTGGTTTACCTATATACATTCTACTTTATGCGTTTTTACTTTGGTTATGTATCTTTAATTAGCTGAATTATCTTTAGTTAGCTTTATGTATTTATATGTGGCGTATGCTTTTTAAGTTGGCTTTAATATCCTCAGTTGGCTTTATGTATATTTAGTTTGCTTTATTTATATGTAGTGCTTCATGCATCTTTAGTTTGCTTATGTATTTATAGTCAGCTTTATGGAATCTATTGTTCGTTTTATGTATATTTTGTTTGCTTATGTATGTTCATATCCGTCTGTTAGTCAGTAATTACGCCCGTTCTTTCGTCGCACTTTAAGTTTAATGACCGCATATCATGAGTGCCCTGCTCACGTATCTGTTGCTTTCTTAAACTTAAGTTTTCAATATCATTTCAATCACGCACACTAAATGGACGGACAATTTATGCTGACTCTGTAGCGACTATTTCTTCCAAGATCTTTGCATCATGTTACCCATCCAGAAAAAATTACTTCTCATGAAATGTACTTCCTATAGAACAGTCCTAAAATGGATTTAAGTTGGCAGGTATGGTGCGATGCTGATCAAAGCACTTGTTTATGTTTTTGTTCGACTTCGGATACTAGCAAAACATTGATAAACAACTAATGTAGAATTAAAGAAATTATAGATTTAATCGTATATATAAAAACATCTTTACCTAACCGGTAATAGATTGTTTGTGTTATGTTTAAATCCTCGTTAAGTTGTGATTTTGGCAGAAACGTATTTTTTGAAAAGTAACACAAACACATACATTGCTTTAATTTGTTGCTTAAAGCATATATCTACATTTATATTTTTCCGTACGAAGTTTATATTCAAAATATATACCTTAATGTCAAAACAATTGTATGATAGTTGCTTTTCTTAATAGGTAACTTTAATAATTACTAGTAAAAAAATGTTATTTTGTGAATAAAAATAGTCGATCTAACAATTCATCTCCTGATAATGACAGCTATTCGCGTACCAATTCTGTTAGATTCGCTTTTGTCATTTTCTCTCTAAATAACGTCAAATCCAGTTTTTGTAAGAAAAGGAAAAAAAACAAAAGTGAAAACATTAATTTACTTTGATTAATTATTGTATATTTGATTATTCAATCAAAATGGAATTGCGTTTTCGATCGGAAACACTAAAATTTCGTCATTAGCTTTCAAACATTGTTACAACTTTCTTAGCCCGCTTTGTTTACATTTAGTTAGCTTATGCATCTTTCATAGCTGTCTGTATCTTTAGTTCGTTTATGTATATCAAGTTGTTTTCATGTATCTTTAGTTGTCTTTATTTATCTTTAGTTGGCTTTATATGTCTTTAGTTGTCTTTATTTATCTTTAGTTGGCTTTATATGTCTTTAGTTGCTTTTATCTGTCATTAGGTGTCTTTATTTGTCTTTAGTTGGCTTTATATGTCTTTAGTTGCCTTTATTTGTCTTTATTTGTCTTTATATGTCTTTAGTTGTCTTTAGTTGTCTTTATTTGTCTTTAGTTGGCTTTATATGTCTTTAGTAAGATTTATTTGTCTTAAGTTGTCTTTATTTATCTTTAGTTGTGTTTATGTGTCTTTAGTTGGCTTTATTTATCTTTAGTTGTCTTTATTTGTCTTTAGTTGTGTTTATTTGCCTTAAGTTGTCTTTATTTATCTTTAGTTGTCTTTATTTGTCTTTAGTTGGATTTATATGTCTTTAGTAAGATTTATTTGTCTTAAGTTGTCTTTATTTATCTTTAGTTGTGTTTATTTGTCTTTAGTAAGCTTTATTTGCCTTTAGTTGTCTTTATTTGTCTTTAGTAAGCTTTATTTGTCTTTAGTTGTCTTTATGCATTTAAGTTGATGCTTTAGTTTGTTTATGTATCTTAAGTGTGTTTATGTACCTTTAGTTGCCTCATGTATCCTTTGTATGCTTATGTATCTTTAGTTGATGTACGTATCTGTTGTTGTCTATGTATTTTAGTTGTCTTATATATATTTTTAGGTGTATTTATGTATTTTAGTTAGCTTACGTATCTTTAGTTGGCTAATGTGTGTTTAGTTCGCTTATATATCTTAAGTTTGTTTATGTGTCTTTTGTTTGCTTAGGAATCTTTAGTAATCTAATGTATGTTTAGATTGTTTATGTATCATTTGTTGGTTTCTGTATCTTGAGTTCGTTTACGTATATTTATTCTACTTTATATATATTTAGTTGGTGTATGTATCCGTTGTTGGTAGATGCATCTATAGTTGGCTTTATGTATCTTAAATTTGCTTTATGTATCTTTAGTTTTTTACATGTATTTTAAGTTGGCTTTATGTAGGTTTAGTTAGGTTGATTAATACGTTTTTGACTTTATGTATCTTTAGTTTGTTTATCTAGCTTTAGTTAGATTTATGTATCTATGGTTCTGCCGTATGTATGTTAAGTAGCTTATGTATCTTTATATCCGTCTGTTAGTCAGTAAGGGCGTCTGTTCTTCCGTCGTACTTTGAATTTTAGTTTTATGAACTCATATTTAGAGGGCCCTGCTTAAACTGCCTTCTTAAACTTATGTTTTCAAATAGCAGTTCCATCACGCCCACTCAATGGACAACAAATGTATGCACACTCTGTAGCACATGGTACTTCAAAAATCTTTGCAACAGTTTACACATTCAGAAAATATTTTACTTCTGATGGAATTTTTTCCTATATAAGAGTTTTTATAGCTTTCTGTACTTTTGTTCCTTTATGTATATTAAGTTGAATTTATGTATCTTATATAGTTGTAGTAAGTTTCGTTAATGTATATTTATTCTACTTAATGTATCTTTATTAGGTTGCCGTATCTTGGGTTAGATTCATGTATGTTTAGTTTGCTTTATGTATCTAAAGTCGGCTAATCTATTTTTATTTGGCTAATGCATTATTAGTTATCTTTATGTATCTTTAATAGACTTTATTTATACTTATGGGCTTTATGTATCTCTAGCTGGTTTATTTATCTTTAATTGGGATTATGTATTCTAGTATGTTTATGTATCTTTTGTTGGCGTATTATCTTTAGTCAACTTTATATATTTAGTTGGTTCGTGTGCTTTTCGTTGTCTTATGTATACTTAGTTGGCTTTATTTATTTTTTATTGACTTATGTATCTTTAGTTGGCTTATGTATCTTTAGTGTTCTTTATGTACCTTAAGTTGGCTTTTGTATTTTTTATGCGCTTATGTATCTTTAGTTAGTATCATGTATGTTTAGTTAGCTTTATTAATATTTATTTGGCTTTATGTATCTTTGCATATTAGTTTCATGAACGCATATCGAGAGGGCCCTATTCGTCTGTATGTTTTTTTCTTAAGATTAAGTGTTTAATATCATTTCCATCACGGCATACTGAATGGACAGAAAATATATAGCCACTCTTTAGTAAATGTTGCCTCCAAAATGCTTGCAACAGTTTACCGATCCAGAACATATTTTACATCTGATGGAATGTTCTTATGTTATTAGAGTCCTTAAATAGACTTATGTTTTCACTGCATTGACAGAGTATAAATTGACTCGTCAATCACGTGTTTTACGACTTCTACTGTTCTCCACAGCCAGAAAAGATGCTAGGCTACCTCCATCGTTATCACAGTGTGAAATACTCGACTGAACTTAAATATCGGGTTCCTCTTTCTCAAATATTCACAGCAGGAACTCGTCGTCCACAACAAATAAAACATACTTTAATTTTTTTCCGTCGTTTTACTTAGCCTCAAATAAGATTTTCATAAACACGCTTTTCATAAGAATTACTACGGGGCCGTCTCTATAAGTAATCAAAATTAGTACATTCCATTAGTTACTTTCAACCATCCCATAATAATCTTTATAACTAAACTGAAAATGTATCCATCTCATAACCGTTGTATTCGAGTAATTGATAAGTTATAATCAATTAGTAAAGATATATTTCTTGTTATATTTAGTTAAAAACTAGAAATACGAGGCCTGTCTAAAAAATAACTAACATTAGGACAAAAAATATTTCAAATATCTGACGGGGTAGGGACCTTAATCCTCTTAAAAGTAGACCCTTTGTGCTTGCAGACAATTAACTCACCGATCAATCCACTAGCGGAATTGTGTTCATCTCTGCCGCCGCGTTCTGCATTATCTCTTCTCTAGTCTTAACATGGGACATTTCAGTGGCGTCTTCAATTTTCGAAACAACTACAAGTCACAAGGAGTCATCTCTGGAGAGTAGAGAATTTGGCGAACGACTGGAATTCCATGTTTGGCTAGGAAATATTAGAACAATTGGGATAAATGTGCAGGGCGTTGTCGTGATGAAGTTGCCAGATTTTCGTAGTCCACATGTCTTGCCTTTTGCGGCGAACTGCGTCACATAGACACCGGAGAAAATCTAGATAGTACTCTATTGGCACTGTTTGTCCTTCCGGTTCGTATTCGTGATGCACAATTCCACGGGTATCAAAGAAGACAGTCAGCATCGCACCTGTTGCGCTTTTTTGGCCTTGGAGACTCGGTATGCTACCATTGCGACGACTGTTCTTTTGTTTCCGGATCGTACCCGTACATACATGACTCATCTCCAGTTATCATGATGTTCAGAAACCCAGTATCAGTGGATGCGGTTTCCAGAAGGTCCTGTGCAACTTGAAAACGGAGGTATTTTTGTTCCTGCGCTAACTTAGGCACAAATTTCACATCCACACTGTGCATGTTTACATCATCACGCAAAATTGCATGTGCGGAATCTTTACTCACTCTAACTTCTTGGGCGATCTCCCGCACGGTTGAACGATGATCTTTTATCACCAAATTTCGCACGCTCTCACCAGAAGCTGCACTTCGAGCAGTTGTGGGACCTGTCACGACGCTGGTTACTCTCCTCTGATGTGCGGCTATTTTTAAATCGGTTGAACGACTCCTTAATTTGTGTTTTCACCCATTGCATCTTCTCCAAACATCTGCTGAATCTTACGATTTATTTTGTTTTGAGAATCACGAAGCTTTTGACAAATATTGTATGCAGTACCTTCGCTCAACATGTTCAGTCATCTTGAGAGAATCTGTAATCCGACGTACACGTTTTGTAGCACCTCACTAAGCGATCGACAGTTAGCGACTAACGCGCAGGAAGGCGGTGATAAAATTCACATATGCGCATGAAGGTGTATTCCTTCAGTGTGTAGAGTGGCGCCGCCTTATCGTCTCTATTTCGCACGAAAAAAATGAACGTAAGATACTTTTTAGACAAGTCCTGTATATTTAAATCAAGAACTGAATAATTTATTCTGCGCATTACGCAATGTAAATGCTATTTCAAAATTAAACATGACCGACCAAACTTGAGCATGACAGACCAAACATAAGCATGAAAGACCACATGTGAGGGTGACAAATAAACAAACGCATAACAAGCACAACTTACAGATAACAGATTTAACTTAAGCGTAACGGACTGACCGACTGGCAAACTGATGTAAGCTCGTCTTAAAAGTTTAGTATGTTCTCTTCGGGTATCTATCAAAAATAAATTGTATACCCTTTTATATATATATATATATATATATATATATATATATACGTGTATGTGCAAATATATATGTATATATATATGTATATATATATATGCGTTTATGCGCAAATATATATGTACATATATATGCGTGTATGTGCAAATATATATGTATATATATATATATATATACATATGTATTTATATATATATGCGTGTATGTGCAAATATATATATATATGCGTGTATGTGCAAATATATATATATATATATATATGCGTGTATGTGCAAATATATATATATATGTGCGTGTATGTGCAAATATATATATATATATATATGCGTGTATGTGCAAATATATATATATATATATATATATATATGCGTGTATGTGCATATATATATATATATATATATATATGCGTGTATGTGCCAATATATATATATGTATATATATATATATATATAAAGTGGTGTACTAAAAGCGAACTTTTAGGAAAGGTAAAACCTATTGTGAAGAGTATACAGCTCAATATCCAGGATAGAGCAGGTAGATATGCAGAAGAATGGAAAAGAATTAGAGAAGCAAAAGCCAAATCAAAATTCAATTCAATTGCTCAGAGCAAGGTATATTCCGCAAAAAGTTAAATTTTCCTTAAGCCAGTCTTTTCAAAGATCAAGATCTTATCATCAGAGGAAGTCGCTGGGATAGATAAGTTGGCAAAGGCCAAGATTTAAAATTTGAAGAAAAAAAAATAAAAGGGTAAAAAGTCCAATAAGAGGTACGCTCGTGGATGCAGGCAGGCTCAGTAAAGAGTGAAATGGAAAATATTCGCTATTAAAGATACTTCCTGGGCTGAGATATATAGTAAAATGTTTTAAAATGGGAAAGAAAGCAGCGAAATTATTTTAAAGCTAGCCCGTTGGGAAAACCGACTTGAAATGAAGAAAGGCACTGAGCCTGCCTGCATCCACGGGCGTACCTCTTATTGGACTTTTTACCCTTTGGATTTTCTATTGTCGCCGCACCTGAAGTTGTGGCTTCTTTGGATTTTAACTTTGAATCCTCTCTCACAACATCTCGTGCCTCTTAACGACCTACCTATCTACATATCATTCTCTCCGTTTGACTTTTCGACACCGGACTTTTTAACAATCGGACATTTGCTTGCATTCGGGCAGAGTTTTGCCCTGTGTTTCTTTCCCTACAACTTTTATTTTATTTTTTCAAATTTTAAATCTTGGCCTTTGCCAACTTATCTATCCCAGCGACTTCCTCTGATGATAAGATCTTGATCTTTGAAAAGCCTGGCTTAAGAAAAATTTAACTTGAATAAATTGCCTTTTTGCGGAATATACCTTGCTCTGAGCAATTGAATTGAATTTTGATTTGGCTTTTGCTTCTCTTATTCTTTTCCATTCTTCTGCATATATATATATATATATATATATATATATATATATATATATGCGTGTATATATATACATATATATATATATATATATATATATATATATATATATATGCGTGTATATATATACATATATATATATATATATATATATATATATATATATATATATATATATATATATATATATATATATCATAGACTCTCTCCCGTCGATTACTACGTATGAGTGCCCCGTAAGAGGCTGGCAGCGCGTGTAATTGTAAAAAAAGGCTTGCGCAATCCGCAGCAACATTTCTACTGAGTCGGCACTGCTTGATTCCAATGGAAAGCAGTTCAAGACGACCGGAAACAATGCTGAGATAAGCAGAACACATACAGCACCTGGTATTCACAAAATGGTCACTTATTCAGTACTGCTCAGGCTCGACATCGCTTAACTTCGGTGATCTAACGGGAACCGGTGTGTCAACGTGATTGTGCTGTGTATGTATATGTATGTATGTATGTATTATGGTATATATATATATATATATATATATATATATATATATATATATATATATATATATAGCATTGAAGAGACAATATTTATTATTCATAATGAATTTAAGAAATTAAAAAGATGAAAGGGCAGCTGACCGGTTTCGTACCTCGCTCAACAGAGCCAAATATCGAGGTAATGTATAAAAAATATTAAAAGATGCTATGAGAATTATAGCGAGGGAAAGGGGTAAAAAAAAGAAAATTAAAAAATCAAAAAAAAAAAACAAAAAAAAAAGTTCAGTCAAATAGAAACAACATTAAGCCCGAGGAGATTTTCTCTTTGTTTGCAAAGAGAAGGTCTCAAGGACTTAATATAAATTGTTTCTAAGATCTTGAGATGATACAACAATGTTATTTTGCTGCGAATACGCGTGTTGTTTTTTCCTCTCGTCCAATCTTACCTTCTATTCGAAAAGATGTCCTTCCCCCACATCATAATAATTCCATTATTTATTTATTTAAATGTAGTTGCAGTATGCACTACGTCGGGATGACGTCACAGAGATTGGACATCCAGGTCAAACAACACGTGCCCACAAAAATTCGCAATGGAAATTATTTACCAACTGACGATTTGAATAATACTTATGGCTCGTCGATAGGTCAACATCTCATAAATAATCGCACCTGTGCCTCTAAATTCAGTGTCGACTTATTCTCCATTCTTAGTAAGTCGCACTCCCCTTATCATCTCAAGATCTTAGAAACAATTTATATTAAGTCCTTGAGACCTTCTCTTTGCAAACAAAGAGAAAATCTCCTCGGGCTTAATGTTGTTTCTATTTGACTGAACTTTTTTTTTTTTCTTTTTTTTTTTGATTTTTTTAATTTTCTTTTTTTTACCCCTTTCCCTCGCTATAATTCTCATAGCATCTTTTTATATTTTTTATACATTACCTCGATATTTGGCTCTGTTGAGCGAGGTACGAAACCGGTCAGCTGCCCTTTCATCTTTTTAATTTCTTAAATTCATTATGAATAATAAATATTGTCTCTTCAATGCTATTTTAAAGTTTTGTACGACAAAGAAAATATTTAAATATATATATATATATATATATATATATATATATATATATATATATATATATATATATATAAACTCGTAGCATGTAGTAAATGGCATATTCGATTAGCGTAACATCTTGTGTCTAATCAGTATTATATACCCTTTTCTCTCTCCTGACATTTCCGTATTCCTTCACCATCTCTCTTTCACAAACAGACCAGTTAATGAAAAAAATTCCATTTGGCCTTTTGAGCAAAAATAAGCTGTTTTCGATTATTCAACATAAACATTTATTGAATAGTAATTAGAAATAAAACGTAATAATTTAGTAATTTTCGACTTGAAGTTATTTAATTAAAATATTTTAAAGTGTTTTATAATTCTGAGTTTTTTTAATCTTAAATTGAAAAATTATGATAACATTTCTTTAAACATCTGTTTTGTTTTCTCATTTTTAAAAATTTCAATTAATATTCGAGTGAATGAAAAAAACAATCAATGTATATTTATGAAGGTAATGTCTGATACAGTTATGTTTAATGTGTCCATGAGACTTATATTGTGAGTTTAAGGCATTCTATACTGTCTATTCGAATAGGTTAAATTCGTCAATAAGAAAAGCCAAAATAATTATTCAGAGATAAGAGTTAGAGAGTCTATTTTTGAGATATGAGTGGAGGATCTTCACACATAATTATACGCATATGATCCCTCATTTCCGGGCTATTTAAGATTTATTTTTCTTGCTATAGATAATAAATTTTGTGGATTTGGGAAGCTTCTAAAATTTCTTAAAGAATTACTTTTAATCTTTAATATATAGTTATGATTCACAAAACATGATGTTATCTAACCATCGTCCGACTGCCGACCCCCGTAAACAAACTATTAACCTTACCACTAACCCTAGGTCCAAGTGACAATGCTTCTCTAAAAAACTTAATCTATCTACAAGTGTAAATCCGAGTGGAAAGTTCCTTATCCAAACAAGAACCTATATCTAAAATATGAGTTGCAATGCACTCACACAAAAACACATGCAAACATATACGTATACACCTACTAATTAAAAACTCTCCACCTCAATAAAAACCCACATAGTGAACATAGTTTTGCTTAACTGCCCTATAACGCTAGAATTGTCTTCAAATTGGGGATTATTTTAAGTTTAATTTATATGCGACACTGATCCTATATTCTAGATTCTGAAATAATTACTTTTTGTCTTTGCCTTTTCTCTCCGCCAAGTTTTTTTTCATAAAAGTACTTTCGTAGATTGACATATTTATTTCTATCAGTAACTACAGATCGTGAACAGCCTACACAAAGGAGTGTAAATTGTGACTTCTGCCCACACATGAGATGGCACCTCTTTTTTAGATACAATTAAAATCGTGATCGAAACTTACCGCCTATTTTCTCATAATAGAACCGACAATAAACTCATACAGAAGAGTGAAGACAAAACGGTTTTGACGATCAGGTGAACGTGGGCGATTTTCTGGGACGAGACAGAATAACACATTCTCCAATGTAGAACGATACCTCTGTTGTGAATAGCAGTCACTCCATATTTCGAAAAGCAGAGCTTATCTAAGTTGTCTGAATGTTTTGTCGCCATCGATATCATAGAAATACAATTCACTGTTTGGATCGCATTGTCTGTTTTACGATATAGCAAAAGTGTTGGAGTTATTTCATACATAAACGCATTGCATCAGTTATCCAAAGTATATAATTATCAGCTAATTAGTTTAGGTGTACGTCTGTACATACACTTATACACACCTATGCACAGAGCAGATGTTATATAGATAGAGACGAATCGTATACGATGAAATGAACACAAGTTGATGTATCACTTTAATATGCGCGTAATTATGGGTTCATAGTGTTTTTCATTCTTGACTAAAAGCGATGTTTGAATTCGTCAAGATCGGAAATTTCAAGCGTGCATAAAATTGCGTTCTCTTGAATCTCTATCGCGCAACTAATCCGTAAGTAGAATGGGCTGATGGTTTTGCCCCTTTTCACTCGCCGGAACATGGCGAGTAAAACAGATGCTTGCTTAAATTCTACTGTGACGTCATATCATCATGTGTTGTGCCGCACGTCTCCGGGCATCACGAGGAAATCACTTCGTATCTAACATCTTAGCCAACACGTTGAATGGGTTATTGAACACAATTGATCTAATGCGATTTCAGTTCAGTTCATTCTATTAACTAGTCCGCGACTGTATTCGTGAAGGGGAAACGCGCACATGAACTCATTAAATAAAATATGTTTTAATAGATAAACATAAAATATAACTCTAGTCTCATGTAAATGTGTATTGGCTTGATCACATCAAAAAATTGGACACCATTTTACTATTTGGTTATAACAAATCTAGGTTAATAGTTACTCGAGGAAAAGTGTTAGTAAGACGGAATGAATATAAGCCCATCGAACAATGGTATGAACTGCGTTTGATTACTTATGGGGATGTTACAGACAATACTCAGTTGACATTGGATTGTAAGACAAATAAATACAAATTAGCAGGGAAGAAGTCTCGCGGTAACCTGTTCCACAGGCGGAAAGCCCAAGCAAAGAAGCTCTGTCTATAGAAATTCTACCTGACGCTAGGCTCATGAAGGGAGAACAAAGTTATTTTGAGTTATGCTAGCAATACGAGTTCTTACTCTGAATGTCTTACAAGGTTGACGCAAATATTGTTGATCAGTCGAGCACGTTTCATGGAAATAATGATAGAGTAGAGAAAGACTAGCACACTTTCTTTTTGTGAGAAACAGGTTGTAGAGAAGAAATAATACCCCACTATATTTCGTAGTCTTTTTTAAACTCTGCCAATTGCACAATGCAGTCGTATTTGATCTTAGGTTGTATCTGGTATACTTTTTTTCGACTAACGATGTTTTCATTTCAGAGACTAGAATCTAACTTATTCCCATTATGGATACATTGTGCACTCGAAAATGTTAGAATTAATTACCAAATCAAATGTATTAACAACATACAAACAGTGTAACTATTGCGATTAGAAAACTCGAATAAACTATTTCATATTTTGAAATGTACTTTTATAAATTTCATAAACAATGATATCTAATTACACAAACAAAATGATCGCTGAACGATACACGACTCCAAACGATGAGGAAATATTAAGTAACTTATTGAGAAAAATAAACTATAATAATATATTCGGTGTTTTTGTATATATATATATATATATATATATATATATATATATATATATATATATATTACTATTTCATGTATCAGCATAACATTTTATAAGGAGATATTTTGTATGAATCACTTTTCAGTATTTACTTCAACAGTGCTCGATACGTAAGTATGGCTAGGTAGTATGTTATGACAATTTAGTTATGGCAATTAAGCTACACATAGGCTCCCGTATTTTAGCGTGAAGATTCCAACCGGGGATGAAACGCGGGACCTTTTGTTTAGCTTAATTGCCATACATATGTTTTCATAACATACTATATATATATATATATATATATATATATATATATATATATATATATATATATATATATATATATATATATATAGAAAGAGAGGAGAAGGAGGAATAAAAACATACATTCTATAACAAGTCGTAACTGTTTATTTAGCAAACATCTTCGTGTAAACATGTTTCTGTGAAAACGTCTGTACCTTCAATACGTTTTGACACAGTGTTAAACGAGAACAATGGAGGAGGAGAAGAGATCAAGTGTACATTACAATCGGTTCAGTTTTTACTTTCATAGAAAAGGCCGTTAATGTCAAGTATTTGCTTCCATATCCTTTTGAAGTGACCGTGTCTGTTATCGAATGATGCTATTTCGGTGAAAATTTAAATATGTGAATGTGAGTAAATAAACAAAAATATCGGAAAGAATTTTAATGAGAAAACTTAGTATGGTCAAGAATTAATTTTTATTTTCTTTTAACAATTGGGAAATGAGGATTGTCTAATTAATGTAACATATCTTGAGGGAGCTTATACGACTACTTCTTTACGAAATGTATGTTTCCGTTTGAATCCAAGGGGGCGTTATTCTGCAATTCACACCAAACGAAACCACCCTGACAAGTTTGCTCTCATTGATATGCCCATTCTGAATGTCACATTATTTTCTAGCTTGAAATGCTAAATAACTAACACCTTTAATACAAACATAACTTTTAAAGTTTTATGTTATCGGTGCGATTAGCAATGTTGATTTCAGCGTGCCTTACTAAGAGATACATACTAGCTGTAGTAATAAGGACGGTGCTACTTAAAACCATTTGCTTCCTTAATATTAACTGCCCGTTTAATATACCGACTTATTACGTTGTAATAAGCCTACACACACACACACATATATAAATAAATATATATATATATATATATATATATATATATATATATATATACGTGTGTGTGTATATATGTTGTCCGTCTGCCACTGTGCGTTGCTGCAATTGCAACGCACGCCTTCTCCCGCGGAACTAAAATGCCGGTGTAAAAATTGATTAGGGCTGTCTGAAGATCCTGAAAAAACTTTTTTTCAAACAACTTTTTTCTTAGACCGCTGTCCTTTTGAATTCTTTCCCCGCTCCATGGTTTCCCAACTTTACATTCAAATGCAATGTTAACAAACATTTTCGTTCCCAACTCCTAACTTAGGATACTTCCTATAAATCTCGTCCTCAATAAAAGAAACCCCTTTACATCTCATTGTCAATATGCCTTGTGTGGAATGAAATAATTAAAAAAAACAATATTTGTTTACAACGGGCATCGATAAATAGCAACGACGATGCGTTGCGTTAAATTGTTTTATTCATGAATTTATCATTGAAAATCATAAAAATGAAAATATATGTATAAAAAAATTGGAATATCAGTTGCAGGGAAAGATCACCAAGCAGTTTCATACAAATTTAAGAATCATTTCATATTTTTTCATTTAATAAACCTTTGAAATTAATAGTTCTAATGTGTGTGCACCATTAGTTGGGTTGCTTGATGACCGGAAAGCACAGGGATATTTAACGAGTCATCTGCATCTATGATTTTTCTTGGCTGTAGCTGAGTGTTCCCTGAATAGTCCAAATACCCTGATATGTGACCTGCATTATTCGGACAGAAACGAGTAAGCAGCATAAGAACAGCTTTCGGAATGTGTGCACTCAACAAATTAAGTGAGAAACTGTAAATAAATGTGTGGCGATATCAGGTAAAGACAATGCGGAGCTTGGCGAAAGATATGGCCTTTGAGTGTAAATGAGGGACAAAGCGCTGAACGAAGATTTTCAGTAGTATTAATACAAAAGTCGCAACGGTAATCTACTCCCTACAAACACGAAAGAGACTCACCTTACGAATGTTAAGCAGCACGTAACTACAAAAGACATCTGCAGGACATTGTTGCTCGGCATGTGAGTTATTCAATTACATTTTTAAAAGCATATAAGAATCAACAACAACTATGAAACATTTTTACTGCAGAATTAGATGACCCAAATGACCGGCAGTAATTCAGTGTTGGGTAGTTATGAAGAACCGGATATCCACGGGCCGTGATGTCCTTAAACGTGTATAAATCATATGCGTAATAGATGAAAGCTTATTAAGTCTGACCTATTAAAAAACTTACTTTAATCGATTATTATTATTCTGCATGAGAAGTGTATATCGTTGATGTTGTTTCGATTTTAAAAGTCGATTTTAATCAGCTACACGTATATATATATATATATATATATATATATATATATATATATATATATATATTCTATATCTGTCAAGTTGCAACTTTCATCATATGACTCTAGCCTGAATAATAATTGTTAACCTGTATTCGTAAATATCTATAAATATAGTTGAAAATACAAAATTACTTTACAAAGTTAGAGGTCAATAGCTTCTCATGGTTCGATTATTTCCGATTGATCACCAACAAATACGTATTTACAGTCAGAATTAAAAACTGCTGCATATATTATTTGACCATACATCGCATTTGCGTCATTCTCAAAATAAAAGAGTAAAGTAATGTTTAATAGAAAAAAAATCAGTTTATTTGGATCGATCTTCTCAATGTATCGATTTTATTATTTTTGTACAGCTAGAATAATTCAAATTTATTAACACTGCGAGTCACAAGAGTAAAGCTTTCTGAAAATGATAACTTGCGTCGGGAGCAAATAGTCTTCTATTTTGGTAACTTCAAATAGAAACCAAACGTTTGATTTCAAGCCCTACATCTTAGTTCATTCAAATTAGAAAGAGGATATGGTGATGTATATATTACTACCGATACTCCGAATATGTACGTTCTCTCTGCAAATGTACTATCCGTTTCTCCGTATGAAACTAAACAAATCGGTAATGGTAATTATTTTTAATAAAATCTTTTACTTTTATAAATAAAATTGTCTTACGATATGTAAGAGTTCCTATTTACTTGACTCCCCTCGAGGGGCGTATTAGACACAAAATCCGTTTTTATATGAGGCCGATCCATTTCCGCAATAAAAGAGAATCTTAATTTAGAACAAAATTTTATTCAGTCTCTCTGACACCCTGCATTTGTCTCGAAAGGCATTATATCGGGTAATGGTGAAGGGGACTGTCCGAAATGATAAGCCTGAGGGGCTCGCTTTGACAAGGGGGGGAGGGGGAGCTCCGCTCAATCTGGCCTTGGGCGCCTGGGTCAAGGTGCCTTGACAATGACGAGGCATCACTGGCCTGGCTGACGATTAGGAATGCACTCTGCGTAAGTAAGAGGCTTCATTCAGCACGCTTGAGTAATTCTCCGACTTGTGTCAGATGCGGCGATGAGGACGAGACCATAAGTCACGTCTTCGTTTTTTGCCGCATCGTCGTGCCGCTGATTAAGCTTGTTGCAGGCTACATTGTTCGTATTCTTAACGTATCGTCTTTTGACCTGGAACCCATCAATGTATGCAGCAACTGGGCTCCGACAACCGATAGGCAAACAGTTCTCGTTTTTGAGCTTACTAGCGATTATGAGAGTTACGATTTGGAAGACTAGGTGCAAGACAGTCTACGGAGCTGAGACCTTCACTTCTCTCGACTTTATTGCGATTTTCAAATATTACCTGAAGGCTCGCATTAGGGCCGAGAGGGTTAAACTTTCTTCGGTAGATTTTGGTGAAAGGTGGGACTGGAGCACGACTCTTGTAGAGTGGCCGGCGCTAGATTAGAGTGATATCTGGACGTGCCTTTGGCAGAGAATATTGGGTTCAGGAAACGAACTATGCTTTAATTTTTAGTTAGATTTAGACTTATTTTAAGTTATTTTCTGTTTAATTTTCTGTTGATATTGAACAATTTGGCTCGTGTATGATTTATTCCATTACATGCCCCCTTTTATTTTATCCTCATCCTACTCCCCTTTTTATTTTCTGCCCCACTCTCCTTCCCTCCCCAATTAGGTGACTGAGCGCCAGATTTGTCGGAGATGCAGGTCACCCTTCGATATTTTCGAAGGAGGTGTTCAGAAGTAAAACGTTGGGGCCTGCATCAACCGGCAAATCGGCATCTCTGCCACATTTCAATAACGGGGGGGGGGCTTTTATTAACCGTTATTTCTTTTACATTGTAAATATCATATTTTGTATATATCATTTTTTAGTCCCACCCCCCGTTGCATATTTCTTATATGGGGTTTAAGTAGGATTTCATGGTATGAATTGGAACAAATACACTGAATACATTGCCAAGCGTAAAGTTGCGAGAGTTGGACTGTATAACTTTAAGAAAATGCCATCTGTAAATTTAAAACACTTTTTACTTTATTATTTATCTCCTGAGTAGATGTTAAAATATCCAATCATCAGTTTATTAATAATACGGACCTGTATGATCAGACATCAACGTTTTTGTTAACTTTTAAATCGATATCTTTAACTCGACCAATCGTTGGCCCAGATAATTAGCTCATTAATAATTCTTAGACACGTATCTATAATAATCACGTTTCAAAATTCAATTTTCCTATATGTTTAAGGCCTTTTTTCAATTAATTGTAGAAGCCTTAGTCGGAGTAAGTAGCGGCTGTGGTTTGTTGAAAGCATATAACATTTATTGGATTCCATAAGTTTTGTTATCTAAAAGTCATTCAAGCCCAGATTTTACGCCATGTAATGTGGTCTATTTAAAACTAAACATTTTATTGGAGTGTAATCACGCTGCTATTGTTAAAACTCATTTATTCTGCCCCGTTCCATTGTAATTATTTGAACAGCATTTTTGGTGCATGTTGATTCATTCAATGCTTGTTAAATTAAACACGTCAGTTTGTCTTCAAGTCAAAATGTTATGTATATAGAATATAGCTATTTATTTTAACAGTTGAAAAATAGGAAGTAGAAGATTATAGTTTATACGCAAAAACGTCAACATACTCACATCCGCACATAACGTATGACGTTCAATATTAAATAAATGCGTGCATTTTAAACTATGCAATATGTCACAATGAACATGGAAATAACCCTACACACGTGTTTTGAGTTATATTAATATTCGTTGAAAGAGTTTAAAGCTATAAGAAAGACATAATTTGTATAAATAGTTCAAACGCAATGTATATCAGTATAAAAGGTGTATGTGTCTGTTTGTCTGTCTATTTGTGTATCTCTCGATATTTCGAAAAGGGGGTGTCATTACTTACACAAGTTACACCGTGTGCTTTTTATTCTTCTCTTCTATTTACGAGCCTTCGGTTTATGTACACTCAGGAGTTCCTCAAAGTCAATATTTTAAAATCTGTATTTATTCCAGGAGCTTGAACTATTATTCCGCTTCCTATTCTTTGCGTAATCTTCTAACATTTGACTTGTTTTCATAGTCATATAAACGAAACCGATATCAGAATTGAATTCACAACCTCTGTTCTTTTTAAAAACAATGACTGACGCCATTGATATGTATGTCTAGATAGGTCAGCCTTTAGAGACCGGAATATCTTGAATATTACAAACGAATATAGTGGCAATAGTTTAAAAACATGTCAATAATGTATGTGCATTTACTAATTAGTTTTAGTCTACTAGTCTGTATATCTATATTGTATTTTGTTACGGCAGTATAAAGTGGTCCATTTAAATGTTATTTTTATTTTAAGCCGTGCATACATTACATGAACAAATAAATAGATTCCAATAATTTGAGGTAACGTTTGCGATTTTACAAAGAAATAAATCAACTAGAAAACATTTTACTAAAAGTGAATAGAATGAATAGAATGAATACACCTGTGAAATGTTTAGGAAATAAACTATATATATATATATATATATATATATATATATATACATATACATATATATATATATATACTTTTGTTATCACGTTACACATAAAATATCAAATAACAAATATAAATGCAGGATATCAATAGTATTTTTCTGTATTTTAAAGATTAGCTCTGATAATCTTCTATATAGTAATAGGATAGTGTGTGTGACGCTTACATACAAAGATCTGCGTATTTGTGCCACACTTAGATTTGGAAAAGCACTAAAGTCACCTAATTTTCTTTGGTGTAACGGTTAGCGACGTCGGTTTTTGACGTCAGCCCAACTGGGTAGGGTTCGATCCAAACCAAGCTCTAAGATTTATTTTCTACATCGAAAGGTAGGGAGGGAACTACTGAGAAGACACATATCAATACGAGGTTCATTTTTTAAAAATAAATACACAAGTTAAATCTTATCATATTTTATTCAAACTTGTATAGGTTAGGAACAAGATAATTAATATTGAAAACATAATTTCGTGTAATTTACACGAGTATCACTAGTTTGTATTATTTGTATTACATATTATATATTACATATTTATATATTTGATGTTATATTTACAAACATAAGGAATATATGTTTATATAAATGTCACCCTTTTACTATCTCGGCTGACCTTACTTTGATTATGTGGAACTATGTAAAAGAACTCCGATCAAACTCCAAAAGGTCATGACAGGCCTTCACAGATTTGACTAGCGAGCTAGAATATCAATGATTTCTTATTAGTCTTGCGACCCAGACAATTTTTTAATCGACATTATAGGTGAATAATCTTTCATCTTGAGTAGCAGTGGCCGCGCGCGTTTTTTTCGAGCCAACCTTTTAGCCAGATAATATTCTAGGAGGTATTTTGCAAAGGTCAATGGCTTTGCCATGCGTTGCAGATAGCAAGAGATAATGATTTGATCGCTGTGTGACCTTGGAATCAATTGCTGTGGCTTTCGGTGATTGAACACGTTTACATCAATAATTCGGCTATATGAAAGAGCTCGGCGATGATTCTATTATAAAGACTGTGTTTCCAAAACAAAACGCCAAAATTGCATTTTCAAAAAAATATTATTGCTTATTATAGTAGATCTAGTTTTATATTTGTATATGAATATGTAATTCTGATCAACTATATATAATATATTTAGGAAATACGTTCTAAAGGGTTACTAAATTAGATGTACAACTTCAAGTTTTCGTAAAACTTTTATAATTGACATCATATCTGTTTTAAAATACTTTACATATCGTACAGTTTTGCTAATAATTGAATAAATTATTAGATATAAATAATAATTACAATCTTTTTCTCATTTAATTTATCTAAATCTATAATTAAATAGTCTCGTTTCAAAAGTTTTTTAACTATTATTTAGATGTTTTCAACGATTACATACCAATATTTAAGTTTGTAAATATAAGCGTTTGACTCGTCCAATAAAACCGGGGTAATTGCACACTTTTTCCTGTGATAAAAATGTTGTTACTTATGTGTTCATACATTTATTCTTTGTGTAGGCGTATATTCACTACGGAAAGCTGCGAAATACCACCAGAGTAAAATACAAACAAGCTTTTCCAAACCTTACACTCTTGATGTCTGTATTGCTTTATTAATGACATTTAGAGTGAAAAGAGGTTTATCTTAAATACATTCGTATAATTCGACATTACTCAATGTATTTCCTCAGTTCAATTCTGAGATGATCGCTAGAAAAGTAGAAACTCTGCTGAGTTGTTTTGACTAATCCAACAATAGCGGATACTGGTGCATGTATAAAATACACGCGAGAAGTTGCGTACATATAGTATTTGTAATTGTCCTCGTATATATCAATGCCTCAATCAGTTTGATTGAAAACACGTACCTTTATAATTATGTTAATGTTATCAATCAACATTTTAGACGATACGTTTATAAACAGAACATTATATTAAGCGACAGATAGGTAGCTTGGATACACATATATATCTGTTTATTTACGCACATACTATATAATACATATCATATAATTATGTAAATCGTATCAATTATTATTATTAAAATCTAAGCTTCATACATTTTACTAGAGAGAAGTGAATACATTTTCAAAATTCTCTTATTGTACGATTTATTATTCTGTCGAGAACAACAATACATTTTCTGATTGTGAATGCAAGAATTTTCTATGTTAGCCGGTCAAAATTAACGAAGGAGACATTCTGTCTTCGACACCGTCCTCTTCCAGAAGACATGCGCACGGGGAACTGTCTTGCCTCAACACCGCCTGCTGGCTCAGAAGTGGACTTTTTAAAAATCAGCCAGCATGGGAGTCAAACGTCCGATGAGCTTGCGTTAAACGTTGGTCATTGTGGAACAAGTAGCTTGATAAAAAGTAGAAATAAGCAACGCGGAATTCTCTGAACCTATTAAAGTTTTCGCTTTCTTCCAATTTTCTTTGTTTTGTTACTTCAAACATGTTTGTAAGACTGATTTATTTCCTGTATTTACTGTTTTACGGTGAGAAAAAGGGTCTTATATTCAGCGTTGGCCACGTGCGCGCATAATAAATACATTCGCCTGTACTACTCGTCTTCCGAGATTTTTTGTCCCAGATTGCTTGCTGTTACACTGATTTTATTACGAAAGATCTAAACTTCTGAGAAACATAAATCCTTCTTCCCACAAGTAAAAAAGTTCGACAATCGATGTGACAAAATGTTTTATGAACACCAGCAGCCCATGATTACACTGATAGCTCAACTTCATAATGTCTTTTTAATGGTCTTGCAAATAGTTGCAAGGATGGTTTTTGCTTCATAAGACTTTTTAATATTTTTTCAATTTTCCGAATAGTCCATTTAGCATTTTGGTCAAATTGGTGGATATAAGTTCCGTGCGGTTCTTGATTCATTTAGCTTTCCTTTTTTAAGAATACTTTTGATTTTATTCGTCAAATAATCATTATGCGGTGTTAGTCGGGATGTGTTTATAACTACGTATTTACTGTTTATCTTTTTAAAACGGCTAGTAATGTACGACTTTAAAATGAGCGTATATAATATTTAACAAAATTACGTTCTAAGCACGTGCAAAATTCAAAAGTATGATTGCTTAACGGCAAATAATTTAGTAATGTAAGTTACTTTGCTAGACACTTTAAAATGTTGTCACTAGTTTCGTAAGTTACGTTATTCAATGTCGGATGTTTAATTTTTATGTAAAAAACTTCAAGATGTTTTTTAATCTTTTGATGATAGTATTGTGGAGGGTTATTTAAGTGTTATTAACTAGGATGTATATATATATATATATATATATATATATATATATATATATATATATATATATATATATATATGGAGAGATTCAGAGGAGAGAGAAAAAACCAATGTTTCCCTAAAGAATTTATAAAATGGTTCCGAGTAAAAATATATTTGAATACGCTCAATTATCAATATCGTAAACGCAATGGTATGGCCACATTTTTATGCGATGTTTCCTCTTCTACTATGCTAACGAGTTAAAATAGACCAGTTGTATAGGCATCGGGGCTCAGTCACTAGGCTCCCGGTTTCTAATCTCGCTAGATATTGCTACGCGACATAACGGCGAAAGACGTTTATATATATATATATATATATATATATATATATATATATATATATATATCTACATATATATATATATATATATATATATATATATATATATATATATATATATATATATATATATATATATATGGGATAAGGTACACGAAAATTCATAGAAATTGAAATGCCGTGGTGAAAAAATGTGTGAAAAATGACAAATAGAAAACAGGTTAAAGTGCAGGAGAAAAACAAAAACAAGAGATTAGACCGGTTTCGTTCGTGTTGGCGAACGTTGGTTCGTCAACACGAACGAAACCGGTCAAATCACTTGGTTTTGTTTTTCTCCTGCACCTTAACCTATTTTCCGTTTGTCATTTTTCACACACACACACACACACACACACACACACACACACACACACATACACACACACATATACATATATATATATATATATATATATATATATATATGAAGATTAGTAGGTTTTTATATTTTATGTAAAGGATTAACTCCTAAAGTTATTGCTCGATCGATTCGAATTTTAGAAACGAGTAGAGAGACGAAGGAGTCCACTTATGAGCTAGGTTTAGTTTTATTAAGGGGTATGTAAAGAGGGCAAAGATACCTGTCTAAAAATATAGATGACATCAATTCATATGACATTTTAACAATAGGTAATAGACAGCAATAACTAACTATTTCCTAAATGTCAGTTTCTTTTATCTATTTAGAACGTATAAACAGGCATAATATGAGAACAACCTCATATTTGAACATTCAAATGTGTCAAGGTTGCATGAAATCGTACCCATAACAGTTACACACCAATTAAGCAAGATTTCCTGAATTTTAATTATGTTAAGACTCATTGACTTAAGTCTTTAATTTGTAAAAGATTGTGAAATTAAAATCATATAATTAATGTTGCTTAATTCAAAATAAAGATTCAAGCCGTAATGATTAGTATTAATATATCAGAAGTTGAATCTGATTATGTTGACATACAACTGGTGCTAAGTTTCTGTTCGGAGAATTCATTTTCCCTTCGATGGTATACACCCAAAGTTAGGTATCTGTATTCGTTTATATGGTTGTGTGTACAGTATTTACTCCAAAACTAATTACTCGATCGTTATCAAATTTGGAACACAACTGCTAAGCCTGATGGGTCGTAATGTGAGCTATTTTTAGTTTAATTTTTTGCCAAAATATACAAAGGTAGTGGAAGTTCTTTATGGAAATTCAGATACCTCCGATTTTTTGTGAAATTATACGAACAGTTATAAGACATCAATTCATAAATAATACATTTAAGTTTTTGGAGTATTTTAAAAGAAAAGATAATATGGTAACATCACATCATTTGGAAATTAAAATATTTTAGATTTGTACGGAATTTGATCCAAAGCTATTAGACACCAACCAGGCAAGTATCCCTTAATTTCGTGTTCTCTTAGGATACCTTGAGATTAATTATTTAATTAGAGACATTTCCTAAAATTTTACTGATTTCATTAAATATTAGAACAACGATTCTAGATATAAGGTTTCTCTAAAAAAATATAATACTATTACGAAACAATATTTTATAAAAAATATGTCTACCCCTCTACTGATTCGAACTAGCGCTAATATTGACATAACGATGCTGTTTTCTCAAACCAAGAGGTCCACTGCCATCGGACGACAAGAAAAAAAATGACTTAGCTTGGAACTGGAACATTTTAATTTCGAAAGCTCAGATTAAAATAAATTGTATTTATTTAAAAAAACACACACACATTGTTATGGTTTTCTAAAAAAATATTACACTATTATGAAACAATGTTTTATGAAAAAGATGTCTACGCGTCTACTGATTGAAACTAGCGTAAACGTGCTAATACAGATATATAGGGTCTATTTTATTAAACGAAGAAGTTCAGTGCAATCATACGATCAAAACAAAGACGAAAAATCACTTTGCTTTGACAAGGAATCTTTTAATTTTCGAAAGCTCAGTTTAAGAAAAATGTTATTAATAATTAAAACACATTGTAATGGTTTTATTAAAAACTATCATATATATACGCATACCTTAGTGTATATATATATATATATATATATATATATATATATATTATTTATGAATAATATTATTTATGAATAATATTTTTCAAATTAACCCACATACACATGTGTTTCATGCAATAACTGATATCATCAATATGGGAGGAGACATTCCTTGTCAGTCATACCGTTCGAACCCCGATATAAAAATACTATTAAACTTAATAGTTGGAACGTGTTCAGAGTTGCTCACCACGCATTGTCTAGAAATGGAGTGTAAAGTCTTAATGACAAATTCAGCGAGAGCACTAAATAGGCGGCTAGAGTGTTTGGTTACGTTGTTTCTGACTGCCATTTGTCAACTTACTGAAAGTATTCCATTTAGCGAGAGCTTTGAATAAGTATGTATGAATAATATCAAAATAACATATATACATATGTATTTTATTCCAAGCCTGCACTTATAAGTATGGGAAGAGATATCCTTTTGGCTAAGATCAAAGTGTAGTATCTGTTCCGATGGATACTGCACCCCATACTGGTGTTGTCTTGGCCTTCGGGTCTTGATTTACGCCGGTCAATGGGTCTGTCCTGCGCACTTCTGGAAGGTCCACCTTCCCAGGCTTTGCCTCACCTCTTTGGGGAGGAGTAAGTTTATTGCTTACTGCCTGAGGCGCCCCTACTGGTGAATGCTGACGCGGCTGCCCAGGCAATTTTTAAACCCCACTTTCCCGACCCGACCTTGGGTCACATCTTACTTGTGGGAGTAAGATAACAACTGGCCTTGTGCTTAAGTCCTGGAGAGGAGTAAATCAATATATATATATATATATATATATATATATATATATATACAATAAGATATTCGTATATGTTTTCATATTTGTATGTACAAAATTATGTTCTAAACAATTAACCAGCCATTGCACATTTTGTAACACGGCTACTAGGTGCAAAGATTCGAAATGTTAGCTATTTTTAGATTAGTTTATGTTTATGTAAAGACTGCACTGTCATTTCAGTAAAAGTGAACCATAACTCTTTATGTTTATTAATGACAATTCTAAGTTAAAGGTAAACGTGACAGGCCACTAAAAAGCTATATTATGTTTAAACGTGACAGACCACTTATGATATTAGTTCAAACTTAATCTGACAGACAAGCGAAAATTCTATTTCAATATTAATCGTAACTGACCGACCAACGAACGTTTAGAGATTTGCTGAGGCGCATTTAAAATAACGCGCGTCAATACGATCAGCGAGATAGCGATAAAGAAAAATGTTCAAGGTGAAATGTACTCATAGAGATTCACAGCCGCATCGTATAAATTGACATGATATTTCTAATGGCTGGTCTATTGTATTTATGCCATTTGAGCAGGAATTTTAAATATGTTCACTTGTGGGAAACGCGGAAACCAACTATCAAATATCACTTTTCATTATAATACAAAGTATGAAAATAAGAACACACACTTTTAGAGTTACTTATTAAATCGTCGATGTGGACTCTTCCATAGAAACCTTCGGAAAGAATTTAATCAGATATTTGATTGAATATTTATTTAGAATCACCAAATGATTCATACATACTTTGTTTGTGAACAATCCATGAAGCAATCCTTTTAAAACCCTTCGGAAAGATCAAAGGAAATGAAGTTCATGTAAATGAAACATGACAAATCCATCACGAAAAATATGAAATTTACTTTTTGACAAGACGACGAAAATAATTGTGAGTCTGCTACTGAATTCACGTTTGATATTAATTGTAGCGTTGCTCTGCACACAGCTCACTTCCATGAGAAAACTAATTGGATCTCCAGCGATGTATTTATATAAAATGTTTCGACCTGGAAATAGCATGCACATATCAGTTCTTTTCGTATATTTGATTATTTAAGAAAAGCTCTAATGTATGGTGTTTGATGCGGTTTCTTAATATTCGTAACTGAATCAATTACATTGACAAGAAAAGAAATTGTATCGAAAACTAATATTCCTGTAGGAAAATTATGAGCGACCAGAAGAATCTTAATAAAAATACTCGCTTATATGTTTGTATTTGCTTGCGTGTGATATGTTATCTATTAGTATGTATGTATTGTATGCCTTAGGCGCGCTGAATTTGTATATAAAAGGGACGATGGAGGCGTCAATTATCATGGCTATTGTAATGTGTATCTGTATTAAAATTGATTTTAGCACCACCAATATATATATATATAGAGAGAGAGAGAGAGAGAGAGGGAGAGAGAGAGAGAATAGATATATTGTTTGTATGTCAATATGGTTTTCATATTCACTGCAGACCTAAGACTCATGAATCTCATTTATCTAAAAAATGTTTATAACCAAATCATATCAGGGAAGTTATCGGTGTTATATTACAAAACACTAAACCTATACGTAAGAGTAATCTAAAGCAAAGGATATAAACACATGCATATTTTAATATAATCGTATCTACTTCAAAAGGAAATGGTAAAACAATAATTTACTCCTGACAACATTTGACGTGTTGAGGCATATTTAAATGTAACCAATACCAAAATTGGTGTTCGACTCAAAATAAGCGACTAGCCTCTGTAAAACAATCTAACATAAATATATATGCATTGTTTTAAGCTGTGAAAATGCTTACCGGAGAGAAGGGCTGCGACACCTGCAACAAGTACTGAAATTACGACCGACGGACCGGCCTGCTGATGAGCCACATGGGTAATTATAACGTAGATACCAATACCCAAAGTGCTTCCAATACCTGGAAAGAAAACAAAAACATATTCAAAAATGTACACTTTTATCTACGAGAAAAAATCATTATACACGTCTACGAGTTTGTCTGTAAGAACTGGCCTTCATTAATATATAGAAGGCCTCTTTTTAGTCGAAAAGAACACGGATTAAAGATTCACCAATTACAATCCAATAACAGGCATTGCTTAAGTCCAGGACGACTGAGACACAGTGCATAATTAACAAACTAAGATTCGTGTTATTTATGCGTTTTCTTACTTCTAGACAAGTTGCACACTCAAGGCTTGAGAGTCTAATATACCCTAATATTTACTCAATAAGCTGAGGATGATATATGGATACATACTGTACACTATTATATCAATGAACGTGATAAATTAGTCAACACAAGATTTGAACACAACACGCCAAACACACAACTCGCGACTATAAGATGTACACCACTTCACGCCCTCTCTCTCCTTCCTCTCTCTCTCTCTCTCTCTATATATATATATATATATATACATATATATATATTTATATAGAGATAGCTATATATATATATATCAATATATATATATATATATATATATATATTTATATAGAGAGATAGCTATATATATATATATCAATATATATATATATATATATATATATAGAGAGAGAGAGAGAGAGAGAGAGAGATATGCATGTGTACAGTATGCATATCAAGAAAATAGAATTTTCAAGCACAAAACTATCAAAACTAACAGCAGCTTATGTTCTCATACAATGGAATATGATGATCGCTTTGACATTAAGAACATCACTATCATTAAACGCATAAAAAACACATCTACATGACTATTGTATTTGTAATAATAATTTTCTTATATTATGCTACTCCCCTAATTTCAATTAAAACAACAACAAATTTAGACACTGTGTGATCCCTTGCTTTTAAATTAGGTCTTTTGGATTTCCTTTTGTTTTCTGTTTCACTCTTATCTTCTCTATTTCTTTTGCTAATACGACATCTATTTATATTTTTCTTATATATATATTTCTGAGGGCATATATATATATTAGTGTTGGAATCGAAATCAGGAATGACAAAAATGAAGTGTTTGGTGTATCGGAATCGGTATCGGTATTGGAATCAGAAAGATGTTCAATTATTATTATTAACTGTATTAATAGTATTATATGCATGTTGTTATTCTTTTAACAGTAAAACAAATCAATCTAATAACAGACCAAATATTTGTAAAAGGATAAAATGTATTAATATTTTTGATAGAAAAGAGGCTCTAAATAGTAAACGAATAACCCCTGTACTCCCCATGTTTAGAATGGTTTTCTAAATAGTAACATTATTATTTAGAAACCCATTCTTAACATGAAGAGAGGAGTTGTTAATATCCTGTTCCTACACCGTCTTAGTATTTTGCATGCTTAACGTCGACTATTTTCAATTGTTTTTAAACCATTCAAATATCATTAACGACGAATTAATGAAAAATAATGAAAATAAATATTTATTTATATGACAATATCCAATCAACTACAAGAAAAACATTTAAGAACAAATATTTATAAAGATCTAATCAAGTAATATTCGCCTTCATAACAGTATTTTTTACGTTTTGCAAAAATATATGCGGACATTACACGGGCTTTTTACAGTAATTTTAAAATAAAAATAAAACAACACATCTATAATTACATATATAAAAGTTTGACAAGAATCAGAATCGGAATCAGTGATTGTATCATAATCGTGAATTCATTATAAAAAATGTTAAGCCGAAAATGACTCGGTCAAAATTTCGAATCCTAAACACGGCCGACGGCGAGCGAAACATGCCGCCTGATGAAACATTAACAGTTCTGTATAGGGTTGTCAATCGTGTGGTCTTAAATTCAGATATATTTTTTAAATCAAGCTCCGTTTTTATTTTTTGAATGTGATATTTTTTGGATTTAAACTATATTTTTAATTACCTGCTAAAATAAAAAATAAAAAAACTATTACAAAATCTGGAGTAAAATGTCCAAAATATACACTACAACTACTATTTATTCTATAAAAAAGTTCACAAAGGATATTTTATTACAATATAAGGTCTTATATGTTACATTTAGTACTAAAAACAATTATTTATTATTGCTTTTATTCTAACGAAAATGTACTGATTCTTAATAAGTTTGTATATTAACCCATTAAACACCTAACAATAGTTACTATATATATATATATATATATATATATATATATATATATATATATATATATATATATGACAAGAAGGGTAGTGAATCTGAATGCGAATAAGAGGAGTTTAGATTTGGCTATCCGGTTTATAAGAGACCGCAAGAGGCAATGACCCTCCCCCGTTGAAAGAGATGTCGAATTAAACCTGACTCTCGAGTCGCTTGATCAGTCTAGTGAGTAGGAGAATGATGATCAAATACCCCTGGCTGGGGTTGGGCTGTATCGTATTTATTGGCTCCGCCATGTGCAGGGACGGTCCCCATGCATATGTGGTGCTGGTGGTTGTTGCACGTTCCGTTCTCTTAGATGTTACCCTGGAGATAAACAGGTAGACAACGATAGAACGATATGCATATCTGGGACCGATGCGGGGTTGTCGTGGCTAAATCCAAATGGTTGATCACGTTAGTAAAATATCTACAGCCGTACGAGTTATTGCTGGAACGACTAGGCAGGAATTATCGTGTTTAAAAGGGGGTAGGAGTACAGGTAATCGAGAAATATTCGCACAATCAGGTATATGTCCGATTAGGGTGCTCCTTGCGAAAGGACAGGGATGTAATGATAAATGCATGGAGAGAAGGAAATAGTATTTAAGAGGGATAGAGTTAATGCAGACGAGGCAGAAGAGATTGTGTTACCGATAGTGGGAAATACACTAGGTGTGTTGTTTGGGACGATGTCCGAAAGCGATGTGAGAATAATCAGGAAGAAAATAGTTGCGATAGAGAAGAACTACAAGGTTACTGTCGCATGCAGCCAGAGAAGGTATATTTATATCGAACGTCACCAGGCTGGAGTAAGCCAATAATAGGGCTAGTATGAGGGAATTGTTTTTTAAGGTCTGGGCATTTAGAGAAGAGGTGACCAATATAATTTACGCAATGACATCAAAGGTATGTGCACTAAACGGGTTCGTACTAAGATAATTTCGGTAGTTGGCCCTCGCGAGCAAGGTGCTCCAGACAGGGCAGTCGTTGATGATTCTGCTCGAGCATGTACGTGTACAGTTGGATATGTTCTCGCTGGGACAGCTGTCGCCGAGTATAGTAAGCCCGGGAGGGTTGAAAGAAGTTAGGAATTTAAAAATTATAGAGCCACCTTGCCTTGTAATTGTACAAGTTGTTTTTCTATTTTCTTTACCAAATAACTATTCTTCGTAAAAAAAAACACAGAGTGAGTTGTTAAAGATTTTTCTATTTTTCTTTTAATTGTTTTGCTTAAAATCACTCTTCGCTTCGTAGTAGTAACACGTTGCTGATCCAGTCGAGGTAGTTATCTACTGGTCTATCAATTTCAACGTGGGAGCGCGGTAATTGCTTTACCAGCCCTTCGACATCTGCCGCCTTCACCAGAGTAGCAACATTTCCCGAGCAATGTCAGGTGACCAACCAAACGGATAACTGTTAGCGACTCGAGTGCGTAGCTATATGTTATGTATCTTGCATGTCGATTTTTCTTAAGAAAAATTGTAATACAGATAATGAATAATTATTGATAATTACAAATCTACGACGCAACAATTTGTAGATTTGATGCATTACTGATTATATGCCAGATGTTTAGAAGGATGCAATAATATGTGTTTCGGTCAAATTGCTGTATGTAAGTTCAATGGGTTTAATCTATTTTCCTGCTTTAGATCTGTGTTTTTTGGGGAAAAGGTTTTGTAATTCTTAGTGTCTGTGCTATTGTTTGTGATATGATTTGTGTTGTTGTCATTTCTTATAAATATAGAGTGTTGTAAAGTATTGTATTATTCGCGTAAGGTGGTAAAACATATGTATATTTTTATAATGTATTTTAAATTCTAGGTACACGTAGGAACGAGCCGATATGAGACTTGTTATTATGGTCTGGGTAAAAATGTATGTATTCATTTTGTGTGTATTCTTATGATGTAAGTTGATTGTTAAAACGTTGGTATATTTCATTATAAGTATGTCTAGCAAATGTATGAGGTTATTTTCATATGTCTCTAAAATCAGCGCTAATTATGAGATCCAACACAATTACACAACGTAACGGCGTTTACCAGATTTCTCTTTTAATCAGCAAACGAATACTTACCGTGCAAACGTTAAATTGATATCTAAGCTAGCTATTTTACACATATAAAACATTCTCAGCAAAATATTTTACATAGCATCCAGATTTTAAAAATACAAAACATTTATTCCACTTCATAAAGGTACCACATATTTTGAATTTTAACGTCTATACATCATTTCAAGAAAATAAGAATGAAATAAACCTTTCTACGTAAGAGTACCACTGCGTTTTTTAATTAGTTGCGTATGTTTAATTAAAATTAACTATTTTGCAAAAGTATGTGAATAGAGACGAAATGAACATTTACAAATTTGCAGTTTTCTTTTCTTTTTCACATATGTTATAAATGCCCCATAGAATCCAATGATTATATATATATATATATATATATATATATATATATATATATATATATATATATATATATATATATATATATATGTTTATTAATGCAGATATGGTATTTTCTGAGTCTATCTAGTGTGTGCCCGTTTTGGTTGCGTGATAGACAGAGACCGTCATCTCTATATAGACCGAAACAGTGGTCAGGGAACTTATTTTGGAGGGTGCTTAATATTAAAAGTCTGACTACATCGCATATGTATACACTGCGTGAGCGCCCATAGCTACGTCAAATGGGCTTTCTGGATCTGATTTTTTAACCCATGACCTTCCCTCAAAGAACAGTAGGGCTTGTCTAGCTTGTAAAATAGTATCTCTTTCTAATTGACTTATGTCTGTATATGAAAGCGCTAACGTGAGCGTCTTATCTAGGGTGTCTTTTATTATGGAAGGGTAAAAATCCCCTATATCTAATTGTGTAAATTTGCATCTATGTGTAACTTGTACGTTATTGAACCAATTTAAAACTGGCATTGTGTTATCTTACAAACGAAGAGTTGTTTTGCTTTTAATTTTATTAACAATATTCTTAACTATATATTTACTAACTATACCTATGTCGCTTTTAGCTGGGTTGATAAGTCTGCAGGAGGGCTTGTTGCTGAAATTCTCTTTGTGGTCTTTAAGGGTAACTAAGTCATTTCGTTTATCTAAATAGTTTGCTCTGTACTCTATGCCTAATTTAGTAGTTAATTCTGTGGCTTCGCTCTTTATGAATATAATCAAAAGTGAGAATATCATCAACAGTTTTTAGATCATATTTTCCCCAATTCCTTATTATGTTAATATAATTTTCCTCTAAATAAGCTTTCTTTGATATATATCTTTAACTTTTAATTTTTTTTCTATTTTTTATTATTTAATATATAATATTTTTTTAAATTTCTTTATTTATGTATTTTTATTCTTTATTTATTTATTTATTTATGCATCCATTGCTCAACAGTTAATACAGATTATTGTTTTTTAATTTTATTTTATAAAATTAAAAAAAATATCCAAATGAATATTTTCATAAAATTAGTTGAGTTAAGTCCCTTGGATCATTTCCAACGAATTAGCTAAACGAAACGCTGTGCATTTAACTGAAATTGGTATTCTTAAATATCACTTGAAAAGCACGTTCCGCCGGTTTTTGAACCTTAAATTTAAAATTCTTAACTGCATTACTCGAACGCTACCGGATCACATCATCTTTATATACGTTTTACCGCACGCACCTGACCCCATTGAGAGAGTACTATATTAAATTATGTTCATCATTTCTTTACTAATTACTTTCTATGCTGATGAGAGCCAGATGTATTACTTTCTGTGTTCGAAACCATTGGCACATATGTTGTATTACATTTCTGTATTAATACACAAATATTAAACCTCTTAATTCTGATTCCATTAATTAATTAACTACTCTGCTGAGATTTTCCTACTATTTCACAAATAATTATATATATATATATATATATATATATATATATATATATATATATATATATATATATATATATATATATATATATATATATATATATATAATGGTTTTCCCATACATACGACTTTTCAGAATTTCAAATATCGTGTCCAGAAACATCAAAAGAAAACAAATAACAACAAAACAACCCTCACATTGTATTAAGATTCATGAATACAGTTTCAAAAAAGAACGTAGTGTTCTTTTAGTAATTGGATATCATCTTTTATACCAACGGAGTTGGGAAGAGATAATATAGTTTACTTATATATCAGATCGTAAAACAGCTAAAAAATAAAGAGAATGAAAAAATAATAATAAAAATAAATTAGAAAATATAAATAAATATATAAATGAATAAGTAGTTTAAAAAGAAAAGAAAGTAAGAAAGATAAAAATAAATAAAATACGAAAGACAAGCTGTGTTATTATGTTAAAATGTAATCAACCATTATAATAAACAAACCCAAGGGCATCAACGCTGCAATTTTTATTAAGATTTCTCTTCACTTCATAAGTCCAAAACAGTACATTCTGAATTAGAGGCTCCTATATGATGTATTAAACGTTATATATACACGTAAAATATATGTAAATACTAAATTCAATACAATATGTTTTTCGAATATCCATTTAACAAAAACTCAGAGATAACTAAAAGCCTCGACCAAAAACATGATACCTTATATTTTCAAGTTATACTTAATGTGTATGCATTATTTTTCAGTATTAATATTATTTTTTAAATTATGTAGTTATTTATACTCCTTTACTTTTAATGAGAATTATTAACATTCTAATATCTATATAGTTAATAAAAAGTGTATATATGCATTACAATATTATGTAAATGCTTTATTAAGAAACGAATTTAATATACAAGGCCTGCTTGAAAAATATCTAACAATTATTTAGTCCGTGCGAAATAGAGACAAAATGGGCGGCGCCACTCTACACACTAAAGTAAAAAAATTTCAAGCGCATGTTTGAATTTTATAACCGCCTTCCTGCGTGTTAGTCGCTTTTTGTCGGTCGTTTAGCAAGATGCTACACAACGTGTTCGTCAAATTACAAATTCTCTCCAGATGACTTAACATGTTGAGCAAAAGTACTGCATCAAATTTTGTCAAAAGCTTGGTGATTCTTAAAGCAAAATAGTTCGTAAGATTCAGCAGATGTTTGGAGAAGATGCGATGGGTGTGAAACAAATTAACGAGTGGTTAGACCGATTCAGAAATGGCCGCACATCAACTGATAGTGACCAGCGTAAGGCCAGGCCCTAAACTGCTCGGAGTGCAGCTGTTGTTGAGAGGGTGCGAAAATTGGTTATGGAAGATCGTCATTCAATCGTGCGCGAGCTCACTGAAGAAGTTGGTGTGAGCAAAGATTCCGCACATGTAATTTTGCGTGATGATTACACATGCACAGAGTGGCAGCGAAAGTTATGCCCATGTTGTTGTCGTAGGAACAATAGTCCCTTCGTTTTGCAGTTGCACAAGACCTTCTGAAAACCGCCAACAACGTGATGACTGGAGAAGAGTCATGGGTGTACGGGTACGACCGAGAAACAAAAAGACAGTCGTCGCAATGGAAGTATCCCGAGTCTCCAAGGTAAAAAAGCAGGACAGGGTCGAAGAAAAGTCAAGGTGATGCTGACTGCCTTCTTTGATACCCGTGGAAATGTGCATCACGAATACGCGGCGAAAAGAAAAAAACAATGTCAAAAGAGTAAAATCATGTAAATCTCCGGCGTCTCCGTCGCGCAGTTCGGCGCGAAGGAACAGACGTGTGGACAACAAAAAAATCGTAACTGCCTCACGACTACGATCCCGTACATTAATCCCAATTGATTCAAAATTTATTAGTCAAACATGGAATTTCAGTCGTTCGCAAAACTCTATACTCTCCAGTCATTGCTCCTTGCGACTTTTGGTTGTTTAAAAAAATGAAGACGCAACTGAAAGAACGCGACGGCAGAGCTGAACACCTTTCCAACGGAAGACTCCCAAAGGTGTTTCCGGCAATGGATAGATCGGTAAGCCAATTGTGTGCAAGCAGTAAGGATCTACTTTGACGGTGATAAGGGTCTCAACCTCGTCAGGTATCTGAAATATTTTTTTCTGGCCTAAGTTCGGAAAGTTTTTAGACAGGCCTCGTACTATTTACTTTAGTAAAATATCCAATTAGCAAATAACGCATACAATACAAAAGAACACCCCGCAATAAGCATAATACCATAGTAATTAATTAGTAATATAGTAAATCTGTAGGCTTAGAATATTTATTCATTTGAATTCCTATTATGTATTACTTAGTTTTAGTATTAATATTAGTCTAACAATTATTATTTGATATGTACTACGTTATTTATAATCAGAACTATTAATCTTCTGTAATATTTTACTCTCTATTCCGAAATATGGATTATGCTTTTAATTCAAATGTCACAAGTTATCTTTCAGATATTTATATCAATTAATGTATTATGAACTTATGCATAACTGTATATTATGTGCCAATATATAAATATCTTTTTTATATATTTTTAGATATTTATTTGTTATAAAGGAAAAGTGATTCACGTTTTGATATGGAGCTGTGCAGCAAGATACTTGTTTACGTTATTTTTAATTTCTGAATGTTGAAACAGTAAGTGAAACAAAGAAGGGAAGGAGTTCCCGAGACCTGCAGCTCGATGGAAATAAGCTATTGGAATAGAAAGCTATCCGACATCTGGAGACCTCCATAGTGAATAGATGGTATTCAGCTGACTGTCGGGTTTATCGTGTATATTTACGTCGAAGAGGCACCAGAGCAGTATGTTCATCGGAGCACAATCCGTTGAAGTACTTGTAAAACAGGCACAAGGATGCAACATTGCGGCGACAAGACAATGGCTTGAGATTAGTTCATAGTGAGATACTTATTAGATTAGATACTCTTTTTAACATGGTCTATAAGGGGGAGACTGGCGGATTGTGCACCAACACAGATGTTACAGCAATACTATATGCATGGGCGCATGGTGGATTGGTAGATATATAAGATGCTGTCAGGTGTGAGAAGTTTTCTAGAACGGTAGAAGGATCCCCCTTTCTTTGTTGCAGGTTTGGCAATGTCTTCTATGTAATTGTTCTAATTAATGTTACCCGTGAATGTTAGGTCAAAGAGTTCGAACGTTGGACTCTCAGGTAAGGTGTTATTTGCTGTAGCAATCGGTAGTTAAAGAGATTTTTTATAGTTATTGAAAGAAAGCAGTGTTGTCTTTGCTGCATTAAATGTTACCATTTATTTATGACCACATTCGACTACAGACTAGATGCCACTTTCTAGTGAGTTAGCCATTGCCTCGGATATGTGCGCGTCCGTTTTACCCACATGACGAGAGTAGAGCGTTATGTCCTCAGCACGTGAACCCATTTCAGACACAATTTCATCAGGAACATTTTTCATGTAAATTTGGAACAATAAAGGTCCCAGGATCGATCCCTTGGGGAAACTGCCTTTATCTCGTGTTGTTTGGATGTACGGCCATCAAGGACAACCAGGATCTTTTTTTTTGATCGGAAGGATATAATTGTATCAAATATTCGTCCAGTTATACCATATTAATTAATTTCTATGAGAAGACCTTTATGCCAGAGTTTTTTAAAGGCTTTGGATATATAAAGCGCTACCGCTTTAGCTTCACGAACCTTATCTAGTGTACTGTATATGCGTTCAGAAATGACCGTTAGGATTCCCGCAGTAGATCGTGCTTGCCTAAATCCATACTGATAGTCAGAAAGAAGTAAAACCGTAATGAGGTGACTACTAATCGCTAGATTGATTAAGGATTCAAGGATATCAGCAAAGAGCAGAAGTAGACTGATGGAGGGATTATTCTGAGGGTCAATTCTGGATGATAGAAAACTCAGGGCCATGCAACATCATTTTTATTTCTCAAGATGATATCTCAACAGAAAACAAAAAGTTTTACATGGCCAAGTTGTTCAAGTATCTTAATATGGTTTTAGCAGCAGAGAACTGTCAATTTGTAGAATTAATGAAGGATATATGACAAAATGCCTGCATGGGGCTAGTTGCGGGGGTTCAATCAATATTTAATGTAATAAATGCATTTAGAGAAGTGTTACAGGCAGAGAAAATAATATTTCAGACTTTCTTGTTACAAAAAAAGTAAAAACGATATTTAAAACTTAAGTGTGACCTACTAAAACGCTTCATATTCTAAAACAAAGCGTGACACGCATTTCGAGATATGCGCATCAACTGGATTAATTCAAACCTCCGGCATAGCTAAGCACATCTCGTTTCGTCCTTAATCCTAAAAAAGACATTTGAAATGCCTCTTAAAAACGGGGGCAAACAAACCAATTGAACGACACACCTTCTTATAGATATAAAACTAACAAAGACAATTCAACAGAATAATCCACACTGTCAACATCTACTATAAAGAAAAAGAAAAAGAAAAGTTTATCAAATATATTAGAAATCTGGTGACAGCAGTTTTCAGATTTTAAATCCAATTAAACATTGGTGAAGGATTCTGTTAACAAAAAAAATTCAAAAGATGTTTAATTAACTCAGGGGGAAAAAAACTATAAGTACATGAATATTGAAAAAAAAATTTGTATTAAATATTTAACTGTCATTATCGAATTGAATGTTGACAGTTGTAAAATGTTGCGTGGGAAATAATAATATGTTATTAGTAACTCTTATTGTTTGTCTCAAAAGTCGTCAAACTCGTCTAATCCTCCCTGTCCTCTGTCTCTCTCTACGCATACACTCAAACACACACACACACACTAACACACACCCACACACACACACACACACACACACACACACACACACACATATATATATATATATATATATATATATATATATATATATATATATATGGAGATGGGGCGAGTAAGCCGATATGTTCTTGTAGTTTGAACGGTTAGTCTATCAAAGTTAATGACATATTTAGAAACAGTAGTTTATTCGGAATAATTCAGTCATACTTTGCATATGTCTTGACGCTTTTGGGAGTCAAAAAGTGCCTCTCGTGTTAGAAAATAAATGATAAATTCAACGATTTACCCCAAATGTGAACCATAGATACATTAAAGAAGAATACCTTAATTACCAGTTAACTCGTCTCTTTTAGTGTGAGTGTGCATGAAGAGAACGCCGCTGCACTTCGGAAATTCAAATATCACCAATTTGAATCATGTTTGAATCATAGATATTAGACATTGATTACGCAGGATACTTACATTATTCACGAGTTCGACATAAATGATACCAAGTTAATGATACCAAGATAATTGAGCTGAAATGAATCAGTAGTTACATCGAACAAAACGTTGTAGAAAATATCAACCGCGATGAAAATAATAATCCAAATAATCCAAATAACTAAATAACTAATGCTCATCTAAGGAATTCCGATACATAAACCGTTGTTGGAAATACGAACCTATAGCAAATATTTTTATGAAGTTTTTAACAAAGATTAACGGTAATATAGAGAGTGGAACCAACTATTTTTAATTTATTTTTTATCGAAACAAATACTGTTCGAACCCCTACTCCTAGTTTACAATAAGTGTATATATATATATATAGATTCAACAAATACTGAATAGACTTTTATGACCTTTTGAACAGAGATAGAAGACATCAAATTGACTGCAATAAGATATGTTTGATAATTTCTGAGGAGACAAAATGTGCCGAATAAACGCTTGGCAAGAACTCATGAAACTTTTTCTGTAGTATATAGTATAATTTTCCATGCAGTGTTATTCTACCAAACACGGACAACATCAAATAATCCTACTAATAGTTTAGTCAATCTAGCTTATTTTTTGGCTGAACCTCAAACAAATTGCTAACGAAGGTTTATTACTTAGCTATTTGGCATGAATACCCTCTCTTTCAGATATAAAAACGTTTACCAAAATTAGCCTTGCATAAAAGGGTCAACGGGCGCCATCTTTAAAGATTGCCGCCGATTCTAGGCTCCCCTCTCTTTACTCAATTTTTGTAAATTTATCTTCAAAAATAGCAAATGTAGCAAGGTGAAATTGGATGAAACCAACAGTGTTCATAAAGTTACATATAATTATAACACGCGTATGCTTTTTTGTCTCTTTTGATGTATTACTCAATGAGCTTAAAATTCTGTCTTATTCTAATTTCAGGTTGGTCAAAGTAAAGTACCGATAATTATGGATGCTGACAAGTGTGCTATATGCAACAATGAACTATCCAGTAATGATGACACATTCATGGTAAGCCAGGAGAGTATCCATTCCATTAACAGAGCTTCTGAAAAAACGTGGAGAGAAGGTCACACTTTAGATTGGTCAACATCTTCACGAGAAATGCAGACAGCGTTGGATTAACCCCCAATACATAAGAATTGACAGTAAAAAACATGTCACCCCATGATTAAATGCTATCCCGTGCAAGCCGCTCTTTGTGTGTGTTTAATTTTAAGGAACATTGTCTTTTGTGGTTCTAGAGCAAAATTTGATAGAAAGAAAAGAGGTGTTGATGTTTCCGATGTAGAAACTATTGAGTGTTAAACGTTTGTGAGAAATTCTGAGAAAATGATGGTTGGGCATCACCTGTTAAAGGTAGAATAGGTTATGTAGATGACCTTATTTCAAAAGAAGCATGTTATCACATAACAAGTTTGCAAACTTTGATTGCAATAAAAAAACATTCGTGAGGCATTCTCTTCTGCTGATTCTTCTACGAAACAACACCTTGGTAGACGAGAGAATTTAGAGAGAAAACAGACATATCTGGAAGTCGCTAAATAGTTGCAGGAAAATGATGAAAAGCAACTCACCATTGTCGATCTTGTAAAAAATGGAAGACATTGGCTTTGAATCATACAGTCTGTCATACATGAAATCTCGATTGTAAGAACATTTCAAATAAAAAATCATTGCGAGTAAAATTAATGGGAAACACAATGTTGTTACATTCTTAAGTACAGCTAAAATGTATTTGGCATGGATTCCATGCACAGAGCCGCTCAATAGACAAGTCAGAATAAGAGGCCATTAGAATTATAGAGACGGCAGCCAAGCTTATAAAGAGTGACATCGAAAGGTTTCCAGACCTATTCAGAATATTACCCGCTTAAGAATAACTTTGCACAGGATGTGATTATTAAATTCCTAAAACATTGTTGATCTTTTTCAGGAAGATATTTGCAAGTAAAAACAATGATTTGAAACTTTCATCAGTTGGTCAAGCAATAATGCAGGCTGCTAGACCAGGACTTCTCCCTGCACTTTTACAGTTTGATTTAGCAGTGAAAATGCTTGACCAATTTGGATCAAGGTTTTTAATTAACACTATGAATAAGCATGGATTCTCTTCATATTACTCGGAAGTCCAGAAATCGTAATGAAGTGCTGCTCTTGTTCATGGCGCTGAAACTCTCCTCGCCGTTGAAACTGAATTTGTGCAGTTCGTAGCTGATAATGGGGACCATAATGTACGGCGTATTAATAGATTCAACACATTCCAGGGTGTTGGCATCATAACACTTTTTATGCCCGGAATGTTAAAGCAAAACAGTTCCAAGGATTCGGGTCTTTTCGGAAGATATAATAAGGGTTGAAAGGATCAACATCAAATACGTAGATTCACAGCACACCAACAAACCACCAGTGACATTTAAAGAACTCCAGCCCAAGAAAGTTGTCGATTCCACTGCTAATGTTGACATCCGTTGAGAGGTTTCACTTATTTCACATCCGTCCAGACCCGCATGGCTAGGCTTTATGCAGTTAGTGCACAAAATAACATATCCTGGAAAATTAGCCACTGGTTTCTGCCAATGATCGACATCGACCCTGGTAACCCAACCTGCGTGTATTACACGTTATGCTACATTAGTGATTTATCCAGGAAAAACAACATTACACCAATTCTAACATTCGATCCACCACATTGCTACAAAGCAGTAATGAGAGTCGAGTTACAGCCTAGTTCCAGTCCTCTGAAATCATTTGTCTTGCGACTTAGTGGGCTCCATACACAGATGAGCTTTCTGGTGTCAATTGGTCATTTGATGACAGATTGTGGATTGCAAGAACTTTTTGAACTTGTGTATGCTGAAAACACAGTCAACCACATGCTAAATGGTAAAGCAATTGCAAGAGTCATTCGTGCCCACTTCTTAGTTGAGGCTGCTCTGAATGCTATTTTGTTAGCGAAAGCCTATTATTTGACAATTTCACATGTAACTGGGGATGATCAACTTAACACTGATACAGAAAAGTCATTTCCTCAAAATGAAGACCTAAAGGAAGCTCAGGAGATATTGAAAGGTCTCCTTGATGGCACTGAGACATTGAATATTGTTCTGTCTACAGAGTCTATGACCAGGATCGTCCAGAGAATCAACCATGTGAAGGATGCAATGGTTGACCAACGAACAGCAAAATTGTGGATTCACTACCTTGATATGGTGAGGATCCTGCAATTGTGTATCAAGGTAGAGCGCACCGGGAACTGAGAATTGCACCTATATGCAAAGTTGGTTTACTTGTATATGAAGAAATAGAGGAGCTGCCGAATAACGATCCTGAAGTGTTCCAAAGATTTTCTGAAAGATCGCTACTGGGTTGGCTTGTCGACAGATTAGGTTATTGAGCAGGTGCTAATGAGAAGCATAAATACGTCTGGAAATTTTACTCATGGCAGAAGGAATAAACGAAATTCAACGATTGTTTTCGACGCTATAACAACCAGTGTTCGCTGAAATCAAGTTTACAATGCAAGAACTATCAGACATTTGTCATGGCACTAGTGACCAGCACCGGGAGGCTACTTCAGCAAGTAAAAAAGCGAGATGTGAGGGATACATGAAAGTACCCTGCGTTTCTCCAGACATATGGCGCTTTTCACGAAAGATTCGTCCATTCAAAGCATTTTAAGTGAAGTACCTGAACACAAAAATGTGAATTTTGGCAGAGCAACCTACGTCATAGGAGAGGCAATTATAGCTTCGATAGTTGGCGAAAATGTGCACGAGTACACTTTAAAAAGAAATGATCAGGTAATTACACTTGGGTCAAAAGTTTCGCTCAGCAAAGATAAAGCAGTTTAGACTGATCCACATTTCCTATTCTAGAGATTGTGTGTGTTATCTATCAATGAACTCAGCAGCAGCAGAACAAGAATATTTCCAGTATGAACTTTGTGGTTTCCTCAATTGCCCTTTCTGATTTTTTCGGACCACTACGAGAGACAAACCTCGGCTTTGGCAGAAGCAATATGAGAACTGACTTCACCTGTACAATCAGGTCCACAGTTTTAAGATCCACGGTGTCTTTTAGGTGGTTGAGCACTATTTCAACGCCTCCCATGGCAAAAAGGTCACACATTTGATGAGATATGTGCCCAATACCGCAGATATGTCACAACTTGATATGGAAAAGCATGCATTGTCTTTGATGGGTATGAAAATAGTTCATCCATTAAAGACGCGACTCACCGACGCTAAGTAGGGTGCTCTGTTGTTGTTAATGTGTCATAAACCCCTTTAATGGTGTGCAAATTTAAATGATGTTTTCCTAACTAATCAAGTAAACAAACAATTGTCCATCAACTTAGTCAAATTGATAGCGTCACCATGGTTTCCGTACTTCCCCGAATTTCATCAATTTTTACATGTCCAACATTGAATATAAAATATTTAATACAATCACTAAACACTCTATTTATGCCAAGTACTGTGACACTAACCATTATTATAGCAGACAATAATGATGAAATAAAAAAAACATTTTCTAAACTAACTGTGTACTCATATCTAACTATGAACTAAACCTTGATAATTAAATATCCGTGACTATTGACCCCAACATAAAAAAAATTAATCACCTCTCCCTATAAACACTACCTCATTAATTGTGTCTATTAAATTACAGAAATAAATGGCTACACCGATACAAAATCGCAATTATAAAAAATCTAATCAACCACGCAAAATAAATCTCTTCAACCAATAAAGTATTCGTTAATTAATAAAAAAAATCAAACATGTCTTTATTAAAAACCACCTCCTAAATTACTTTGTAAGTGAACACATAAATTCAAGAATTACAAATCTTGATGATTCTAATAACAACATGCTAATCAATTTCGACTAGATAAACAAAAGAGTTTTTAAAAATATAATACACAAACACACACACACACACACACACACACACATATATATATATATATATATATATATATATATATATATATATATATATATATTCCTCGTTAATAGTAATAATCATTTAAACAAATTCAAAACCTCTAGCAACCACATACTCATCAATAACACCGCTCATGCCAAACACTAAGTAGACAGAACCAACGTTATATATCAGTTCAAATGCACCTAAAGAGAATGTTTATTCAACGATACTAAAATTAATTGTTACATGAGCTAACCACTACCACACTTTCCCAAATGCGTACATTACATTTCTCTGAGTTTAGTTTAATCTGCCAACACTTGAAAGTACATAACTATCCCCTTTCACAATTCAGAAACCTTTAAGCAAACAATACAAAATTATAATCACAACCCAAAGTTAAAAAAGACAATACATTCTTTAAGCACTGAATATAAAAACAAGGTACCCTACAATCAACAATATCAATTACAAGTCTAGCCATAATATTTTGAAGTGTCTTGCTTAGGAATTGTTTTAATCAGTATTAACCTCAAACAAGGCAAGCCGTCATTGCATAGGCTACTGAGAATTAAGGTGAAAGTCCTGAGCGGTAAGCCTTAGTTGGGAGTTGTGCAGCAACATGTTTGTTTACATTAGCTTTACATTTACGCATGTCGGTACACTCAGGGGAACGTATCAGCGAGGGAGTTCCAGAGGCCGCAGCACGAGGAAAGACGCTATTAAAGTAGAAGGCTCTCCGGCATTAGAAGACCTCCATCGGGAATGGATGTTACTTAGCTGATTGTCGGGTTGGTCTAGTGCATTTACGTCGAAGGGAGTACCAGTGCAGCACGTTCATCGGAACACAATCCTTTGAAGTAACTGTAAAACAGGCACACAGACGCAACCTTGCGGCAATGGTACAGTTGCTAAAGCTTGGTAGATTATGAGGGATCTATTAAATTCGCGACTATCTTTTAACATTGTCTGAGAGAGAAGGACACTAGTGAATGATGTACCAGCCGAGAGATATCAGATGATATCAGGTGTTAGAATTTTAGGACGGTAGTGGGAGTCCACTTTATTTGCAGCAGCCTTGGCAATGTTTCCAATGCATGTTAGCGGTGAATGTTAGGCAGAGGTGTTTTGACGTTGGACTCAAAGGTAAAGTGTTATTTGCCATGACAATCGGTGGTTGAAGAGGTTTCTTGTATTTATTGATAGAAAGCAGCTTGGTCTTTGCAGCATTAAATGTTACCAGTAATTTATGGCCCCATTCCCCTACAAACTGGAGGTAACTTTCTAAGGATTCAGCATTTGCCTTGGATATGTACACGTCCGTTTTGCCCGCATGATGAGAGTAAAGCGTGGTGTATTCCGCACTTGAACCCATCTCATACACAATGTTATCATAGAGGTTGTCAAGGATCGATCCCTGTGGTACACTATTATTTATGTCATGTTGTTTGGATAAACGGCCATCGACGACAACCTGGGTTTTTTTTTGGTTAGGAAAGATCTAATTATATTGAATATTCGTCCAGTTATACCATATTAATTATTTTTTGTGAGAGGTTCTCTAGACCAGACATTGTCAAAAGCTTTAAATATATCAACCGCTACTGCCCTAGATTCACCTGCAATGTCCAGTGTATGGCATATGCGTTCAGAGAGGACCTTTAGAATATCCACAGTAGATCGTGCTTGCCTAGATCCTTACTGACGGCCAGAAAGTAGTGTAGCATTAACGATGTATCGGACTATCGCTAAATTTATTAAGAATTAAAATATTTTATCAAAAATCTGGGAGTTAAGTGATCGTGCGATAATTCTGAGGATAAGTTCTATCTCCAGATTTCTTGAAGACTAGTACTACAGGGGAGAGTTTCCAGCTACTAGGGAAGCAAGATTTTTGGGCGTCTATCATATTGAGATGTTATATGAGAGCGTGATTACGTTCTAAGAGCGTGCAAGATTCACAAGTGTGATTGCTTAACCGCTAAGAATTTGATTACGTTCTAAGCGCGTTAAAGATTCAAACGTATCAGTTATTAAAGGCTTCAAAAATAGGTAATGTGAATAGCTATTCTAGACACTTTAAAATGTTGGGACTACTTTCGTAATTCAGATTACTGATTGTGAGATGTTTAGTTTTTATGTATAAAGCTTCAAGAATTTTTAATCTTTTCATGTTGGTTTTCTGATGTATTATTTTAGTATTGTTTACTAGTATGTGTCTATATTAAGTAAAAACAGTCATGTTTTAGGTGTTAGTAAATGGAGCTATATACATAAATTAGACTTTCTTGTTCGTGGCATGGTAGCAGCTCGCATCGCAAACAACTGTCTCGGGGTTTAAATACTGAGTTCGCGTCTGTCTTATTGACGAGTCCAATAGATGGCGAAACCCCAGTTTAAATTCTGCGGTCTACGTTTTGCATAGTTTATGTAGGTTTAGGTGTCATGTCTGATTTTAGAAATAATTTTAAATATAGTTTAAAAAACTAAAAGGGGTAAAGATGTACGAGCCACATCTGAATTAATATTGTCAAATTAGCATGGGGTACAAAACATTTCGCACGTCTCTTGCAAAAAAAATAATTATAATTGTTTTGATTAAAATATTATTACAATATTTACCTGTAGTAGCTCTTATTTTATATCAAAATTGTAATCTCATTCCTAAGTAGTGCGAAATATTCGTAGATTGTAAATGCAAAACACTTTACTGAATTCTAATAACAATATTAAACGTTTTAGTTTTCCTAATACTTAAATAGTTTCATTGACTTTTGTTATTTTATGAAAATATTCAAAAAAAGATGACTACGATGACGACAAGTAAGTGGGAGTCATTTCACCGGCTAAAGTTTTTTTACACATATTATTTTAGAAAGTATAACTTTTCTTAATAAATTAAATGCAAATTCGTATGAATCAGCACGATATCGCATTAATCAGCTAATGTAGTGGTTGACATTGGTTTCTCACTTTTCTCTATTATCATGTAGTTAGAAAAAGTATCACGTGAAAGTTGTTTGCATCCATAATTAAAGTGATGCTTTGGAACTGGCGGAATTCGAACGTGCGCCCTTAGGTCGTCAGTCCACGACGGTATTCACTTACCTACAGCAACACTACCTCAAGAATTAAAAGTTAGGTAAGGTATTTAACTAGTATTGTAAATATTTATATATATTTTGAAATTATTACTTGGTAAACTACTGTCATTTATTAACAAAATCTATTGACTAAACGAGTCACAAACTCGAAGAAAAAATGGTGAGCGTACGGAAATAACGTTATCAGCCACTGCCATGTCGACAGGAAGACAAACACATGAATGTACGATAAGGGAGGGAAGGTGGAAGGGTTACAGTCGCTGGGGACCTATTTACTGATAAAAGTGTAAAGAGTGAAACTGACATGTTCACAAATAACCATTTGTTATCGAATAGCAAAAACGGCAAATATTGTTGTTTTCTCAGCAAACACAAAGACAGCCTACTTCAGCAAAATTCACAACCGGGTGTGCTGATATGGGCAGGGAAAGCAAACGAAAATAAAACGGGGGAAAAAGGCTATAAACGGATCGCATTTGCGTTTTCATGTTAACAGGCAAATATTGATGTTAATTCTTGAAATATGAATAAGTGATAATATGGATAAAAGGTAGTGTCACATCAGGACGAAATGATGATACATAAACCGGTACATATAGACTTAGGTCAATGCAATGTATACAGACGTATTGTACAAATGTTCCACAACATAAACCAAATAAGGCGAAAAGAATATAACATCACCACAAACGATACTGTTGTTTAAAAGACGGAAAAAATGTAAATCACGTGTGATTCTATATTTTTGTTGCACACTTATTATCATGTTTATGTTTTTACTAACATTAAAACACAGTTCACTTTTTATTGCTTTACTATGCTATAAACGTAATTCTGTTACGAAAAATTAGGTTGCTAAAGCACAAGTATTTTTTGGTCGGAAAAAAGTTTTGGTTCACACTATATATATATATATATATATATATATATATATATATATATATATATATATTCATATATATATATATATTCATATATATATATATATATTTATATGTATATATAAATATATATATATATGTGTATATATATACACATATATATATGTGTGTGTGTGTGTGTACATATATTTATGTATAGTTTAATTTGTATTAAAGTGTTATATAAATAACTACTGTGTTCCTTACACCCACAAAGTTGCCTATCTAATGTTAAACATACACATTACTACATTAAGACTACTTAATGACATTCAATTTTAATGTATAATTATAAAATTATGGTATGAATAAACTCTTACAAGAAGTAAAAAGTATATCTTAAATATATGTATCAATTGTATTTATATAATATAATATATAAAAGGCAAAAATATCCACAGTATAATGTCATATTAAATATTATGTTAAATACAAATTATACAATTTTTTGTTTTGTTGTCAAAAAAACCCTAGAAACTACCAATTAGAATTGATCTTTAACAAATTTAGTTTCCAGCGTATTTGCACTGTAAATAAGAATACACAGACGAAAATGGTGTAAGCTAAGACCTTCGATTATATATCGTGATCCAATACGCAATCACTAGATATAAGACTGCTGGCGAATGCAATTAAACAAATAAGATACAACGCAGATTGTCTAGTTTTTTATTTCACAAAAAACTCTAATGATTTATTTTATAAATATTATTTTGGTACTTTCATTAACAACAATATCGAGTGATCCTCTTCGCGCCACATCCATAAACTACACATACGACGTTTAATTGCAATGATAATTTGGAAACTGTAAATATAGAAATTTAAAAAATAGATTAACATTATATTGAAGGATTGAACTAGAAGTATAAAGGTGTTCTTATTCATGCCAAAGTAGCACATACCACATTTTATAAGGATTATAATGTGATCAAAAATCGATTCTCTTGTTTGTAATATGATATATATTGCAAATAAGAAATTCGATTCAGATGTTACTGAAGGTAATATGTGTTTGCTTCATTTTTAGAATCAAGTTATAGGCTTCATCATCCACATTGCTGCATCTTGTTCTTAAGATTTTAGAAAAATAGAAATGAAGTTATTTTATTAAGTAAATCATGACAAAGGTATTGCGTGTGATTCCATTGCAAATAGACATTCGATGTTGCGATAATATATCGAGAAGTGGCATTGGCACAACGTGATATTTCTGTAATTCAATTCAACATGAATTACATCTTATGTAGCTATGTGTGCATTGTGGTGCGTTAGTAAACATATTCTACAGAAGAGTCTTAAAAGTAACTATTACATTAGCTACGTCAATCACTGAGACTACGATGTTTGCATCATCAGTTGTAACTAACATGTGCGCGACACAACGTCTAGACAGCGGCTGTTTTACGCAATGAAGGTAATGTCTACGTAAATTAAATAGTAATAACTTTTATATATGCATGCATACACCTTATTTTACAATTTTGGTGGATATATATATATATATATATATATATTTCTTCTTCTATTTAAATGACTACGACCAGAGATTGATTAAGCAAGCTATTTTTAATGACTCAGTAGTATTTCGAATTACAATATATATATATATATATATATATATATATATATATATATATATATATATATATATGTGTGTGTGTGTGTGTGTGTGTGTGTCAGGGGTACCCTGAGATAAACTACCGATGACAAAATATTAGGCCACAGAAGAGAGATGGAAAGGTGGGCTGAGCACTACCAGGAACCTTACGCTGTGGAAATGATGTCACAGACACAACCGCCGAGAGTACCATAAACCCACCTTCTAAAAAAGAGATAGACTTCACCCACTCTTGTAACAGAACTAAACAAGACCATCTGACTCCCTAAACTGTGACAAAGCTCCAGGAAAATATGGCATATTATCTGAAATCATCAATGTGGGAAAGAAAATAGCCCTGTCCACCACCTGGACCAGCTACTGCAGCAAATCTGGGAAGAAGAAAAAGTGCCTTTGCTAACGTGTGACGCAAACATTATCACTCTGTAAAAAAAACTATGGGTGACTGCGGCGACTGCAACAACTACCGGGGGATATTTCTCCACGATGTTTTTGGGAAGGAATTCCCCCGGATATACCTCAACAGGCTGCAGTTACTTGCAGAGCATGTATACCCCGAGGCATAGCTGTCGAAATGATCATTTCCCTACAACAGCGTCAGGAAAAATGCCATAAACAGAGATAACCACTATACATCGCTTTCATCGACTTAATCAAGACCTCTGACTTGTAAGCTGATAAGGCTTTCAACTCTGCTGCGGAAGATTGGATGTCCTTCAAGGATTCTGCTACTTATCCCATTTTTTTAGTGTTGACATGCAAGGCACCGTGCAGTACGATGACTCTTCCTCGGACCCTTACCCAATCAAAAGCGAGGTGAAACAGGAGTACGTACTTACCTCGACACTCTTTGGTATTTTCCTCTCTCTGCTGTTGTCTTAGAGATTATCTTAATACCAGAAGCAGTAGCAGCCTCTTCAACCATGTCCGCCTTCAAGATTAGACTAAAGTATGGAACGTACTTATAGGTCAGATGTTTTTCGCTGAAGATGCAGCACTGACTGCACACTCTTAAGAGGGATTACATCGACTCATCAACTGCTTTGTGCAAGCATGCAGATAGTTTGAGATGACCATCAGTTTAAATTAGACTAACATTCTAGGCCAAGATGTAATAAGTACTCAAAAATCACTATTGGTGACTACACCTTTGAGATTGTCGAGGACTCGACATACATCGGCTTTACCATGGTCAACGATATCTCCCTGGATGCAGAACTATACAAACGTATCAGCAAGGCAGCAACAACCATGGAATAACAAGATACTGACCACTAATACCCAGATGCAGGTGTACCGAGCCTGCGTGCTCAGCACGCTGCTCTATAGTAGTGAACTGCCCCCAAGAGAAAAGACTCAAAATATTCCATCTGCGTTACTTCAAAAGAATCATAAGAATCACCTGGCAGGACCAATTTATAAAAAAAGCGTCCTTGATAAAGCGGACATCCCGATGGGAGGCGAATGGACGATGGGGGTATCCCAAAGGGTATTCTTCATGGCGAGATAGAAACCGGCTCCAGACCAAAAGGAAGGCCCGTTTCTACGCAACAAAAGTGTCTGCAAATAAGACATTAGAGCAGAGGGTATCAACTCAACAGGCTGGGAGTCCGTTGCTGAAGATCGCAACTGCTGGAGAAGAGCTGTAAAGGCATGCTGTAAGAGGAGTGAGGAGAAAAGAGACTAGCAGTGAACAGAGAAGAGAGAGAGAGTACAGACGGGAGAAGGTTGCTACAGAACTCTCATAACGAGACACCACCTGCATATGTAGTAACTGCAAAACAGCAAGTCGATCCATGATAGGCTTGCACAGTAACAGCAGACACTACAATTCGGTAACGGACACATCTGAGGCGAAGAACTGTATTGTCTCCGGATACTGACGGATGCCAACTATATATATATATATATATATATATATATATATATATATATATATATATATATATATATATATATCAGTAAACATTGTAAAACATAACTTAGTTATCTACTTAATTATAACTTTTTTATTTTTTACAGTTTTTCTTATCATCTTATTTGTGTTTAAATTAAACCAATTGATATATGTTTTATATGTATCAAAAATGTTGTTAATTCTTAGTTGCCTTATTCTCAGGTGAATAAGGAAAATGAACCTAGAAGCTGGATAAAAAAGAGAATGTCAAAAGAAGAACGTATACATGAAGTGAGTTAGCCGCCAAAATAAATGAACTTATCAACCCGTTTCTACTAAGTAAATAAAGTTATAATCAACACAATAAGTGTTCAAAATCCTACAAACCAAGCTACCGCATATCTCTTCCCTTGACGTGGAAAGCTCATTTACTAATGTACCTGTAAAAGAAATAATTGATATGCTCATCAATAATATATACAATAATTTGTCTTTCTCTCCACTTAAAATCAATAAATAAATGCTAAGGAAGTTACAATTCATTCGTACCACTGAAGTACTTTTTAAATATTTCAAGGGACACAGTTACACTCAAATTACCGGTGTTTTAATGGGGCCGGTTCTCGGTCGGACTTTAATCGAATTCTGTACATAAAATATAGACAACAAACTATTTAATAACAACATTAAAATCACTCTATTTACGAATTCTATGTCGATGATATTTTTATTCTAGCTAATCATAATGAGCACATACACGCACTTAAAGATCTTTTTAAAAAGAACTTTGTTTTTGAATTCATTGTTGAATTAGATGTAAATAATCTAATCCCATTTCTTGATCTTCTTATTTACACCAATAATAAGACGTTGAACACTTCGACCTAAAAAAACAACCAGATTGAATTCTAGTCTTTTAAACCTTGAGAGCGAAAGTTCCCATTGCTACAGTATAGCCATTGTTAAAACCCTTCTAAACCGTGCAAAACCAATCTCTTCCACCAAAATTCACTATGCATTGAATAAAACAATGTTAAAAAGTCCTTATTAATAACGAATTTCCTAATTATACAGGGTGGTGCAAAAGTCGCGCATTGGTTTGTTTAGGTGAAAGAAACTAAAACATTTCAAGTAATTTACTAGACTTTTCTGATAAATAATACATTTACTTGGTAATTTTGTTGCAGTGGGTTTTTAAAATAATATCCTTTAAATGGGCACCATTTTCGGCCTCACAAAGACGGGCTCCAGTTAGGACATTTTCCATTACAGTTCTTAGAATAACTGGCTCTAGTTCTATGATTTCATGTCTTATATTGTTTTTAAGCTCTTGAATCGTTGTAGTCTTGTTCACATATACCCTTTCCTTAAGATAACCCCAAAGGGAAAAGTCAGGGGCTGTTAAATCCGGTGAACGTGAAGGCCAGTTAAAATCAGAAAATCTGCTAATCAAGCGCTGGCCAAACTATCCCTTTAAGAGCGCCATACTTTGTCGGGCAGTGTGGGCAGTAGCTCCATCTTGTTGGAACCACATTTCTGGCTTGTCCTGAACAGTTGGCCTTAACAAATATTCAATCATTTGTTGATTTCGCCGTGCAGTTATCGTCACCGCGACACCTTCTTCGTCTTCTAAGTAATATGGACTGATCACTCTTTCGGATGTAACACCACACCATACGGTACATTTTAGTGGATGTAATTCACGCTGATGAACGGTTCTTGGATTTTCAATGGCCCATGTTCTGCAGCTTTGCTTATTTACGAACCCGTTCCGATGAAAATGGGCTTCGTCGCTCATTATCAGCTTATGGATGAACTCATTTTGTTCTCTGACTAATTGCTGAATGTGAACAGTATAAGCTACGCGTAATTGCAAATCTGTGGGTTGTAATGCCTGTACCAATTGAATTTTGTATGGAAACATGCAATTCACGCAAAATTCTTTCAAGTGACCTTCTGGACATCCCAATCTGAGTGGCTCGTCTTCGAGTTAAGGTGTCTGGATTTTCAGCAATGCTATCCTCAACGAGTGCTACATTTTCTGTTGTCCGTACTAAACGTGGTCTGCCAGATCGTGGAAGATCACTGACTGAACCCTGCTGTCGAAATCGGGCTACAAGACGATCAATTGTGGTCTGACTGGGAGACTGTCTGACATTATAATGCTGACGATAGGCTCTTTGGATTAAGGTTATTGAACGATGGTTTCCGAAGTAAAGTTTAATCATTTCGGTTCGTTGTTCAGTGCTATATTCTTCCATGATAAATTATCAATGTTTATATCTGTAATATTCTGAAAAATAAAGAGAAAATCTTATTAAATGTGAAAGTTGTTACTGATTCAAACTACTGTGTGACTTTTGCGCCATCCTGTATAACTGATGCACAAATAAAATTTATAATTCGAAGCGTAAACAATACCACTATTCAATAATAATGATGCCCAACATCACAACTCTAACCATGTTAACATATACTGTTGCAATCTAATGCAACGAAACTTCAAATTAGATGATAAAACGAGAAAAAGATTTTGTACACCGATACGTATTCCCAATTGAGAATAATAATAACATCAGACTAATTACTGAATTTAAATACTCAAATATTGTAGTTAAAAATAGATTACTGCCTCATCCATAAAACGTTGACAAAAAACAGTGTTACTTATAGGTAAAATTGCCTTTTGGACAATGTTAATCCGCTATAATAATAAAGCTAATAGTTGAATTTGTTGTCTAACCACTACCCTATAATGCCGCATCAGAATACATTTTTAAGAAATCTTGTTACATTTACCGACACCTACAAAAATGTAACTGCTTTTCTGATTTAAGATGAAGTTTAGTTAATAATACTTAAATAATACATTCCGAAAACAATTTGAACTAACTAAAAATAATTTAAACTATCTTTATTAAACTCGCCAAACTAAAATTAATAACATAACTATGAAAGCAGTAACGGCTTTTTAGTATTTTTAACGTAATAACATGTTATTCAGTTACGCTGATTCTGGCGTCGCGGAATGAAAATCCTTAATGTCTTTCCTGGAACAGAATGAGAACGTTCTGTTGGCGTCTAACTTCACAAGAACATATATTAGCTATCTTTTGAAATTATCTTCTTTTCTCTAACTATTTTTGTTCATTTGCTTTTTTACATCAAAATAATTCGACGAAGAATCGACAACGGCTGTGATAAATATTAAACATGCATTTATTTTAACACAAAAAGATCATTAAAATAAAAATAAAATAAACGATAAAAACTATGTTTGCTTAAATGAAGAAATGCTGGATAAATACTCACGTAATACATCTATATATATATATATATATATATATATATATATTTATTTATTTATATACATAAGTATTTGCAAGTAAATATTATTCAAAAATTGAGCCTATATACCCATTAACATCTAAATAGAAAATGCTGCGGCTATCCAGCAAGCAGTAGAAAACACTCAATAGGCGGGGTCGAGAGTTATGTATCACGGTATATATATATATATATATATATATATATATATATATATATATAGTAGGTTGACCTAAAATACGATCTAAATCATGATCCTATGATTGGTTTGTTTTATTCCGCCTTCGTGTCACAATACCACATATATTAAAGGTTAGTCATTGGACTTTATCAAGATTTTCTTGCTTTGCTGTAAAATTGAGGTGAACCGAGAAAGAAGACATTGCTCATTCAAGTACTATAACGCAATGTCTGAGAAGCATCGCGTACGGTATATAACTTCAAATCGAAAACCTTATACGGTTTTAAAAGAAGATAACTGTCTGTGTGCTACCGTTCGTTTATCTTATCAATCTCTCTATCTTTAAACCAAAAACAACATAACAAACTGAAAATAAATCGTTATAATTGTGTAAGGCATAAATATGTATTTGTCTACACACACTATGAATAGAAATAGGTACTGCAACTGTGCATACAAATATGATCAATGATCAACTATTTTCTGATTATTTTTAGTATGGATTTTCCTTGGGAGATAAAACACTTCTGCCTTTGTGAAAGCAAAATGAAGAGGTCGCGATCAGCAACCATATTTCTTAGATTAATGGGTAGATAACAAAACATTCAAAATATATGTGTTAATATTATTTTGGGGGAAAAACAGACAATGAAACGTTTGGGAAAAGAAGCGCGATATAGGAAACGTGTTGTTATTATTATTATTATTATTATCATTATTATTATTATTATTATTATTATTAGCAAATATATGCTCTCTCCGGTCGCATATTTTTGCTAGGCTGCCGCGTCAGAAATGAACGCTCACCCGTAAACCGATGGAGCACCAGTCATATTTCTTGGGTGGTTAGACATTGATTTTCTTTGTTCCGACCAATAATATTTTTTGTTAAAAGTAAAGAAAAAAAAATGTCGACCCTTCCCCATGAATAGAAATATTTTTATTTAAAAAGAACAAAAAAAACAAAACATATTTTGCCCCCTCCCCAACATTTTTTTACCCACCCCCATATATAGAAATATGTTTAGGTAAGAAAAAAAACAAAAAAACATTTTTTTATCCCCGGCCCGAAGTTTTTGTTATCCTCCCCCATACATATACAAAATTCTTATTAAAAAGAAAATAAACTTTTTTTGACACCCTAATTTGTTTTTACCCTCCCCCATACATAGTAATCTTTGCAGTTAAAAAAAGAAAAAGAAAAAAAAATTACCTCCCCCAATTTCTTTTACCCTTCCCTATACATAAGAATATTTTTAGTTAAAAAAAATTGACTTCCCCCCCTAAACAAACATACATAGTTAAAAAAAATGAAAAGAAAATAGGAGGCGCCTCGGTCATATCAAATAACTCATGTTTAAATATGCTGTTGAAGGCACCCACGTCATATCAAAGAACCAGTGTTGTGATTCTGTCAAAATGGTTACCCATTTAGTAATGGTCGAGATATGTGTTGCTTAACTTCAATTGACCACAAAACACCTTGTCTTAACAACGTAATGAAAATAAAGAATGATAATGTGAGAAAATACTCTCACAATGACGTAACTTCCGGAAGGATGAGTCAACGATTAATTTTTCCAAAATGATCACCCAGTTACTAATGGCTGGGATATGCCTTGCTTAACTTCAATTTACAACAAAACACCTTGTATTAACAACGTAATGAAAATAAAGAATTATAATGTGAAAAGATCCTCTCAAAATGACGTCACTTCCGAATAGATGACTTAGCAATTTTAACAGTACTTGCCATGCAAAGTATGATTTAAAAACACGCTGGTTTCTTAATGAAATGTGTTTGATTAATTGTATGAATATTTTTTATTAATATCAACTTATCAGAACATATTGTAAATACATATCTAAATTTGATAATAGCAGTTATAAGTGTATATTTGCAAATATGAATTTAATTGAAGTTTAAAAGGAAGGAATTATGTAAATGGCAAAACCCGTCTAGTGTCTGAGCAACTTTTTGGAACAGTATATAAGGAAGTTGAAAAAGTATCAGTTTAAGTAAGATTTTTGACACGTTTTCTGTTCTAAATGTCTTTCTACTTTATTTATATATTTACAGCGGTTTTTGTAGTACTATATATAGAAGCTGGCAGACTAAGCAAATAGTAATATTACTCTGATGGAGTTTCGACTTCAGACAGACGGGCAGACAGACAGACAGATACTTAATCTCTATTATTAATAGATTACAATTCAAAACTCCAAAAAGCGAATAAACGTCCATCTGGCTATTCAAAAGAGAAATGTTTGCAATTATATGTTATTAATATATTTTTGTTGCCTGTGCAATGAATTGCACATATATGATATATAATGAGATGTTATATCATGCGTACTTCATGATTGCTATTATTTAATTATATTCAAGTAATATCAAATTGTTTTTACGATTTTGCAATGTAATAGAGTGTGTCGGCCATACTATACTGATATATCACTTATTTTGAACATTTAGTAAGGCGTGATATTTTTAAATATAAAACCAAGCTTACATAGTGCGATTTCACTGGACAGATTATCTTCATGGGTAATACACAGGCTCTCATTTATTGACAAATCGTGGAATAGCATCAAATGAGAAACGATATGCGATTGGCTAAGCAATCATATACTTACTTCAGATGAACGTTTTCAATAAAAAACACTTCACAGGCTTCTCAAAGGACATTTTGTTAGTCAGAAAACCAGACAGACAAACAGACTGAGAGAGAACTGAAAGTGTCAAACGACTTAAAAAGTGAACAAAAGAAAAAATGTTTCTAATTAATAAACAAAAGCAGAAGATACATTTCAGAATTTTCCAAGTGGCGTATTGCATCAGATTGTGGAACTATATCATGATAGACGTAATGGACATCTTTTCTGGTGAAATATGTTTTACTTATTCGCAGATGCAGTGCGAATCTGTTGTATTTAACGTTATCATACACGTAGCTTTGTATTTCAGTCGGAGTCATCATCTGATGATGTTACCATTGCCCAGTATCAACTATCCTAAACGAGCATAAGTCATTTAGCAGTGAACATATGAATATATCAATACGATATTCTTACTTCTTTTGTCTGAACCTTCAAAACGAACAGTTGTACAGGGCGACAAATCAAGACCCTTTTCAATTACAGTTTACGCATTGCAGTTAGTGTGGCGACACCAACTACAATGCGTATCACGAACTGCATGAAATGAAAAGTTGAATATGGACGAAGAGTCAGTGATACAGGATGTTAATAATAGTGCTAATATCTTGATACTAAACCCAATTTTATGAAATCTAGAATATATCAAGAGTTAGTTTATAACATTTGAAAATCTATCGTTTTTTTCAGTATAATTCTTCCTTCATTTTCTTTAATCGACAAATCCTTTCTCACTTATAAACCAGAGATAAAACTCACGTATCAATTTTTCTCGGTCACTTTTGAAATACTCATTAACTTTTCCACAAACATGGCTCGTAGGTGAACCTGTAAATACGTATTTTTTTAAAACTTTGTTAATGTATCCGCAAAGGAGCATATGTCTGTCGGCCGATTGAATGCACATATTTCGTTTACTCACGTCAAATCATTGCTAAAAAGCTTTTCATATTAGTGGGTTGTCAATCTGGAAGTTGCAATTGTGTAAATATTTCTTGTAATATAATTTGTATCTCTAGGTTTTTTTTAGGGGGGGGGTGACTATAGTGAAGTGGATAACGACACGGACTGGCGACTTTGGAATACGAAGTTCAAATTCGGTCGTTTCCATAACACTACATACACTCATGGATGTTGTTAAGCTTCTCGAGGTCCCTTTCTGTACTTAACTGATACTTAAAAATATCAGAGAAAGCAATGCCAGCAACAAAATAAAGCCAGCTCAAGAAAGCCGTAGCATGCTTATTCATATGAAGTTCCTTGACTTATTTCGAAACGCGTAGATTGAATTGACACATCTAAAGACTACCTGTTTTTCTTACTATACTTTATTCATAAGGTATTTATTTTATACGGTATTCGGAAAAATATTCTAGAGAAAACGATTATAAAAGCCTTACCTGAACTAAGTGTTGTTGGTATTTATATCATAGTATAAATACACCTAGTTATGCTGTAGTGAAATTTCCTTTCTTCATCTGTGTACCGAAAAGTAAACGGAATTTCGTTTGAATGGTGTTTATTCTCAAGAACTTGTATATGGGAAACATTTCCATGGGGCTGCCTTCCTACTGACTATAACATGGTCGTCTTCAAGTCCAGTGGCAACAAATTCTTGTCGCGCTACAGTCTTACGTAATCAAATTTAGTAAATTAGATTTAACGTTTTCAATCTTCTAATAGTAGTGTTTATCATTCAACTGATAATCTTATTTAACTTTATCCTCGAGTTTTTTTACCTTTATAAGTTACGTTCATTTGTTTTAATAATATCACCTTTTAAGTTTACACGTATATACATATATGTAAATGTGTATATCTAGTAAAATAGACGTGATTGCTGAAAATCAATATTGCAGCTGAAATAAACACTCTGTAATTAGGTTCGAAGCTTTATTGTTATGTGTGTCTCCATTCCGTCGTCGACAAGTGTTATTACCGCTTACAAAACAAGTTCATTCGTTAACCGAAGCCCAAATAAAACACTTCATATTACTTTTCCAACAATTTACAGTGACACAATTAGGTGCGTCTGTTATGCCTAACTATTGATTACGTGTATGACTGTGCAAATAGTGGATGTAATTATTCTTTAACGAACACATATCTATGCATTCTCATACTCAGACTCTCAAACTCTCAGACTCTCAGACTCAGGATTCTCCGCTTCCTGCGACCGATGAGACAGTCAAAGTTAATCATTGTGTTTGGTCTAAAGCCAGATCCACAGCGTCCATCCACATTCCTCCCGTTTCGATAAAATCTCTCTCAATTGTTTGCTTCCAGTTCATTTTTAGTTTTTCTCTTCTTCTTCCATCAATAGTACACTGAAGCACTTTGTTTGCAAATCTCTATAAGAACAATCTTAAGGCATGTTAGAGACAGCCTCGACGCCGTTTACAGATTATTGACGATGTCATCTGTTGGTTAGTGCGGTATCTGACTTCTTCGTTTGAAATTCAATCGCTCCATTTGATCCCCAGAATATTTATAAGAACGTTTGAATCAAACGCGTCAATTTCCTCGCTTGGTGATTTTGAAATGCCAAGTGTCACTTCCATATAGTAGGGTGGACCAAAACGTTGCTATTATACAATCTTAATTTAGATCTGAGTGTGGCTTTATTATTTTTTCCAGACTTTGCAGAACTGATTAAATGCTGCTGAGGCTTTTCCTATCCTGCACCGGAACTCGTGGTCAATATCGCCTTCTTTGTTTAAGGAGATTCTTTAGTGGGTGAAGTTATCACCTATAGCTATAGCTTTTTTGGTTGATAGAGATGTTTGCAGGTAGCTGGTGTGTTCCAGAGAGCATCTTTTGCGTTTTCTTAGAACTGGTATTGAGACCAATGTACATGGCTTCAGCTTAGACCTTGTTGCAAACGTCCTGTAGGTCAGTTATATTAATAACTATTGTAGCAATAGCGTCTGCAAAGCTTAGATCCGAAGGGTTACGATCTTGGACCCACTTTATACCCTGATCCTTTGTTGCATTTTCTAATACCTAATCAATGGCTATGGTAAAGAATAATGGAGAAAACTAACATCCTTGGCCGACTCCAGTGATCACCACAAACCAGCCACTGTAAACCATTATGTGATTGTATACAACATTTGGAGCTTGCATACATTTGCTTTATTGCAGTGACGATTTTCCGGTAAGCAATAATCATGCAAGATCTTCCGGTGAATGCTGTCGAATGCCTAAGACCAATCTAAAAAAAACATGACAAAAGGCTTTTGAAATTCGACATGTTTCTCATTTATACTGCGTAGCGTAAACATTTGTTCTGCACAAGAACGTTTTGACCGACATCAGGCTTGTTGTTCACGTAGTCTATGGTCAACTAAATTACGCATACGGTTCAGAGTCATTTGACAATAAATACCCCTTGGTATAGAGAGAATGGTCACCCCTCCAGTTGTCACAATCGACCAACAGAAGCCCCTATTATAAAGAACGATATATACAATATATGCAAACTAGATAAGTCTAGTGAGTAGAATAAAACATTTTAGATTTTTAATCAGTAGTTTTATGCAATCACGTATGCACATCGTAAACTTACGTCTTTTCAAGTTAACATACAGATAAAATACTAGAGAGAACACGCTTTTAATCGGGTAGTACTTGTTTGAGTTTTCACTTAAATAAATATTTACAAAAAATAAAAATAATATATATATATATATAATAAGGAATAGGTATAATAAATACCTTTATAAGATTTAAGATGCGATATCAATTTTTTTTTCCATAAAAAAAAGAAAAACATTAAATCGAAACCGATTTTTTTTTTCGTTTTCTTTTTTTAATTAAAACTAGCATTTTTTTTGTTAGTTTAAAGTGATACAGATATTTCGCCAAAACCTGGCATCATCGGTGTGTTAATATATCCTGATGTCATCGGATTTGTATTTTTTTATCTCTTAACGGCTTGTTGTTATACAGCCGACTGGGCAAGATGTAGTTTCCCATCATCAAATATGAAGAACGTGATGCAACACGTGATATTAACACACCGATGATGCCAGGTTTTGGCGAAATATCTGTATCACTTTAAACTAACAAAAAAAAAATGCTAGTTTTAATAAAAAAAAGAAAACGAAAAGAAAAATCGGTTTCGATTTAATGTTTTTTTTTTTTTTATGGAAAAAAATTGATATCGCATCTTAATGCTTATAAAGGTATTTATTATACCTATTCCTTATTAAATTTAACAATAGATGCTTTAAAAAAAATATGAACTTTAAACACTTATACAAATCACGTGTTGCATCACGTTCTTCATATTTGATGATGGGAAACTACATCTTGCCCATTCGGCTGTATAACAACAAGCCGTTAAGAGATAAAAAAATACAAATCCGATGACATCAGGATATATTAACACACCGATGATGCCAGGTTTTGGCGAAATATCTGTATAACTTTAAACTAACAAAAAAAAATGCTAGTTTTAATAAAAAAAAGAAAACGAAACACAAAAAATCGAAACCGATTTTTTGTGTTTCGTTTTCTTTTTTTTTATTAAAACTAGCGTTTTTCTTTTTTTTATGGAAAAAAAATTGATATCGCATCTTAATGCTTATAAAGGTATTTATTATACCTATTCCTTATTTAACTTAACAATAGATGCTTAAAAAAAATGAACTTTAAACACTTATACAAATCACGTGTTGCATCACGTTCTTCATATTTGATGATGGGAAACTACATCTTGCCTATTCTGCTGTATAACAACAAGCCGTTAAGAGATAAAAAATATACAAATCCGATGACATCAGGATATATTAACACACCGATGACGCCAGGTTTTGGCGAAATATCTGTATCACTTTAAACTAACAAAAAATAAATTCTAGTTTTAATAAAAAAAAGAAAACGAAAAAAAAAATCGGTTTCGATTTAATGTTTTTCTTTTTTTTTTATGGAAAAAAAAATTGATATCGCATCTTAATGCTTATAAAGGTATTTATTATACCTATTCCTTATTAAATTTAACAATAGATGCTTTAAAAAAAAAAGAACTTTGAACACTTATATATATATATATATATATATATATATATATATGCATTGTAAAGCGCTTGTTTAGATTCTCGCCTTTCTTGTGGATTCATCTGCATAAAAGAAACTGAAAAGTTTAATGTTTCCTTTTAGTTTTAGACTCTAATATTACTTGAATGTGGAGAGAGTGTACATATTATTTTATTTCGTATCAACCAGCTGGTTGTCTACATTGTCGATTGTTCAGAACTTCTGATGGTTCCAGCAGAAAATGATCTCTTCACTTTATCGACGCCTCTATAAAATATATCCTAAAATGGCCAATACAAAAGAGTACTTATCTTAAATAGAAATAATCGTTTCAGCACATAATTAGGATGAAGATTAGCTGTGAAAGAAAAGTTTTCCTAACTTAATGTGTTCTGCTGTCCTGCATATCAAACCGTTTTGTCTATTCCATGAGACAATGTGACACCTATTAGGTTTACTTAAATTTAAAGGATTTTTTGAATCTAACATATTAACTTAGCAGAATATACTTTAGAAGGTAAAGCTAGCGTGTTATCGAGTAAGATCGACATTTTCGATCAACAATCGGATCAGTTCTAGTAAAATATATAAAATGTATCTATCAAGTATAGTCAAGAAATTAGCATATATGTTAGTATATGTGTATTTTTTCGTTATATAGACGACGTATAGATAGAGGTACTCAAACGGTTAATCAGAGTTTGGAAGCTAGCTAAATGTTGATTCGAAAATAAATGCAGTTATTTATAAAAATATTGTTTTCTTTATAATTAAAGCTGCAGACCGTTACTACAGGATACACAATAGAGTACGAAGGAAATTGCTGACACTCATGGACCTAATACTAGAATATGAAAGGTGTAGACACATTGTGCAGTGGGTGCAGAAGATGTAATTGAACGAAACATGTCTGACATGATGTTAACCCAACTCAATGAGTTCGTAATGCCTGTCATAATGCATTGAAAATTTGAAACATTTAATCAATGACCAAATTGTGGTTTCGATTTTAAAAGGTTACATAATGCGCAAACCATCTCTAATAAAATAATTTCCTGTTAACAATATGTACGGCGATACATTCTTGACATACAAGCAAGCCCCTATATTGCTGTTGACTGGACAACCCTGTTTCACGTATGCGTGAAACAGAGACATTTATTCACTGACAAATCCTAGATACGCACAGCATTCGAACAAATCAGGATTGATTAGCCAATCAGAAATCTCGCCTCAAGTTAAAGGTTTTAATCAAAGACTGACTCTTGAAAAGTTCCCAAGAAGAGAGTGGATCATTGCGATAGACAGACGTAGAGACTAGGAATGACAAAAGCACGGCTATCGTAAAGAAAGTCCAAGCACTGGAAAATGACATCATGCTCTAAAGTAACGAACGAGATTTGTCGAACAGCCAGATTTTTGCAGAACCTCAGTGCCACACCAGGATTTCAACGTAGTATAGCCGCGATTTTTTAAACGAAAAACTTTACTTCTGATACTACTGATACTACCAGTCAACTAATACTACTACTACTATTCTCACTACTAATTCTGCTACTGTGTTCTATTTTAAGAATTACCATGTCTGTTTTTACCATCTCATAGAAACTATTTATTTATTCAAAGTGCACACCAATCGACAATAAATGATGTTCGGGTCACTCAGCCTATACAGAACATTTAATGAATTCGGAGTGAAGATAGGTACACTGCTATAATGGAGGTGATCATGTTACGCCATTGATGGAAATTGTCACACCGTGATTGTCACTGAGTGAATTATAAATGGTACATTTAATAAAGCATACCATACAAAGAGAGAAAAAGAGAGAGAGAGAGAGAGACAAACAGGTATACATATAGGTGAAAACAGAGAAAATGAAAGAAAGAAAAGGATACAGAGAAAGAGAGAGAAAGGGAGAAAGGGGAAAAAGAATGCGGTACATATAGAAAAAGAGAGAACGGATACAAAAAGAAGTGCAATAATGACAGAGAGACAGGAAGACCGATAGAAAGAAGGAAGGTGATACAGAGAGAGTAGGCTAAGCGGACAAAGAAAGATGAGATACCAATAAAGATGAGATACCGATAAAAAAGACACGATGACAAACAAAGAATAGGATACGTGAAAAGGGGAAGGACGTAAACAGGATGATATACAGAGTAAGGGACACGGGGATAGAGAAAGAATACTATATAGATAAAGAGAGAAATATAACAAATACGAGAGAGACGCAGTGTGAGCAGAAAGACAATTAGATGGCTACAAAGATAGAAAGAATGTTAGGAAACCAGAAATGAGGTGAAATAGAATGGAATGCATAGCGATTTCAGCCATAACACATTATTGACAAAGGAATTCTATTTGACTGACATACACGTTGATGAAACTCCAAGTTTTAACGTTACGAGAAGGCTATAATAATCAACAGAAAGAAAAATAGCGCTTACAATTTCGGATTTACTGTTCTCTCTTGCTTGCAGGAACAAATATCCGATTACGCTCCAAAATTAACAAATTTACATCCTCCAAGGTTAGAGGTTACTTTCTTTTATTTTATAGCATGCCAGCATTACTGTTCATTGGTTGGCAAATATAAGTATTTATTGGTTACAGATTATATGTTAGAGACTTTACCAATATACATAGTGTAGTTATTGACAATGGAAACATTGGGAAGATTAATGGCTATTTTCTATTTTGGATGATCGGGCTTAGGGTTGGTTTCGTTAAGATGCCTCATCGTCTCCTATTAACCTTTTTTATGAGGTTATGACTATAGGGATGTGTAAATGTTGATATGCTATACCATTCAGTTAGTAGCGTGTTTGTCTACTGATTTTTCCTGAAAAGCAATTTCTTTTTCTTTTGGTTTAGCTCTTTTTAAGAATAAAGAGTGAATAAATATGTATATGTATACATGTATGTACAAAACTATGCATGTACATGTGTGTCTGTTTAGTGTTATTTTTGTATATAATGAGTAGTGAACAATTTCCGCATGCTGTAGTACATTGATTACTAATTTTTTGTTATGTTATTGTTTCAGGTTTGTATGTTTTCTTTATTTTTTCTTATTGTCATGAATAATAAATACATTATTCATATTGCGACAGTCTATTAAAATACCATTGGCCGTATGTAGCTGGGCAAACATCTTCTGTACCGACATTACCTCGTCTATGTAGGAGTTCACTTTTATACTCTTTTCCTTATGTTAATGTATGTTATAAATAGCTTTTATCTTAATTTTCACGCTATTAAGCATTCCCTTTTCATTTTCCTGCAGTCTCTGAAATATTGATTGCAAATCTGGTTATGCATATTAGTATTGATCACTCATATAATTGCTTAATTATAAAATATAAAGAAATATCTGACGTTCTACTTTCAGGTGGTTTATAAATTTTAAAGAAAATAATATAATGTTCGGATCATGTACATGTGGATGCTTAGGCTCCTCGAGAGTACCCCAAAGCCTTGTTCAGAAGCAACTCGTTACTAAGGATATGGATCACCACCGTGAAGTTGAATAACATATCATTATATTCGAATTGTTGTAGTGTCCTTGCTCATCAATAATATATAAATACATTTTTAATATCCGCATACATTTATGTTTCATGTTCATTCACAATCAAAACATTCATTTATATATCTGTATCGCCAGTCGGACGATTTGAATTCTAAACCAAAGAAACTCCAATCGACCGTTGTTTACAATCCACCATCGTTAAAGGTATATTATATGTAAATGAAATAATCTCTATATAATATTTACGAATATAGTAGTCTCAGAAAGTGTTGGATATTGCCAATTGAGAGAAAATTCGAAATATTACTTAAATAGAAACATTTCAAATTTCTCTCAAAATGCTCAACTTTAACAAAGATGTAATATATATTCTTCTAAATAAATATGTATTATTCACGCAGCTATATGTTTCATGTTCACGAACAATCATTGTGCGGCTTTTATAACTGGAACGAATGGTCGAACAAATTGACCTCCAAATCCGTTTCTGAAACATTCTGTATATATATATATATGTATATATATATATATATATGTATATATATATATATATATATATATATTCGTTGGATTACCTTAATATATACTGATGAAAACAGGTATCATTAACTTTATCTTCGAGACTTCTAGAATGATAACTAAGTAATGGCACCAGAAAATGAAATTGAATTAAATCGTATGATAATCAATGGAGATCAGTAAAGACACATTTTAATAACTTACATGTCATTGTATTTTGCTTAATATTTATGTATCTTAAAACCGCGCTGACTGTCTCATACACTCATATTTTCCTAGTTTTACCACGCATGTAAGGTATTTATATTGCTTTCAAATTTGATTTCTTGATCACTTGCAGGTAAAACCGACGTTATCCGGGAATAAATAAAATAGTAGGCTTAACAAATTTGGCACGCCAATGATTTTGGTATTTGGAATTGAAACACTACTTTTGAAACTTATATATATATATATATATATATATATATATATATATTGTGTGTATTTAGGCAGCAAGTTTTCATTTAGGCAAACGTTGTTGAATAGCACGGAGTGTTTCTGCTTTGTGATCTTTTTTTTAATTTTTTCCATCTTCCGAATGGTCAACTTCGTACCTCGATCAAACTGGTGTATGAAGTTTCCGTAGTTTTGTTGTTCCATCTTCCTTGCGAGTACTTTCGATTTGATATCCTCAAATCATCTTCAGGCGTGTTAGTGTGAAAAAAGAATATGTATTTATAGAGTGTAAAGAGAGGAAAAGAGTATGTCTTTACTTTTTATTTTATTTATTTATTCTATTTATTCATTTATTTTTATTTTTATTAATTAATTTATTTATATTTATTTTATTTTTGTTTTTTATTTCATTTTTATTTTTAATTCATACCACTTAAAAAAAAAAAAGGAGCGTCTAAAGTATTGAAAAGTTACAAGGGCGTGATTATGTTCGTAGGGGTGTGAAGTTAGAGTTTTATTTCTTAAGCGCAAAAAAAAAAAAAAAAAAAAAAAAAAAAAAATAATAATAATTCGATCATGTTTTAAGAGCGTTTAAAATTCAAACGTGTAGTTGTTTAATGGTTAGAAATTTAATAACGTTGGTTACTAAGCTAGACACTTCAAAATGTTGTGACTAGTCTCATAAACAATGTTATTGATTGTAGGGCGTTTCGTTTTTATATAAAGGGCCTCAAGAATCTTCAGCCTTTTAATGTTGGTATCGTGGTGTAATATATTTGTATTATTGACTAAGATTTCTCTGTATTGAGAAGGGAGACAGTCATGCTTTTTTAAGTGTTGGCAAATGGAGCTAGTTTCGGAAAGATGTAAGGTGAGTCTTCGGGACAATGTTGTAGTAGTTAAACCAATGTAAGACCCAGTTTTATCATTGTTGTTGTCGGAGATGCACTCTCCCATTGGGCATTTAAACTGGTATATCACATTGGTCTTTCCTAGTGTATTTCTTGTCTGTGAAGTGTTATTTTTAACTACATGGTTTGATGTTTTAACTTTTTTATAATAAATGATGAATCTTATTTTATTATCAGGACTAGCGGGGGATATGTAGCGATGTATTATATTTTTAAGAACCTTTTCGTCTAATTTAAAATTCGGATGCATTTGGTTGCAATAGAAGAGATTTATGTAGTGGGAATTATTTGGTTGATTATTATTAGTATTGTCCAAGTTTCTAAGCATTAATTTTATCTGCTCGTCCACAATATGATTGGGAAAATGATTATTTATTAAGACCTGTTTAATGTTTTTTAATTCGTTAAGGAATATTTTTTTGCTAGAAGAGATTAACTTTGCACGATTTAATAGGGTTTTAATCATTGCAATCTTATACCGGTATGGGCATTCGCTTTTAAAACTTAAAATGCATGAGTTAATAGAGGTGGGTTTTTTATAGGGAGATGTGATGAATGTGTCCGTGTTAGAGTCGATGAGAACGTCTAAAAACGGTATTTTATTATTAACGTTAAGTTCGTGGGTGAATGTAAGTATCGAGTTATTTTGATAAGTGTCTTGTAGTTTTTTTATTTCGTTTTGATTGTCTGCTAAAATGAGGATATCATCAACGTAGCGTGCATAAATGGAAGGTTTAGGAATTATAGTGAATACTTTATTTTCGAGGTCAGCCATGTAAAAATTGCTGAGGGTCGGTCCAAGGACCGATCCCATAGATACACCATCGACTTGGGTATATATGTTTCCCTTATGGTCGTAGAAAGGAACCTCGGTTGTACATACTAATAATAACTTCTTAAGTGTGTTAGGATCAATTTTTAGTGGAGGGAGGGATGGGTTGTTAAATATGTTATTAATAATTATATCTATAGTTTTGTGAACTGGAACATTTGTGAATAAACTTTCAACGTCCAGTGAAGCGGTAATTTTATTATCTGTTTTTTGGGTTTGGAGTATCTGTATTAGTTCATGCGTGGATTTTACTGCGTACTTACTTGGTAAATAAGGGGTTATTAGTTGATTAAGTGTTTTTGTTAATTGGTATATTATTATTTTTTTTTTTTGCGCTTAAGAAATAAAACTCTAACTTCACACCCTACGAACATAATCACGCCCTTGTAACTTTTCAATACTTTAGACGCTCCTTTTTTTTTTTTTAAGTGGTATGAATTAAAAATAAAAATGAAATAAAAAACAAAAATAAAATAAATATAAATAAATTAATTAATTCAAATAAAAATAAATGAATAAATAGAATAAATAAATAAAATAAAAAGTAAAGACATACTCTTTTCCTCTCTTTACACTCTATAAATACATATTCTTTTTTCACACTAACACGCCTGAAGATGATTTGAGGATATCAAATCGAAAGTACTCGCAAGGAAGATGGAACAACAAAACTACGGAAACTTCATACACCAGTTTGATCGAGGTACGAAGTTGACCATTCGGAAGATGGAAAAAATTAAAAAAAAGATCACAAAGCAGAAACACTCCGTGCTATTCAACAACGTTTGCCTAAATATATATATATATATATATATATATATATATATATATATATATATATATATGATCCCTTAGAAAATTTAATTACACATTTGGTATGAAATGAATATAATGAAACTATTAGATTATACCAGATACTTCGAAATAGCAGTATGTGTTTTTCTTTGAGATGTTTTAAGAGTAATAACATATTTTATAATTGTTTTACTTATTTTTAAAACAGTGTAGAAAGTGTATTTTTTCATTGTTACTGTTTCTTATCTTCTACTACTAATTTAAAAAAAAGATGTTCAAATGATCCGATGTATGTTTTCTAACGCGATGACATGTCGCAATTAATCCATTCACGCCTCCGTCGGTCTGATTGTCTATTTTGCTAGAGTATCGACGCCTGTGGCTGTAGAGGCAGAAGCGGAAGTTGCAGTCTCTGAAGCAAACATCATATATGAGTTGTGCCGGTGGTTCACAGGTGTCGATCTTTTATTTTCGCTCTGTGGCAACTTGTGTTAGCTTCTAATATCCTGACTTGAGGTTTTGTTTCGGGTACATCTAAGTTTGGATCAGTTGGCTGCCACGTTCTCTCAACACGCTGTGTTCATGTCTACAGATTTGATATCGTTATTTACGACATAGCGATACCGCAGCTGTCGTCATTTAGTTGGTCTTCTTCCATAGGCTAACTCTCCAAACAATAGATCTTTGTGAATGCGACAAACTAGCATACTGTGGGCATTGCTCAACCAATGTAGTCTGCCCTGTCTGAGTAGTGTGAATATACTGGGCAGATATGCTCGCGACAAGACCACAGTTTTGGGTAACCTATTTTTTCATATTACTTCAAGTGTTAAGACGGCTGTTTTGCCTGTCATCGGTGGTTTCAGTTTTACTGTATTAAAGCAATGTGGCGATGACATCGCCCTATGAACCATAGACATATAAATTGAAAATGCCTCACAGTATACTATATATTTAAATACCTATTCGTCTATTCATGAAGTAGTATTGCCACATCTGGGCGTGTGCACCAACCACTAGTCTCTCCCTCTCGATCAAAGTCTAAAAGAGATTCTCAAACATAATCATATGTTCAAGCCCTAGTCGCTTTCACATCGTCGCAATGTTACATCCACTTGCTTGTTACAAGTCCTTCTACAGAATGTGCTCTTACGAACTTGCTAGACTTACGTCCTCTACACGTAAATATCCCCGGGTAACACGACAAGCAGCAACATTACACTTCTTTATTATGAAGCTCCCCAGATTCCGGAAAGCGTTTTACTCTTATAGATGCTTTTTGCGTTGAAATCCCTCCTATTGTGTATTATGCTGCCTGCACCAACATGCATTGTAAACAATTATCTCACTGAATAAGTCAATACTTAGGATGGCACTTTATATTGCCAGTAATTTACAGTAGCTTCTTACATCTCAGTGGCAGCGTGATGAGTTTAGTGCCGATTCAAGTAAAACAATTGAAATAATAGCAGTTTTCTATGTTAGGCTGTACATCGTTTTCACAGACACGTTCTGTAAGATAATAATTCATAATCAATCTAATTAAGTAAATATGGACACATATGTAAAATGTTAATAATTGCAAGAGGATATACTTCTAAATTCTTCTAAACGGCTGAAAATACACTGATACAAACACACAACTGAAGTTATCGACTTGAAAACTCCACCGACATCGGCATAATAGACTATTGGTCGTTGACATCCGTGTCAGTTTGTAGTTACGTTTATTCAGCATACAAATGCATTGATGGCGGTCAACTGTGCGCTAAGTTCACTTCATATGAGTTATTAATTTAAATCATCACATAATCGAAATCATTGCATAATTTAAGTCATCACCTCATCTTAAACATTGTACAAATTTAATTTGCGATGTTTAGTATTTTATTTATTTTATTTATGCACTCAAATCTCTGGATATTCCCTGTAAAACATTCACAACTAGAACTTGTTTTCTACCAGCGTGCAAACATTTTTTTCATTTATTCCCCTGTGTAGGTAAACCCCAACGGAATTTCAATTAATAGAAATTCTTTGGTAGAACTCGCCATTTAGGAACACATTGCGACGTGACTTTTCAACTCCAGACTATAAAAAACACTCTTCAGTTTTAATTTTTTTCCGATTCTATTCATCGTTTTCAATCCTATCATAGTAGTTTAGATCATCCAACTGACAACATTTTTAACACCTATCATCAGGAGTCCTTTGACCTGAGTGGATTGTTAACCATAAGGATATATAACTATTTTCCTACACCCCATTTTATATGAAATAGATAGTTTTTGTCGAAACGGTACTCGTAGAAAACTTACATAGTCAATTTAATTAAATTTTTAATTTAATTTTTTTTGTATTAAAGTTTTATCATTGAAAATTGAAATCTGTTGAATTTATTGCAGTTATCCATGTTTAAGAAAAGCTATGAACCCGCAATTACTAAGCAGATCATGGTGACATAACAACCTGCATTAAATAAATCGTTCCCAATAAGTAGTTGACAAAAAGCATTACTGTTCGGAACTAAACTACCTAACCATGGTCGATATTTTGTTAAACGTACAAGATAGACCCAATCAAACACTAATTTAAATATAATGAGAATAATCATACAGGAAAGCTTTATTAAATCGATGCAAGATCGAATTCCTAGTTATGCACGTTTATTTGAAATCACATCCAGCATTTGTCATCAGTACTGCGATTTATCTACAACCAAACAGTCACATATAAAATAGAACCATATACGCTGCGACAAATGTTCATTTGTTTCCTTTTTTTGTTGACTCGTTTTGGGGAGAAATGTTTACTTTTACTGACCTCATCTATAGGGTTGAGCTTGTTCTTTGTGTTTTGTATGGTATAATGGTCAAAAAACATGCCAGCATGTAAAAGAGATGTAAACGCTAAGGAGTTTTTGTTGTTGATAGCACTGTATTCTAAACACTTATAATATAAAGTAAGAACCAATGATAAATGGAGCAATACAGGGAGAGAAGTGCCACTCTCCTCAACAATACCAACAGAGTAAAACAGAAATACCGTTTGGACACTTTAACAAAGTTGTAAAAAGTCGTGATAAGAAAGTAACTGCGCCTGTCTTTCACGAAGAAAAAAAACGAAATCATGCCTCAACGGAAAAATACGAAGACAAATAAGTGAACAAGCTTTCTTTCTTATTCATTGTGAAAAAGTGTATTAAAAAATTCATTTTCCAGTTAAAAATATTATATTGGAGCGTGTACTGCAAAAACACGTAAAGTAGTTTGTAATTTTAAATGACAGAGATGAAGGAATTCAAAAACACTATGTTGGACGTTATAAAGTAGCAACCCACGCAGATAATTCAACGAGCGCAGAAATATCAAGAAATAACCTTGTAAATCAGGAGACAAGTGAACACTTACGTCTGGAGTTTCAAATACAACAGAAATCAGTTAAATCAAGGGACAAGGCTAGACAACAAAGATTTGAAGAAATGTTTCTTCGTGTCCAACAAGAACAGAAAGCTCATTTCTGGCAATAATAAATCATGGAAAAAACTTGACAGACCAATAATGAAAAAATAGAGAAACTGCCAGTAGCGTAACTGGTGAAAGAATAACATCTTGGGGCGATCTAATCATAAACCTTTCATTCAAATAGAAACTTTTGAAATAAAAACCTACGTAATGAATAATACATACACACTTTTAATACGTACCGGATGGAACAGTTTCAATCATGAAATTTTCCGATAAATTATTTTTTCTAATAAAATAAAAATGCAAATGCTAAAATCAAGAGACTAAATAACTTTCCTACGGTTTACAGCGTTTCAACTGCATTAATAGAAGGAAAATAACTACGTTTACTAAAGTATACAACTCACAATAAAATATGGATTATATAATAGAATACGATTACAAACATGGAAATAGAATCTTTCAAATATTATTTTTTTAAAGTTTTTTCTAAACTAAATAGTTTAGAAAAAACTATTTAATTGAATAGGATACAGTGTATTTTGATGAATAGACTATTAATCACATGAAGCATTTGATATAAACTTAAATTTACTCGACTACCGTCTTACTATTATAGTTTAGTTCATTTGTTTATTAGTTTTATGGATAGTAATTTGGAACGCAATAATATATATCATATAAATATATTCAAATACAATTGCGAAATATTATTTTATTTTATTGCTAATGTGATGATCAATATAAATATATGTGTATAATGAATCTTAGTAGAATTATATTTTATTCATAGCAATTAATTTAGTTTCTATTTGATTCAATAGTTGTATTTTTTATTTACGTACATATTATAATGATTGTACACGATCTTATTTATTATTATTTAAAAAAATATATTTTTATACTTCTGAGATCATTTTCAATTTGATGATATTAGCAATATCGATGTCCAGTTAATTTAACGCTGTTTGCATAATTGAAATAAGGCGGAAAATAACGACTCTTTGACTGGCTCTTATAAATATGGCTACTTTTTCAGGCGAAGAAAAATGAAGCTAAACGAAATGCAAGAAGATGGGAAAACTGCATGAAGATTCGAACTGTGCATTTATATATTTCTAGAATGTTCTAAGTTCAGGTAAAATCAGCAGGTTAACACATTAACATTACCAGTATAAGCCAAAAGGCGTAAAAGCATAACTACTATTATTAACACTGAGTTAATTAACATTTATTACCCATATCCCTTTTACTGGATATTTAAATCACAAAAAAACACATTGTAAAATTATTCCTTGGATTTGGAATTAGATAATTTAAAAATATTAATTGATTTGCTCTAGTTAAGCTGTATTTTTAATTAAATCAACTAGTGACGAATATTAACTAAATTGTTTTCTCGAGTTGCTGTATGATTCCTCGCTCTTATTTTCTATGCTTCTATCTATTTTTCTCCCTCGCTCACTCACTGTTAATTAAGAGTTGAATATGATAAACAAAAGAAATATTGAAAAGAAAAATACACCACAAGTTAAAATATTTCATTTGTAGCCAAGAGAGAAAAATGGAAAAAAAGAAAGAAAGATAGAGATAGAGAGAGAGAGAGAGAATGAGAGAGAGAGAGAGAGACAGACAGACAGACAGACAGACAGACACAGGGTGGGATATCGAGCGGAGAAAAGGACTAATTTGAGATTTCTTTTTTTTTACTTTTATATATAACTTGAATTGGCAAATCACTTTTTATACCACCCGGCCGGTCTCTTTGTCATATTCTGCCAACCGAATATCTATCTTTTATTCTGGCAGATCTTATTTGTCAGAATGAGTTATGGTTCGATTTAAACCAGGGATATTTTCCTTCAAGGTTTGTAATTTAACTTCGGAAGTAAAATTGTTTATTGCATGTCGCCTCAGAAGCCATAGCGTTGAATGCCGATTGGCCCGTTTAAAGCTTTTTCATACATTTCCAAAGTATTACTCTGAGGTGCTGGTTTTCCACACATTAAACTGACCTTCTCTCACATCTTTGTTTGTAATTGCTAAGCCACGTAAATAAAGTATGTTTTCAACCCTTTTTTCATTATAGCCGCCGAATTCTCGCACATTCTTATTTTAAGATATTGGTCCTAAATGGACGAACTCTTCTTTCTGAATTATGGTTCAGTTCGACCAGTTATTACCTTATCCTTTGAGAGGGATCATTTCTTTCCGATCAATTTAACCTGAACTCAATCGGATACCTATTGTGTTATTTTTGTTCTAGTGTATATATATATATATATATATATATATATATATATATATATATATATATATATCCTACTTTCCTTGCATACACCCCCCACACACAAACATTCCAACTTACTTTTTCCCCTTCAATCTTGACCGCAGCCATCTGGTCAAACACCTCCCTCCTCCCTCTCCTCCACTCCCTCTCTGCCATCCACTTTACCCCTGCTCATCCCCCACCTCTTTCTCTTACCACCAGCCACAGTAGTCCTTGCTCACCCCATCTTTCCATTTCTCCCCCACTCATTTTCTTCAACATTCATTTTTATTCTCCAACAAGTACGGACGTCCACCCAGTAGTGGCCATTATTTTATTTTATTTTTCCTCCCAATATGTCTACCCTACATGTATCTGTACTTGCATGACATTTTTCTCTATATTATCATCCTGATGAAGTTTTATAAACAAAGACGAAACGTTGATGTACACATAAAAAACATCCATTTTTTTGTTTTCCTTTTTCATTTTCCCATCACGTCGGATTACCTTCATCCTTCTCTTCCCATATATATATATATATATATATATATATATATATCTGTATGTATATATATATATATATATATATATATATGTATATATATATTTATATATATATATATACAACATTTTTAACAGAAAAATATCCTTATAACCTAACAACATCGATTGTTCATGCCTATGCAATCTTCAGTGTAGGAGATTTTAATTCTTGCAAGTCGGGGGGTACGAACCTGGTACCAAAGTCCCCACTTGCTCGTAGTCCGGTATTATACTCCTCAGTCACCACCAATTAGACCGAAAATGAAGAGAAATTGAACTTTATATACGCCAAATAGGCGAACTCATAGAGTAAACAGCCGACAACTGTTTAGAAACAACAACAAAAAGTTGGAACATCGAATTTATCTCATAGTATGACCGATTACTAGTAAATTATCTAAGAGGCAATATTATTGTAATAAATAATAATTATTATTACCTACATACATGAATGTGTCATGCTTATGTAATCTTCAGTGTAGGTGATGTTAATTCTTACCGGTCCGAGGGCACAAACTCGGTTTCAAAGTCACCACTGATGTGTATTGAGATTGACTATATTTACCTACCCACCTACCTATCTCTCTCTCCTTCTTTCTCTCTCTCTCTCTCTCTCTATATATATATATATATATATATATATATATATATATATATATATATATGTTTGTATATATATGCGATGATTTTTATTGTAGACCATCGATAAAACTGAGTAAAAGAGTAAATGTGCAATCTTATTATTTTGATCAATTTCTTCCACACGATTAATCTTGAAAGGAGGCATTGCCAGACACGGCAAGTATCCGCCATAAGAATTCGCAGCTGACATTTAGCAAAACATCAACACTAAAAAAAAATTTCTTGGCAGTCTCTTTGGATTTTAGCCAAAAACAATTAAGCTTCCTCTTTGCATTTGGTCATGTGACTGGTTTAGTCCGGGAACTAATCATTGAGATATATTAAACACTGTCAACTAGTTTGAGATTTGACTAATCATGCAGACATCTTAGCAAATTGTCTTCACTATTTTGAAAGGTTTAATGATGCACATATGAGAATAAATAATATGTCGTATTTTGAAAGTGACTATTGACGAACCTGTATTTCCACATTTTCTTGAAGTTTAGATGAAGTTTAAATTCCAAGTACTTCTAGCTTGAACGAAGGGCTGAATTGGCAATCACATACAAAATAATTTGTTTCACAATAATTTTGTGAAATGACAGTATTATTGGAATTCCATGACCTTTTCTTTATTTATCTTTGACTTAATTACTTTAACGAGTAAGATTTATTTACCTTATTTACCTCATATGTCCAGTTAGTTTCAGCTTTGTGAAATTTATTTAATGGCATTTCTTTTCAGTGGCTGGTTGCGTGGTTCTATTGCTTATAGTTTACTTGGTGACACGGACCTACATTAGGTCTGGGTTTTTAAGTAGCCTTTTTCATTGCGTACACATGCATGGCTGCTTTTTAGCAGGGAAATATTTATAACTAATTAGACCACTACATATAATTCTTGTAAAATGCTAAACCAAAGTTTGATGAACACGTGGTTGTTTTAGTATAGTTTTGTTCTGTACGGTTACTTATCATCTCAGTGTACCCATTTAACCTTTTCAAAATGATCTAGAAACAATAGAACATTCACAAAATATGTTTTGGATAACAGTATTTCTGAAATTATTTCTCTTCTTAAACTCTATTTTAAACAGCTCTCACCCATTTAAGACACGTGTGTTATAATTGTGTCGATTCGTTCTTATCACTGTCTCGTTATTACTTTTTACATGTATTTCTGACGAGAGTAAATTTAGTCAACCTTTTAATTCAAGTTTGTTGGGTTTAACTTACCAAACGAAACAAACGAAACAGCGTTGTCGAAATAACACAATTTTGGAGAAAACCAGAAAATAAAATATATTACTCTTTTACAACGTGTATAAACAGCACGCGTTAAAATGGAAGATACCTGCATTATGGTAAAAATAGTATGTTGCACATCTCTTTAATAATTTCTTCATATTTCGATTATTAATGTATGTAACAATATTAGAGACGGGTGTGTACGAATACAATTTGTTTGAGAGTTTTCCATTTGAAGTCAAGAATTAGGTAGAATGGAATTTTCTAATTAGATTTCTATGAAGATCATGTGTCTTGGCTGTGACGTCACGAGCGCAGAAAGCGGGTAAGGAGGGTGAAATTGGTAGATATATACTTCATCTTAGATAGCTGCTTACGCTTCTGCCTGTAGGATGAGTGTGGTGTTTTATGAGCGTGCATATATAGGCTGAAGACCAAATAAAAACCTCACCACATTTGTTAAATCATATTTGTAATTCATGATGCTTATTTTAATAATGTTTGTAAATGTACTTAATATGAAGAAACGACATCGATGGGGAGAAGAGGTGATGCAAACCTTGATTGTTATATAAGCACCCAAACTCGACAAGTGAATCGCGTCAACCAATTAGACGAACCGTAGTGATTGAGGCGAAGACACCGTGATAGATCAAATTACACCCCGTCTTATTACATGTAAAGTACAATTTAAAAATTTTCCACGGGCATTACAGTGCATTCTGATTTATTGTTACAATCCCGGTTTTAGTGTTTTTCATGCCATTAGTATGTGTCAATTTCTTAAAGAATGTTCCTAAATGTTGTTCAAGTACAATCCATTAGGATATAATTTTATCATTTCGTCTAGTGTTCGTCTTTTGATTCATCTAGATCGTTTTTTTAGTGATACTACTATCTTCTATATAATGAGACAATAGTAATTGACAAACAGGAGTTTATATGTGTTCCATCCCCTGCCACCCGGTATCCATCTTCTATATTTTACTTGTTTACATTTTGTAATAAATAAGAAAATTGGAGGATTTTAAAATAGTGTTTATAGTATATCCAGCCGTATCCAGTAACGTCGGGTGTCGGCTGATATGATCAATATTGCCTTTTCTGACATATACTACATACCTTATCAAGTCTGCTTTACTTTCAAATATAGATCCCGGAACGCTCTTGAGTTACGTACCAGTTACATGTTACCCTATGTAAGTATATGACAGTTGTGTTACTCCTTTTGGATCTCAGACTGAGCATTGTTTGTTATATATTCCCAAATAATCGTAAGTGATATTATTTAGAAAATAATGTGGTTTTGAAAACTGAACAGCCTGAAATCATACGCATTAATTGATAATCAAATGTTCCTGGGTCTGTCACACTTTACTTTGAAATAATATAGTCAACCTCAAACGCATATATTAATAGACGCATCATGATGTGTATGAGCGGTGTAATTCCCAGAATCAAGCAGAGAATTTCAATTTCCGTAGCAGTAGATCTTCGCTCGACATTGTTTGCTGTCGCCAAGCCCTCGGAGCTGTACAAAGCGAATGTCTCAAAATAGTTCAGCAGATCTTCCACTTTAGAGGATCACCCTGAGGTTAAAAAAAACGCCGGTTTTGCTACGTCATTTGCGTCACACTCCATTTATAGTAAATACGCATTTTTTAGAATATACATATATTTAGGTAAACCATTAATGCGTAGCAAAACAGCAAATATTCACCCAATACTGAACATAGAGGAACACATACGAACTAGAAGTTGACATCATAGTGATTTACACTGATTACCTCTTGTCGAGAAATACCAACATTTTCTATTCTCACAAGTAAACGATTAGTAGATAACCTGTCACATGTCTTGCTGATATACAAATGTTTAAAATGCGCACGAGTAGAACGTGTGCCCCGACGTTACCTGCGTATATTTTAAAACCCAGAAACTCGACCATTCAGCCACTTAAACCCAGATAATTATTTAAATCGAACTTTTAACTACCTGTTATCATAATTATTGTTTTTCCAAACTATGAAATATATAATAAATGATGAACATTTAACAACTTGTCATAGACGACAATAAGAAAGTCGATGCAGTAAAGATAATAATGCCGATGGTATAGCGTAGAAAATGTACGCACTTACAGTCCGAGGAACGAAGTCTGTTTCTGAACAATTTGACGTGTCTAGTAGAAAATAATGTATTCATAACCAAACTGATATTAGAAAGAATTATATATGTTACTAATGTTTTACATTTGACTACTGACTGGCGTAGGAGACACATGTAGAACTCAGTGACCATATCCCGGTTTCCATTGTCTATGAAGCCGTCTAGATCGATATCTAATCGATATTTAACTCTATAGAATCATATATAATAAATAGATATGTCGAAACTATATATATATATATATATATATATATATATATATATATATTTATAGTATTTCTTGAATATGCCCCCTTTGAAATATAGACTGTCGAAAAATATGAGATATCTTAGATATATGGACGCCATTTTACTTGTTTTCCATAGGACATCAACAATTTAACTAAGTAAAGTTTGAACCATCAATTCAAGAATCGAACCACAAAGATGTATACCTACTTTACTTATTATATGAATCCTAACGAGTTTGACATTTTATGTACTAGATAAGTAGATATGCAATACTGCAGAATAAATAGCTCAATAATTATATTCCCTTGAAAAATAATATTTTTCTCATTTCAGTTCAGTAAATAAAATATTACATTTTTGACCTTATTCTTATATGCTTGAAGAAAAACACACGGATATCAGATATAATGTGAATTCATTATATTTTTTCTCTTATTATCTCACTAGATATTTGTTCTTAGATGAATAAGCGAACATGATATGCAATATGGAATTTTTTAGGCATGAGATAAAATAATCACCGAAGCTCAATATTACGAAGACAATTGTATTTATATTTGTTTTCCCCTTTTTGTTCCGTCTGTGATATATAACTCTATTAGTTGAACTTTCATAACATCTCGTGTTGGCTCGCTTACACTACGACTTTATGTAAAGATCAGTGGCGGCTCGTGGCAAAGATTAGTGGGAGTGCTGCTGCAGAAAGCTTGTATCTATTGTTTTAATATTAAGGAAAACAAACATAAAAAATATCATACATAATTTATACATAAAGATGCCGTCAAGATTTTTAAACAAATTCTACTCAGAATATTATACGGGGTAACAAAATTAAATGAATTATTTCAGTTTATTTCCTTTGATCTTTTTCACATCTTTTGTTTTCAAATCAAACAATAACGTTATTTGTTTTTTTTCTTTTGTTCTAAAGACGTTTGCTGCAAAATTCGATTTTTACAGTATTATTGTAGAATAAACACCCTCCGCCACCTCCCCAAAGTAAGATTTAACTTTCTATAGGCGATAACATGTGAACACCCTAAAAACATAGCAAAATAACCCCTATTTTAGAATTTGGAGCGAGGGATCGGTTTCACATATACATTTCGCATGAATTTCTGAGGACAGAAGACCAATTTTTTTGTTGCTATGATATAAATATTTTGTGCTTTTTTACGGGGGTTTACTTTTTTAGGTGACTACGTGTGGTTTAAAATTGTCACACTCTGACGCAGGGTTAGTGGTAAAAAATGTAGTTAATTGTCCTAAAAAGTTAGAATGGTCCTACAATTGTGGATGATTTTACATATGAGTTATATTCGAAACTTATCAGCTACTCTTAATTCTAAAATAATTATTATTTTGTTTTTCTTTCCACGAAGTTTTTTAGAGTGTTCACACGTAATCACATAACGAAGTTGAATTCAATTTTGTTGGGGAGAGGGGGCCCTTTTACCGATTTTACTTTTTACTTATCAATTTTTTTTAATGATTTATTTTGTACTAGTTGGATTATTGGAATATTATTTTCATCTTGGTTTTTATTTTCACAAAATTTCGGCCGATATAACCCCCACCTTCTTCAGGTACAATATAGTTTCGAATTTGTGAACCAGAACTTAAGAGACGAACTTTGAAAACTAGACAGAATGTGTTATTAAACCCATTATTTAATCCATGGGGGTAGATTGTTCTCATTCTGTCAGTCATCCCCCGGTAGAAGTTATACCTTATTAAATATAAGGTTATGCTAAGTTATTATCGCTTGTAGTAAGAATTGAACCTTCAACCCTTAGAAGAATCCCCCTTGGAACTGATTATTAATACACGCCTTTATCCGGAGGTTGAGAGTTCAATCCTTACTACAGGCGATAATAGTTAAGAATAACATTATAATGAATTAACACTTCTACCCGGTCATCTGTGAAAAAACTAGAACAATCTACCCTCGTGAATAAACTAAAGGGTTCAGATTGAAATTCCATATAGGTTCCCAAATTCGAAAAAAAATATTCACAAGTTTTAAAATATGCACCTAAAGAAAGCTACTGGTTACATAGGTCGAAAGGTTGTGAAAATAATAACCAATTACAGTAATGTAATGCGAATAATACAAATTATCAATTCTCATCTAAAAAAATTTCGAAACGTTTTTTATATTGTTCAAACATTTTGTTAACTAGCAAATTATTGTTAAATATTATTTAGTCACTTATTTATAGTGAAATTAGTTTTTGCATTACTCTCAAACACGTTGTGCGTGAGGGATGGTGTCAAAAACATTAACTTCTTTTTGCAAGGTCTTTATTCAATTTAGGGTTGAACTTTATTCAATATACGGTTAAATATTATTCAATATACGGTTAAACTTAGTGATCTTTCGTCAACTAATAATAATACGATGGCATATATATATAAACAAAAACTAAATTTAACACAAAGTTCCCAGTTTTCGGCCTATTTTCTTATGAAGTTGACATTTTTAACAGAACACAGCCCTGAATGCTGCACCTTATATCACATTCAAATATATGTTGGACGGTATATAAGCACAACACACTGCATCCCACCAGATGCGGAGACTCGTCGTTTCGATAAGCGACAGTTTTCCGTCGTCCTTTGTGTGGTTGTCTCTAAGTTGCGCATGGCCACAATAGTAAACATCAAGTAGATATAACTGTGGATCTCACGACTCCATGCAAGGCTTTTTTAAAAATACGTGAATTTTGTGATGGCTACCAACATTAAACTTCAGAATTGTATAATGTGCACGTGAACAAAATGAATTAAAGTAGATCATTAAAGCGTATTATTTTTTATTTCATCGATACCATTGTGCAGAAATACTTTAGGGGTGCTTCAGTCTGATAGTTCTATGCACGAGCCGCCACTGGTAATGATACTTTCGAAAGTGTTCTGCTTTTACTTTTGTCTGCATGTAAGCCTATATTAGAGAAGGCGGCCACGTCTCTTGTGTTAATCCACATAACGACGAAATGACTTCAGACAATATTACCAATTAAACTTTTATCTGAATATTTCAAAAGAGACTGAGAAAGCAGGCAATGAAACGAAACAATAAAACAAAACCAATTAATTCGATACGAAACAAAATAAACGTGATTTTGAATAGGTTTTATTAGACATAAATGATAACATTTACTGACCAGCTAATTATCGAATTGCTAATATCTGCAAACGACGACCACATTGAATTTCCTGTTTTACATTCTACATAACGTTATTTAATGTCAACTCACATTAATTGATGTAAACGATTGATTTAACACAAGTTGCTATTTTACTTAGAGCTTTAGTAGACGTTAGAGTTTCATACCCTTTCGTAGATGCGCGAATAATCTGAATAGGTCTCCAAGGAACGAACTTAGCAGTTTCAAAGTAGCCAATCGCGCAGAAACAGCAGCCAACATTAAAAAACACATACACACACACACATATATATATATATATATATATATATATATATATATATATATATATATTATTATATTGAATTAATTTTGTTATATACAAAGCTAAAAAATATTCTCAATGGATATGCAGATTTACCTAAATATATTTTTGTTTTGTTTCTTGACTTCGTATATCTAGAGAAAATTGTTAATTCAAATCACTACCTATGCTATATTGTAAATTCTCATCGGACCTTCAGATCGATCGTTTATTACAAGGATCCTCCCGGAAAAAAAAACTATATTGCGATATTAAAAGAACGTCAGTCGCCGTCTTTATTCTTTCGGAAGAGAATTTTAGAAGAGAAAATGGATTAATGCACACGGGATTGGGACGTCGGTAATAGTCTTAGAAAAATAAATCCTCTCATAAAAAATTGCCAGAAAAATGTATAAAAATAATTTAAGGCACGACCTCTTTAAAACTAATTTTACACTTCATCTTTAATAAAAGTGTTATAAGGAGAAAATATGTGTGCGGGTTGAGTGTGGGATCAGACACTTAAAACGTGCAAATCCTAATAACAGTGATCTTATGGCGACAAGTCCGAAAAGTGACGCTGTTCAAGCAGAACATCACTTCAGGAATTTAATGAAATAAAATATGCATTTTTTCTCTTTTTAGTGCAATAACAGAAATATTAAAATATTAAAATATAAGACCACATAATTAAAGGACGCCCATGTTTCTTCCTATGTGTTTGGTGGTGAAAATGCTTAACTAGCGTTTCAGACCGACACAATTTCTAAATAAAACTAAGTGCGAGTTTTGACAGAAAGATGCATCAATTTATTAGGCATTCAACATAATTGTTGTTAGGTTATACTCAGTAGGCTTTTCACACCAGAACTTACGCATGATACGTTTCTAGTGAATGCAGGTTTTTTTTGCTTATGAGGGTCTTCATAACAGCAACTCTCCTCCGATTTTGAGTACTCTGCGTACACTTTCATTTGATCTTTTAATTATACTAACTCGACTCAGTTTTTTATATTCTCACAGATAACCCATATCTACTATCCGCGTGCCCAACCTATGTTCGTAGCACTACGTTTTTTTCAAATATTGGGTTATGATATTATATATGTATCCACATTATCTAAGATCCCTTTAGTTAACTTTTATATGCTCCATGAATACCTTAATTGTGTTTGACCATAGGGACATTTTTAATTTCAACTTAGTTATGCTTGCTTAGCGTAATAATGTATGCAATTTGTATGCAAGGCGACATGATCAGCGTAACAATTTGTAATGTGTCAACCCTTTCCGTTCAACTGTTAACTGTTCGTAGTAATCCTACGTTCATAGGTATTAATTACTTGTCATTTCACATTCTATTTTCAGCTATTTGGTACATTTTTGTTATTCTCTTAGGTGTCCAACTCTCTTCACCATATATCTATAAACAGCCGGGACGTATAAATCTACTATTCTGCTGTTTTACCTTCTTACTGACGCTTTAATTCTTAGCTGGAATGAAAATATTTTTTGTAACTCCAAAATCCCAGTGGATATTATGTTTTCTATTCCCGAAAACTGACTCATATCTTTCTTTGTATTTCTTGACTGTTAGTCCAAAATACACATGTAATGTCTAGTTTTATATTTATATTTTCCCAACGTGCTGCGTTCATTATCTATGTAATTCGCCGTTTTTTTCACGTATACAGAATTTATATGTATTGTTTTTTCCTATGACCTTGGGTTTTATATATTTTTTTAATCACCCGGTTATGGGCGGTTGTCACACCCGGTTTTGTTTCTCATTTCAGGTGTCTATTTTGTAGTCATGTCTATGTTTCTCTTCGAAAATGTTCTGGTCCGTCTACTAAATAGTCTATGTAGATTTTATCAACTCATTTCATTATTGCATTGATGTTTCTCGTTTGTGTATTCCTCGTATTGTTCTTCTATGGCGTCTATTTGGCCACAGTTATCAGGCTCTCTCTATTTTGCGTTATGTTTTTATCTTGTATTCAACTTTCGTCATTCATGCAGTCCTCAACATTGCTGAGTCATTTTATTCTATTATTTAGTTTATAGTAGTCCTTGAGTATGAAAATATGAGCACTAGCAGAATCAACATCAACACATATAAAGAGGCACAGCAAGAACTTGAGGCTATATATTTCGAGGAACAACAGAAGTACCTACACTCACAAATCGATAAAATAACAAACGCTTCTGAAAATAAACAATCAGCGCTTGAATGGCAAACAGTTAATGACATTACAGGTGGGAACATTACTACGAAGCTCAATATCAAATGTAACAGCCAAGACGAACGACTGCAGAAGTGGCAGCACCATTTCCCAAATCTGCTAAGCAAGCGACTAATGGCAGCTGATGCACTCATCAAAATCGATTCCGAGAAAGTGCTTACGATAAAAACCGGACCTTTCAATGAAAATGAATTGGACCAAGTTCTGAAGAAACTTACAAACAAGAAAGCTATTGGTGTTGACTAAAATCCACCTGAAGCCTAGAAAACCGGCAAGTTCAATGATATCTTGATTTATTACCGTAATGACGTGTATAATAGGAATGCGATTCAGACTTGCACTGAAAGCTGCATACTACACTACCACCGATAACAGCAAAAGTTTACAATGCGATGCTGCTCAACCAAATTAAACCAGTAATGGACGAGATCCTGAGAAGAAATCAGAATAGATTTAGAAGAAAACGCTCAACAGTTTGTCAAATCACAACAGTGCGATGAATCGTCGAGGGTGTAAAAGCAAAGCAACTGCCGGCAACATTATTGTTTGTGGACTTCTCCAAATCTTTTGATTCGGTACACAGAGAAAAGATGGAAAAGATTTTATTAGCATGTGAAATCTCTGAAAAGATTGTTGCAGCCGTAATTATTATGTACAAAGATACTAAAACCATAGTACGCTCTCTTTGAAATTCAATCTTGTGTACAACAGGGTGATACTTTGGCTCCGTTCTAGTTTGTGATATGTCTCGACTACGCGCTGAAAAACTATTGATCAACATAGCTAATATGAGCTTACATTAATGCCAGCAAGAAGCAGACTGCATTTAGCAAAAAAAACATCACTGATGCCGATTACGCCAATTATATTGCACTGATAACTGAAAACAATGCTCATGCTCAAAAGCTACTCCATCTTTTGGAAGAGTCAGCTGATATGATTGGCCTGTATACGAATGCAACGAACACACAATATATCTGCTATTATGAAACATGTCCAATTGAAACACTGAACCGAAAACTTCTCAAGCAGGTAAATGACTTCAAATATCTGGGCAACCACATCACCTCGACATAAAAAGACGTGCTCGTTAGAAACCAAGGCTTGGAGTGCACTTAATCGGCTAAGAGTTATTTGGAAATCAGCCTTGTCTGAAGAAATTAAAAAAAAACTTTTTCAGAGCCGTAGTGGAATCCATACAGCTTTATGGATGACCAGCTTGGACTATAACAAACAAAATTCGAAAGGAAACTAGATGGAACTTACACACGGATGCTCCGTACTGTATTAAACATGCACTAGAAAAAGCACCCATCTAATAAATGGATGGATGGCAACTTGTCTAAAATATCATTCGTAATAAAAGAAAGGAGAATTAAATTCGCTGGACATTGTTATAGAACAAAGAAGATGTTATCAGTAATCTGATGTTATGGACGCCAACACGGAACAGTTAAAGTTGGTCGGCCTTATAGGACGTACACAATACAGTTGACCGAAGATACTGGTTCTCAACTCGAAGATCTTTTCAGAGCCATGACAAACGAGGAAGTATGGAGGAGATAGAGAGATAGATATTCCTGGGAGTATTGTTGACGTCTTTATTCCTTTAGGAGGTGTCTCATATACACGTTTGTTTCAAGTAATTTTTTCCTCTAATATAGTATATTTTTATTATCACTTTTATTTCCTTTGAACCAATTCTGTTCGCTCACGAATATGCTCAGGTATTTATCGATGCATGTTCTTAAAGTACTCGCATTATAATCGATTAGGAACCTTTTATTTTATCGGGTTATTTCCTTTTCGTCTCAAATGATGTACATGCTCCTATACCGAAGTTCATTTATTTCTATTGGATACAAAATGTCCTGCTCTACTGATGTGTTATCGATTTACATTAGGTAATTAAGTTTTACCTTTGTATCTCTACTTTAATAAATTCATCCTGTATCCTAATCTTTCAGTTATATTCTCTGTGTGTATTTAATTGTTATGACCATGAAGTTAAACATTTAGATCGGTATTTTAGAATTATTAAAGCGTTCAATCTATTTACCACGTTTCAGGGATTATCACAAGCAGTGTTCAATTCCATTGACTTAAGTAATTTCCTATTTAGCCATTCAAGGTAAATGAACCTATCCCTCGTTAGCATAGCTATACTTATAATATGAATGTAAATTTTTAGTCTAAAGTATTGGCATTTAAACTACTCCCATTATATAACAATTTCAAAGTACATAAAGTATATTTGTTAATTTAAAAAGTATTCGATCTCCTACGATATCTGGCGAAGTGCAGTTGTTGAATGCGCAAATTATTCTTTACTATAAACACCCCATTACAGGCATAATAGTAGCACTTTGGTCATAATTGGTTAAAGCACCTAACCCCAAACACTTAGGTTCGTGCTACGAATCTAGTTACGTCTAGTCACACTGATAAGTATTGAAAAGATGACACTACCCGTTTTGAATTATATATATATATATATATATATATATATATATATATATATATATATATATAGATATATATATATATATATAAACAAATGTTTGGAGGAACAACATTAATATATACTTTTGAAAATGATTTGCGGAAAACTGTCTAGAGCTCTTTTGACTATCATCTCGTCAGGAGAAGTCGATATATATCACCGAAAATGAAGAGCAAGGGGGGAAATTCAAGTGTCAACGAATACTACAATCTCCTGACGAGATGATAGTCAAAAGAGCTTTAGAGAGTTTTCCGCAAATCATTTTCAAAAGCATATATATATATATATATATATATATATATATATATATATATATATATATATATATATATATATATATATATACATTCTTCAGGTAGAATTCTTAAGTCATTGTTGATTAATTCTTATTTAGAATAGATTGTAGGAGATAACTGTTGCTTAGATTTGATTATTGCTTAGCAACCTCATTCATTGTGTCACGTGTCCACAAAGTGTCTAATCCTGCTTTTATAACTTTTGAAGCATAAGTGTTTAAATTATTTATCCAATATCCATAATTTTAAATCATATTACTTTAAGTAATATCTATCTATTGTTCATAGTAAGAAAAATAAAAAAATACGAATTCAAAATTATGAGTAGATCTGTAAATAATAAATAATTTAACGTATTTAAATTTGATTTTTCTGTTCATTAAATAATTAAGTAGTTAATCAATCGGATTATTGATGGCGGTGTTGATTATGCCATCAAATATACCGAATGCCAAAGCAAACGGATATAATATGAAAAAAATGTTGGAATCACAATTCCCTTCTATTCATGGGTAGATAACAATCTTTCATCAATAAAATGTATACAATAAATTGTATACAATCATCTTCTTGACTCAAAGGTTTTCGTTAAATCACTAATGTTAAGTATCGTTCACTTTGGTCAATGTCAGATGGAATACCGTTTCGAATACCAGACGCTGCATGTGAGAGGACGATGACTACTCTATGCAAAAACTAACATCGGTGAAATCTTCTCTCCAGACCAGGATATTTTTGCGGCTTATGAGGATGGCCAGTGTATAGCAGGCCCCCTAAGAACGTCTAGTGTAAGTGACATGTGGACAAGGGAAGAAGACTGTTCGAACCACTGATGGCGCATGTCGCATCAATACAAGACAATCCAATAGTATATATATAATGGTATTTCGTCAAATAACTCAAAAGGAGTTAGTATGCTCTATAAATCGAAAAGAAAACATATTGTGTGATGTATATTTCCTAAATGTTCACTAGTATTATTGCCCAATGTTTCAGGTAAACTTATCTCATCTTAGTATTTATCCGAATCAATAATATATATGTGATGCCGTTTAGCGCTCCCTTACATCTCTCTTTATTACGTGACATGTTTAGAGGTTAAAAGTATGGAAGATATCAGCATTCACATAATAAATTATCTAATGTAAATTGGTGTGTGAGAGAAGAGGTGAGTTGTTCTCTCAATTGTTTACTTGGATATTGCTCGGGTTGCTGGTATTGATAGAATCTAGTTGAGGCATGAGCCAGGTCAGGCAGGCTGCCTTATGTTATTTGGCTTTTAAGAGAGATATCGAATGAGTGTATTAGCAGAAGGGTGAACCAGTTCGTTGCATAACAAGATATTGTCAACTTAATGAAGCGTTTCACCCCTCTCTCCCCCAGTCTCTCTCTCTCTCTCTCTTCATCTGCATAGGAACACTCTAATGAAGTCAGAATAACAAGATACACATGACGCATAGCATCCGTCTGGTTAAAAAAAACGGTTATTATCGAGAATAGATAGACATATATAAATCAAAGAAAAAAACTTGATTCATATTACAAAAACAGTTAACTATCTGTCTACTTTCGTTTCAAAAGTTTGAATGGACCTGAGAAAAGTGGCTAATTGAGTGTGACACCACCATTTTCGATTTATTCACAGGATTTTTTTTTTATTTCAGAAACGAGTGAGTTGCTCTTAAGTTGTTAGGTATTACAATATGCAAACATTCGCTTGGTTATATCATGCAGTTAGCACACGTATGTTTTGGATAGGAATAGTGTGTACATTACTTTCTTTTTGCAAGTACATATTTCTCTTGGAGAGGAGGTAAATAAATATAATACTTCGTTTAGAGACTTAATTTGTCTCTAAACGAAGTATTATATTTATTTACCTCCTCTCCAAGAGAATAGACACAGCGTCAAGTGTGGAAAGCCAACACACTAGGATTAGTTTGCTCTGGCCTATGATAATGCCTGTGAAGCCGCGTCGAAATTTCCCAGTAGGAGCGCATCAAGCTAGTAACAATACACTAATTACTTCACAAAGAGAAGGTAAAGCCTGGGAGGGTGGACATTCTCAGACTGAACAGAACCATACCTCAGCCCGAGAGCAACAAAGTTATTGTCGGACTGATGTCGAGAACCGACTGGTAAGAACACGAATATTATATCTAATTTATAAATCTGACGTCAGCAAATGATGCACTTTCAGATTTTAGTTGACCTGGGAGTTATGCCAACTAAAGAGTAACTTCACACTCTGCAAAATCTTAATAATATAATCTGAAAATTGGTATTATTTTAATTATTCGGACTGCTATTCTAGTTTAAGAATTATTTTCACAACATTTCAGCCGATTGAAGCTCCCAACTTTCCTGCACGCATCTTGTCGAATCCGACAATCTATACAAAATAACAAAATTAATTATTTATTTAATCCACACGCGGGATTGTTTTTGTTCTGTCAGCCGAGATCGTGGAGATTTCAAAAGTAAGTAAGTAATATTTTATTCTTAGATAGTATCATCTGTAATAAAGACTGAACCTCATATTTCCGCAAGACTGCCTCTTTGGACTGTTTATTACTTAAGAAAGTTATCCGTTGCGCCACATAAAAAAACGTATAATCTGACCTTACAAAAAATGCAGTGGCAGTAACACACATTTTTGAATGTGACTGTGGATGGTCATACATTATACATAGATCGAGGAGAATAGAACTATCCTACCCTCTATTAGAAACGAATGAGGATTACTTGAATATTTATGAAGTCAATTTTTTAAGAAGTGCGTTCAATAATACTAGAAAGAAATAAGAAATAATGATAACTTGGAGTGACGACATTCCAGTGAAATCCTTCTGTGTTTACCAGCGGGGAATCACTATTATATAATAATAACAAAAATAATAATGCAGAATTTTGAAACGTTCGAGGAATAGACCTTGATACAAATAATACAATGGATTTGAATTGGTCTATTAATTGATTTAGTATCTGAGTTTTTAGTGCTTCAACGGAATATTTTTGGCATGATGTCGATCATCGAGCTGTGTATTTGACGAGAGATACAGTAGAACCGGAGTAATTGTTTTAAAACGGTTTATTCGCAACTGTATGCATAACACCTATTTTTTATAATTGAACATATTCTAATTCCTTTACACTTTTATTTCTTTTTTGTAATATCTTATAAAATTAGAATTATACTAAAAGTTCAAATTAAAAATATGATCAGTAAATAATCAATTAAAGAAACTTGATATATCATTGATTATTAGATTATAAGAGAGAAGATGGATTTAAAAGTATTCGATTTTTCGGAATGTAATATCAGAGCTTGCTTTAACTTCTGATGTTCGAGGTGGATTTTTTACTAGAGTTTACTCTATCTGTTATTATTTCCTTATCCAATTCCTAAACAATTCTGAAATAGTCCCACTGAATTATGGATATTAAACGATGTTGTACATTTGACTAAAGAACTGAGCCGTGTTAGAGCCAGTGGGTGTTTGTAGGCGGTTTCTTAATTATTATCTATTAAATTCTCAACTTTATTTATCCTTCTCTTTTTTTTCTATATATTTAGACAGAGAACAAGATAGAAGCGTGATTTTGTTCTTACATGTGCAAATAACGACGGAAAGTTCTCATACGTATTCGTCCTAAAACGCTATTATTCAGAGTTAAAAGAAATTTGACTAATGTCGATCTATATTCCTTATTGTGCATATATTAGGTGTGATAGTTCACTGTAATTTATACATATTAAACACAATAATAATTGTTCAGAAGGAATCTAGTGATACCTTTTGCATAACTATTTGGTGGAAATCACTTGGAGCTTTCGTTTAGGTCATGCAATATAACTTAGTCGGATTTTTAAAAACACTAATATATACACATAGTATACATCCTTCATATAAAATTAGAAACTACTGTTCAAAACTTAAGTTATAGATTTGGGGCACGCCGGCATCTTTCACTTGTAATCAGAAAAATAATATTGTTCCGATCCATCTTTCTGTTCAAAGAAGTGTCGTAATAGGTGTAATTAATATATTGCGGCATATAGTGCTGTCTTTATCGAGTAAAATATCGGACCAATATATTCTATGAAATTACGCAGTAATATAATTTTAAGCAGTGAGTATAATTAACAACAGGAATTAAAATAGTCGTATGCAATAATATTAAATAAATTAATATCATTTTTTATATTGTAAGTAATTTGATAATTGCTAATAAACTCACATCAGCATTGGGTGTTTTTATCTTACGTTGTAATTATGAACGAATGACACGATATTCGAGCTAGTAGAACCAAAATACCATAATTAATCATCAGAAATCTTTACTCAGATTCTCCATCTTTTAAATCCCTTGCAGTCATTCCTGTTACTGATGACGTAAGACCTGGTAATCATATTCAAATGATTTTGCTAACGTCATCCAATTACCAATCAGCTTTCTATTTCAAGAATTAAACTGCTCTGTTTCCTTAGTAATAATTGTAGCTACCATTCCTGCAGTACAAACTGTGCAGCTCGCCACGATTATGTCTGTTTAAATGTTTCTTCTATTGACTGATTGTTGCCGAGCTCTTTTGGTCGATGACGTTTCATTTCTCTATCAGAACAATAATTTGATTACTTCTCAAAAGTATCCCAAAAATATAAAAGAGTGTACACTCCAGATCGAGCTACTATAATGAATAACCGCACTTTTCCTTTCCCAAACAAATACATTGATGCAGAACCAAATAACATGGTTGTCATCAATTAATCCATTATTATATGAAGTTGTTTTTGAAATTTATTAAAAAATGAACGAATCCGATCTCACTCTGTTGTATTTGTTCTTCATACCAAGTAGCTTCTTTTATTTGTAAATAAGGTTAAGATTTAGATGATAAATCATAGCGCAACATGACGAAATACTGCGCGAAAATAATATATATGCAAATGTTTAATTGATTACCATAGCAACTTGCATTATGGTGCTTATTTTTACTATATGCTTCATATTGAGAAGTATATGAGATTGGAAAGTGTATGCGACTATTGGAGCATACGTCTAAATTAATAATATATGAGGTGTATAAGAATTATTCATCTACACTTAATATTTATAGTCTTCAAAGAAAATGGGAATATTTCCAAATACTTACACAATATTGGTTATACCATATTCAATGTTTATCATAAGTGAATTCAAATTATTTACTGCAAAACAATATTGCTATATTCAAATTGTCTTCAACCCAAAAGCATAATGGGAAGGAACACCATCAGTCAGTTTTTCTAATTGCAGACTTTTCAAGAAAATACGAGAATTGTGTGAGACGAGACTTGTGACGAGACTTGAGACGAGACCGGCGTATTTTCATTAAATGGTTGTCTATTACCTCAATTAAAATGAGTATGCTACAGATTACAACAATGAAAGTAATATTAAAAATATATTCTTGACAAAGCATAGTAAAATAGTTGTACCATATTAACGTAAAACTTTCGTTCGCGCCGCGCAATACAACTAACAAATCCGAATGTTTCAAAGACACTTCTGTATACACAGGATATACATATTTGATATGAAATTGAGAGAAATTTCATAATAAAACTTATGGATGTGGAGAAATGTTCACATTCTACATTTAACTTAAAATAACACAACATTGGAATAACTTGTATTGATGAATATCAACTCCCTTTCAAAGAATAAGGTAATTGATGAAATAGATACATTGCATAATATAGTATAGTCTTGCCCGTTGACTTTCAGGAACAGACTGACTGACGACTAGGAATAAACCAGCGACACCTGAAAAGACAGGGGGCGTTAGGAAAGACCAAATTGACCAAATCGGGCTAGCAATCAAGAGTTTATCTAATATATGCTACAGAAGAAAATGCCCTGAAAATCCACCGAAAGGGAGGGAGGAGGATGAATCAAAACGAAACTATTGGAAAACGACTTAGATAGACCAACAAATAACGAATAAAGACAATACACGGACTTCTCATGCGTTTGTGGACGAAAATCTAACTCCTAAAAAGGAAGGAAAATTCATCGAAGCAAGATGGGATGTGCATCTCATCCAATGACGCATAAGCAGCGCTCTGTTATCACAGATAAGACGTCGGAAAATCAAAGCCAGAATACAACCCACAGTGCCGAAAATATCGATGCAGTTGCGCCAGAGAGTGATATTAAACTTCATAGAATAAAATTCCCACCAGCCAGCAGTTTAGAAGAATGGTAAATGCTTGCCCATACAATAAGCAATGCACTACATAAAGAATTAGATAGAAAGTAATATGTTCAGCAGTTGGAAAACTGTGGTCATACCAGATTTGTATGGCATTGTATGGTAAATAAGGGAACTCTACTAAACCATCAGTCTAGAAAATCAGACAACAGAGGGAAATGGAAAACTTAAGAAATAAGGTGGCTCTGGGCAAAAAGGAATATCACATGGTGACATAATAGAAAGTGTCCACTGTATAACTATCTCTCCGAGAGGAAAAGATCTTTGTTATTAATTAACAATCATTCATGAATTATCTCCCTTGAAGAATTTGGATAATTTAGTAATGTTATTTATTTAAGTATTTATTAATATTTTATTTATTTATTCATTTATTTAGCTATTTATATTATTTAATGTAATTTATTTATTTATTAAAACAAATGTTCTCTTCGATATAAAAGAACGTGTTTATACAACAAAGACGTAAGACGCCCAGTCGTTTAAAACAAAAACAAACACAGATGAGACGCTGAATCGTAAAACGATACGTGAGACGCTAAGCCGTTGCAAAGTCAGTTGTTTTGATTTCATTGAACAGTTAGATTGAAATGCGATTCAGATAATCGGGCCTCACATCAGTGAGGGGGCCGATATGCAACAAAAGCCGTCGCGAGAAAGGCCCTGAAACGGTGCGTAGTCTCTCCTGATGACCCGACATTGTATGAAGGCTGAAATGAAGTATTCCATCAGTAACACAGCCGACGAAATTATATATATATATATATCAGAGCGAGTTTCTACTACTGTTGTGGTAGCTAGTTTCATTCAAGAGTCTATGTCGAGTTCAAATACTCACGAATATATTGTATTAAATTACACACTTTATTAAATGTATGTCATATAAATCATGTATTAAACTAGTATTTTCAATAACAAATAAACGTATATCAGTGTTACTGTTCTAAATAAGTTTATAGTAGCAATAAAAATATTCGCTTACATTTACAAGACATTTCTTAGCACACGGTTATTTCATATGACGTTTTAATTATAAAAAGTTGACACAATATTCAAGCGATTGACCCTGAAATGCAGTTACACATATATACATCCTAAGCATCCTTTATAATCATAACCTTCTGCATATTTTCAGATTCATATAACGCTTTGAAAGTATTTCTATTACAGATGATGTAAGATCCTGTAATTATATTAAACTGATTAGGCTGGCGTCATCTAATTATAAATAAACATTGATTTTAAAATTCAACTGCTATGTTGCCCTAGTAAAAATTGCAGTTCACATCGTGCGGTACAAATCGTGCAGCTATAATTATGACTTTTTAAATGTTTTCTACTATTGTCTGATTATTGCCGACCGCTTTCCACTTGATCAATGATGTTTTACTTCTGTTTCAGAACGGCCCTTTTATTATTTTTTTAATAATAATCCATTTCCTTTTTTGCCCATCCGCAACGAACAGCATTTTACGCTGTGAAGACATGCTTTCAATAACAGATTAAATAATGTAAAATAAATAACATCCCCTAAATCGAAAGATAAAATGGTTCACACACGAGATAGTTTATCGGACTATAATTCATAACCGCACTTTTCTGTCCCTAACTACAGAAATTGATGCGGAACAACGTCATTTGGTTGTATTCAATCAATGCTAAGAATACATTATCATGTACTCTTGTTTGAACTTCCATTTTAAAATGAACAAATCTGATGTATATTCGTAATCTTTATTCTAAATGGGCTGTTGAAGCATGATTTAAATAAGTAATTATATAAAGTAACATTAATAGAATTTATATAGTTTCACGGACAATAAGGAATAACTGCATTTTTTTATATTAGCAAAACATACTGTTGCCCAACAGAGTCACATAGGCATCATAAATCACTTAAAACAATAGATTATCTGTTAACTTTATTTTAACTCCTATTTAAAATGAACACATATCATGTCATTATGTTGTCTTTGTTTTTTATTGAATACAAACTTTCGTTTTTAAAGGGGATTCAGATTTTTATGAGAAGTCATAGGAGTACATCTTGAAATAAATCGCGAAAATGATAAATATATATATATATATCTATTAATAATGGAGTTTATGTATCTGTCTGTCTGTCTGTCTGAAGCCGAAACTCCAGTATGACTATTTTACTGAAATTAATCTTTTTGAAATTCTTTATATACTGTCACTAAAAGTCGCTTAGACACCAGATGGGTTTTGCTATTAACATAACTCATTCCTTTAAACCTTCAATTAAATTAATATTTACAAATATACAATTATAACTGCTGTTATCAAATTTACATATGTATTTACAATATTTTCCGATGAGGTTATATTAATAAACATTATTCATACAATTAATTACAGTCATTTTCATCATAACCGGCGTGTTTCTTAAACCATTTCAACGCGAGTACTGTTAAAATTGCAAAGTCATTGGGTGTTTAATAAGTGGCGTCCTCCCTCCCTCCGGTAATTAAATATGGCGATCTGATTGAGCAGCCGAGTGGCTTTTTAATCAGTAGTGTCCTCCCTCCCTCCGGTAATTAAATATGGCGATCTAATTAAGCAGTCGATTGGCTGTTTAATCAGTAGTGCCCTCCCTCCCTCCGGTAATTAAATATGGCGATCTGATTAAGCAGCCCATTGGCTGTTTAATCAGTAGTGTCCTCCCTCCCTCCGGTAATTAAATATGGCGATCTGATTAAGCTGCCGATTGGCTGTTTAATCAGTGGTGCCCTCCCTCCCTCCGGTAATTAAATATGGCGATCGATTAAGCAGCCTAATGGCTGTTTAATCAGTAGTGCCCTCCCTCCCTCCGGTAATTACATATTGCGATCTGATTAAGCAGCTGATTGGCTGTTTAATCAGTGGTGTCCTCCCTCCCTCCGGTAATTAAATATGGCGATCTGATTAAGCAGCCGATTGGCTGTTTAATCAGTGGTGTCTTTCCTCCCTCCGATAATTAAATATGGCGATCTGATTAAGCAGCCGATTGGCTGTGTAATCAGTAGTGTCCTCCCTCCCTCCGGTAATTAAATAGTGCGATCTGATTAAGCAGACGATTGGCTGTTGAATCAGTATGCCCTCCCTCCCTCCGGTAATTAAATATGGCGATCTGATTAAGCAGCCGACGTTAATCTGGCACGTTAAACATGTAAACAACAATGCTGGCAAACACCGTGCTCAGTTTTCCATTTTTAAAACCGTCCTAAGTTTGTTTATTCTTAGCCATTATGTTTTAAAACACAAATTTATTAAATCAAATTGTTTAATTAAAATAATAATTGATTTAAAAATGACTATATAAAAACGCGCGTGCGAAAGAACACACCCACACACAGTCTAGGTAAACTTTTTCTTTCTGAGAGTTAAAAATTTTTCCGTGTTTACTGTATTTGATTTCTTAATACTTTCATATCCAATATTATCATTTTTTCACGACCTCAACAGAATTTATGATTCCATGTTTTATTTATTAAAAAAAAAGATGTGATTTTTTTTTCTTTAATGTCAACAAAATAAACTAACACATTGTACTGGAAAACTATACAACTGATTGTAGAATCAAATTGTTTAATTAAAAAAAGGTACACACACACGCACACACACACGCACACACGCACGCGCGTTCACTGTATTTGATTTTTTGGTGCCTTTTTATTTTAGGACCCACGCTAACTTTGACCCCGTCGTTACAGTTAGGGTTAGGTTTGTTTTTTTTCCTTTTTAATTAAAAATATTTACATGTATGGGGGGGGGGGAAGACAAAAAAATTGGGGGAAGGCGGTCAAAATTTTTTTTTTTTTTCTTAACTAAAAAATAGTTCAATGACTGGTAATATAAAAAAATTGAGGGGGGTACAAAAAAAATTTACTTTCTTTTTAAACTACAAGTCTTTCTATTTATGGGCGAGGGTACAACAAAAATCGGGGTAGGGTCGAATTTTTTTTTTCTTTATTTTCAACTAAAAATATTCTTGGTCATAAACACAGAAAATCAATGTCTAACCACCACAGAAATATGACTGGGGCTCCATTGGCTTACGCGTGAGCCTTCATTTCTGATGCGGCAGCCTAGCAAAAATATGCGACCGAAGGGAGCATATATTTGCTAGTATACATAATTACTAACGCAGTAACTTTTATTTCCATGTTCATTAAAATCGTAAGTTTTGCATTGAGGTTTAATCCTCAATACAAATCTTACAATTGTAATGAACATGCTAATAACAGTTACCGCATTAGTAATGATGTATATATATATATATATATTTCGCTCTATATTTCTTGATTTGCTCCTATAAATTCTCATATTTAGGGCGGACAGAACTGAACTAAATGTGTATCAGACTGATTAGTACATACTAACTATGTGTATCAGACTTATTAGTACATACTAAATATGGGTATCATGAATATTGGTACGTACTAAATATGGGTATCAGACCAAATGGCGCATATTAAATATGGGTATCGGACTCATTGGTAATACTAAATATTAGTTTTCCTCAAAGGAGATAGTAATATTTCCAAATACTTACTGAATTAGACGTATATAGTTTATGCCATATTTAATGGTTATACTTAGTGAACTCTAATTATTCGTCACGCAATAATATTGTTGACCGACAATTGTAATATGTGTCTACGACTCAGGGGCACTGTTGAAGGAACGAGCATCAACCAGGTATTGCATTTGCGGATTTTCAAAAAAGAAGCTTACATGCGTAAAATGAGATTGGAGACGACAGTTCCGAATTTTTACAAAATGTGTGTATGTACTCCATCAAATCAAATAAACAGGCTCCTTATTAGAACAATACAAACAACCTGGAAAGGAATGATATCATTCGTGTAGTGAGATATTTGGAAGATACAAATTTATACACTGAGTTCGGCCCGTGCAAAATAACTTATAAAATCCGAAGTTTTAAAAGAAACGTATACTAATTTAATAAGTGTTCCGAATTTAGTTCAAATACATCTGATTAATATAGTTATTTCTGCTTATTTTTTGAACACACATTTTGTTGGTACTAAATGTAAGACGTTTTAAAAAGGCTTATTCAGTGAACTTTTATCTCACATAAAATTAAGACCGCGAAAACAGAACCGTTATAATCAAAAGTATTCTCTTCATTTTACTTATTTATCCTGTAAAATGAAAAAAAACTAGCTGTATCATTATGTAGGTAAATAACTAAAATTAATATTAAAAGACACTCGTATTCTTTAATAATTTCATACATTATTATTTTTTAAAACTTAGTTCACTTTAAACAATACAAATTGCCACTATAGACGTAAGAGGCTACTAAAAATTAGGGTGAAAGTTTTGTGGGTTATCCTAAATTGGCAGCTGTGCAGGAGATGCCTGTTCACATTAGTTTACAATTTCTGCATGTCGGTAGAATTGGGGAAACAGGGAGCAGGAAGGATGGTTAAAAGGTCCGCAGCTCGGGGAAATAAGTTATTGGATTCGAAGACTTTCCGGCATTTCGGAACCCCGATAGTGAATAGATGGGGTTTAGTTAATTAATCTAGTTGATTTCCGTCGAAGGGGCATCAGAGCAAACCCTTCATCGGATCACATTCCATTGAAGTACTTGTAAAACAAGCACCAGGATGCAACATTGCTTTGATATGACAGGGGCTGAACTTGGTGGATAGTGAGGGGCATATTAAATTAGATACTCTTTTTGCGACTTTGTCTAAGAAGAAGAGACTAGTGGATGGTACATTAGCCGAAATCTGGCAACAATACTCCATGCATGCGCGGATGGTGGCTTTGTAGAGATATAGGATACTGTCAGATGTGAGAAGTTGGAAATGTTTTCTATATACTTGTTCCGATTCATGTTTCCCGTGAATGTTAAGATGAGGAGTTTGAACGTTGGACTCCTAAGTAGGTTGTCATTTGCCATAGTAATCGGTGGTTGAGAATTGCATAGCTACATAAAATGTTACCATCAATTTATGACCCCATTTCATTACAGAATATACCCATCTCAGACACAATGTCATCAGGGAGGTTGTATGTGAAAACCAGGAACAATATTGGTCAATATAGCCATCCCTTGAGTACACCTGAATCTATGTCGTGCTGTTTAGCCATCAAGGACATCCTGGATCTTTCTTTTGGATAGGAATGATCTAATTATAATAAACTAGCAGGGCTACCCTAAGTTACCCGGGGTCTTATAAAACAAAATAGAAAGGTTAAAATTATGTGCAACACATTTATAGTACAACTCCTATGTCTCTACCTATCCAAATCCGTCTCTTTAACTTTATTTGCCCCTTCCCGTTATTCCCCATCTCTCCTCCGCCTGTTTTTAACCTGTGCTAAGCCCATTTCTTTCTCTCGTTTTAATGTATTGTAAATTATTATAAAGGTATTCACCTGAGAGTTGAGTTTAAAAGTTATTGCTCCTGGAGAACATTGAGTTTCTTCCCCACTCACTTCCAAAAATATAATGGAATCTATATTGTTTTAATTTATTCCCGGCCAACGCAGATATTTTGTTTCCCTTAAAAATATAATGAAACATATATGTATTTTAGTGTATTCCCGAGCATCACAAAGTTTCTTGTTTCCCCTATTGCAAATATACTATTGCACTGTCTAGGATATTGAACACTGATTCCTAAGCAACACATATCACGTTTTATGACAAAATAGTGTGAATTTTTTTCGCCAGAGCAATGCGGCGTTTAAAAACACCTCACTTATGTCGGATTGCTCAATCTAGGATATTGATTTAAGATTCAGGAATACATACATTAATATCCTCTGTCAATTTTACATTAGAATACACTTGTTGATTTTATCTAGATTCCTTAACCAATTTTATATAGGGCACACACACACATATACACACAAACATTGACTTTTATATAGAAACAGATATCCGTCTAGTTATACCATATGAATTATTTCTTTTTGTCGGATCATGTTAAAGGCTTTGGTCAGCCCTAGCTGCCTTGTACGGTGCATCTGTTCAGAGAGTACCCTTAGATTATGCACAGTAGATCGTGTTTGATAAATATATACTGATTGTCAGAAAGAAGGTTAGCATTAACGAACTAACGGACTATCGCTAGATTGATTAAGGATCAAAGATTTTAGCGAAGAGCGAGAGTAGACTGATGGGCGATAATTTTGAGGTTCAGTTCTATGTTTGGCTAAGAGAATACACGCACGGGAAAGCAAATAAATAAAGAACATGTTTTAACACACATATCTATTCTTCATTTCGCTTACTCGGTGCGCTTCGATTTCCATTTTTACTAAAATTTTCACTTCATCAATAAAGTTTTATTTACTTTTTAATTACGCTCCTTACAATTATCTCACTAACTTTTGTTTTGTGATTTTTTGTTTCAAATTTAAAATTATCTATTTAATTTAAAAGTATTCTACTTTTTTCTACTCCTCTGTCTTATTATTTTCAATCAAAATGTTAACCTAATACAAATAGCAACAATAGACTTTACTAACTCACAAATTTACTAATTACATGTTTATTGAAATTAACTTCTTATTATTATTTAAATGTTATTATTATTCAATTTATATTTAAACATTGTTTGATTACAGTAGTTTATTTTTCATAACTTCCTGTTTTATATTAATTCATGTTAGTCATAAAACTAATGCCAGACATTATAAAAGAAGAAAACATCATTTTTCCGAGTGTATTTTAGAATTAATTTTGATTATATACGTACATAAAGATACAACAAGGATGTGAGTTAGTGGTTTGCTTTTACAAGAATGGATAATAAGTAACATTAAGAGAACTATTTTGATATTAATTGAACCCTGGCAAAGTATATTAGTGCTAAGTACTGATGAGTACTAAGTGAAAGTTTAATGGATGTTGAAGGTTCGATCCTCACTATGAGCGATACGACTACCAATTACCCGGCATTCTACCTAGCCGTAGCCGACAGAACGAGATCCAGCTAGTCACGTCGATTTACTAAGATGTTCCTTTCGAAGTCAGATTCCTAGTTTCGATATAAGTGGTCCTGAGTTCGACAAGGCGCACCTGAAAATTCGCAGGGGTTACATCGGCCGAAACGTTGTAAAAATAACACCCAAAAAGTACGAATAATCAAAATAATACGTAATTATTAATGTTGTAAACTCATATTTACAATACCAAATAATCGTTCATATCTACGAAACTCCTGTTAGGTCTGAGCGCTTATGTCTTAATTTTTTATTATAAAAAAATGGCACGATATTCAATCGATTGAAACCGAAATGCAATGCAACACATGCATCCTAAGACTTTGTAAGATTTGTCATCACTTGCATATTTCCTTATCTATGTCACACGTTGGAGTTATTTTTATTAGTGATGACGTTACACCTGGTAATTATATTAATCATATGTTCATTTCAAGAATTTAACTGCTGCGTAACCGTTGGTGATAAGTGTAATCTTCATTCCTGCAGTACAATCTGTAAAGTTCACTTTCATGATCAACGTTTTAAATATTTTCCACCAGTGACCGAGTGTTGCCAACATCTTTCACGATGATTGATGCCGTTTCAATTTTTTTTTTAATGATACTCCATTTTCTATCTTGTTCATCCTTGACCACCATTTGATGGGTATTTTATGCTAAAGAGACATGCTGTTAATGACAGATTAAATTAAGTAAAAATAAATAAGAAACACAAAAAGAAAGATAACAGAGTTCACCCTGAACATAGTTGAACAGATGATAATGAATAAATTCACCTTTTCCCTTGGCCAAGCAAATTGCTTCCCAAGTACGTCACCTGCTCAGCATCAATCAATTCGACGAACACATTATCAGGTAACCCTGCTTTAACTGATATTAAACAATCCCATTAGATGTCATTCTGTTCTCAAATGTTCATATTTGAAATCATAGCATAACATAATATAAATGTAAATACAGAATTACTATTGTAATTTGTATTATCGCGTCCATTGCAATCCTACGATTTCTATTTAAGATTACATTAGCCGAGAGACTGCATGTAACAATTTAATCATACGTCAACACTAATGATATGTGATTCGTATAAAAAATGTTTGTCCACACTAATTATTTGCATTTTATAAATTCGTATTGAATTTAAGATTTTCATAATAATGATTTATGAAGTATCAAGGCCAAAAGCTAATCGAGCCTATAAGTTAATGAGATGTTCAGTTATATGGTGAACAATATTACGAGAGTATTGAACACGATTAATGTAATAGACACACTTTTATTTCTTGACAGGACAGTTCGAAGATCATTCGCTGATATTTAACTTGAACTCGACCATGGTGTAGTCTGCAGAGAAGCATTCCTCTGATAATATTATTTACAGATTGATTATTCTCAGAAATGTCCGTTTGGTTCTAGAAACACAGAGGGAAACATGAAGGTTATTTGCAGTGATGGAAGAAAGGCAAATACTTACTGTAAATATTTTACAGGGGGGTAACGATATATTTGTGTTAAGTCGTTCATCTACCATGTTAATAGCAATAGAGCAGAGAAATAATAGCTACGTCTATTTGTGGGAAAGGGACTGTAGAGCAATGAAGTAAAAACCAAGTTATACAAGCAAGGAGACCCGGCATAATGATAGTCATAAAGAAGATAAAACCTGCCATATCGTAGATTTCGTCGTCCCATTTGCAAAAGATGTAGAACAATCAAGCCAGCACATGGAACTTGCGAGAGAACAGACACGAATATAAAACATGATGAGAAGTACTCTTATAGCAATAATTGTAAGAGCACTACGAACAGTGTTGATTACATGGAGAAAAGCAGAAGAAAAATAAGAAGCAAAAGGAAAAATTGAAAGCATAAAACGCACGTCAGTAAGGAAAACTGGCGAAATCTTCAGTAAAATGATCGAATTCGGAAAGGAGACTAAATAACAGACGCTAACGTGCCACAGATAAGTTGAAATAGAAATGGAAATAATAAATAGAAAGAACATCACACGAGCACCAGGGAACTTAAACTGCCAAAGATTTTATAAAAATTACTAGTGAATAATAATAATAATAATAAAAACAACAATAATAATAATAATAATAATAATAATAATAATAATAATAATAATAATAATAATAATAATAATAATAATAATAATCGTGTGGAAAGCAGTACACTGGGAACTATGCAAACGACTGCAGTTCGAACACGCGGATAAATAATGCAAATATTAACAAGAGACAGTACTAGAAAACGAAAGTCACTAAATCCTCTGGGGCAAGGAAGTGCAAACAGATAACCTCATCGTAACAAGGAGACCGGATGTGATAATAAGCAACAAGAAAGAAAAATCCTGCCAAATTGTAGATTTTGCCGTTCCAGCAGACACACAGTAGAGATCAACGAGACGGAAAAATGAGCAAATTATTTCCTTTGGGACTATCTTAAGGACATACTGTATGCAGGGAAACCCAGAAAAATCAGGGAACTCAAGGAAGCCATCAGGGAGGAGATGAGAGCCATTCCCAATTCAGTCTGTAAGAACGTCATGGACAACTGCGTTCTGCGCCTCAAGAAATGCACGGAGCTAAAAGGAGTCCATCTAGAACACATGCTGCAGAACGAAGACAAAAAGGCCAAAGAACCTAGTGTGTTGATATGGTGTTGTGAATATAATAAACTAGTTATGCACCAAAATTTATTTCATTCGGACGAAACACTAAGAAACGGGGCCTAATTAGATTTGGGGCCCGTTTTTTTTGGGGGGGGGTTACTCTGTATATATATGTATATATATATATATATATATATATATATATATATATATATATATATTTGTGTGTGGTGAAATAGAAAGGGTGACTATATTTTTTAAAAGGTGTATTACAATTAGAATAAATTGTAGAATTAGGTGAAATTGATAAATTGAGTGCGAATTAAACTAACATCGATTTTGGATGAATAAATAATTATCAAAGAAATAAAAGAATAAGTAAGTTAAGACTATATAATGTACTTGTGGTCAGTAGAGGTTAAAAATAAAGCGAGAGTTAATGCAAGACAAACAGAATATGACGTCACGCCTGTGACTGTAAGGAAACGATAGCTTTTTAGACCAGTCTCGCTATAGTCTGAAACTTTAAGCTTAATCCGATAGGACGAAAATGAGTCCACTCCATATCTCCCCTCGCCCAGCCAGTAGTTATGAATGAGCTAAGTTAGAAACTTAGAAGAAGGCGTTATCTAAAGAAAAAACAAATAAAAGCTTTAAACTTGTCTCGAGATCTGTCTTCCACATTCCTTTGCCGTATATAAAGTTTATTCGTGGCTACACCACTAGGATGATCGCGAGCAAGAAGAGAAGTTTAGTAGACGAATCACGACGAAGAAAGTTAAAACACACACGGCACAACGAACAGACAAATCACGATGAAGGAACAAAGAAAGCATAAACGGTGTGATATGCCGTAGAAGACGACGACGACAACAACAACGACGGAGATAAAGGTGGAAGCGAAGAAAAGTAACATTGACTTGCAATGAACTTTTTATGTGTAAGAGAAAAGAATGTGAGTTAAAAGTTACCACGGTACACATGATACTGAATACACATGCAAACATACCTAAAAAAGTATAAGAGACGTTTGAAGAGAGGCACTCGCACACGCTCCAAATCGAAAACTGCGTAAGTTTAGAGAAAAGAGATTATAGACAGTTTAAAGGAGTGTAAAACAAGTGAAAGGGGATTTTAAACAGTTAACACTTTTTGAAAACATTTTAAACCATTAAAAAATATATATATATATAAATGACAACTACAGAATTATGTCATATCATATATATATATATATATATATATATATATATATATATATATATATATATATATATATGACACAATTGAATCGTGCATTTCATTAAGTAGAACGCTCTTATGACGCCAAGCCACATGAAGTGTCAAAATTATTACCGTTATTTTTTGTAATGTCACTCTATTACATGACTAATTTCCTTGGTTGTCTATAGCTATCTCTACGAATTTTTTGTTTTGTGCTATTCATATTTATTTACTTGAATTTCTTCAGTTTAATTCTTTAACCTAAAATTTTAAAACAAACAACATTCTACCTATTATCACTTGTTAGTTTATAAAAGAACTCTTGTCAATAATCGCGCTCATATCCACACGGATTGGTTTTTCTCCGATGTCATTTTTTCATGCTTTGTTTGTGTATGTGTCAAGCTTATTATACCTTTTATACTATCGCAATATAGTCTTTATTCGTATCACATATAAATGTTAGAGGTACACTAGCAGATAAATTTTACGTGTTACATTGTAACAATACGCATGTAAATCATCATATTTAAAATGGCCGATAACTCCGAAACTAAGTGAACCGAACCTATATATATATATATATATATATATATATATATATATATATAGCTACCTTTTTGATTACATATACGTATATAATATAATTTCGAAGATATGACATCGATTTCCCATAATATATAATTATATGTATTTTAATGTACTGTTATATATATATACACACACATATATATATATATATATATATATATATATATATATATATATATATATATATATATATATTATTTTTAAATGTGTCATAGAATTCGTAGTTTCGTCGATCATGCTTCAATTGGATATTTGAACTGTTACGTCTTGTTTAAGAGTACTTGTTACTTAACGTAACGAGCACACCAACTCAGTGATTTGAACCCCGGATCTTTGTCAATGCTGAACGTGATAGCCGAAAGTTTTGATTCTCACATAACGTACTTGTTTTTATAATAATAATATTATATCGACTTTAAATGATATTTTTTTTTAATTCCTTCTACCAAATAATCTTGCTTTATTCCCAAGAGTAAACCATAATTTCCCCCAATATAATGCGCTACTAATGTGAGATTCTGCACCCCCCACACACACACATATATATATATATATATATATATATATATATATATATATATATATATATATATATATATATATATTATAATATTATAATATAAAATGAAGTAATAAAATAAGGTGTCAATCAAATTTTATTAGAATTCAAAGTTCATGCAAAGCATCCTTAAGTCCTTAGCTCATGAGTTTTCAAAGATAATTCTTCTCTTCAGAGGACCATTACCGCAGTTATACTACTACAGGCAATAAAATTACGCTTTGAAAATATATAAAATTATATACACAAATATATAAAAATACATAACATCAAACAAATCAATCCAAAAACATACTTTTGTTGAATCCATACAGTCCATCCAGGTCATACAAGTTGAGAAGCATAATCAGGAAGGACATTACTCCAAGATACAAACAGCAGTCCAAATATGTGAAATTGAAGGGGCCGGCAAAGTTATCCAGTCGCGAAATGTGTCCATATTCAATGTTAATGATAAATAAATCAATCAAAATAATACAAAAAGTCCAATCAAAGTTCCGAGTTGTATCTTGGAGTAATGTCCTTCTTGATTATGCTTCTCAACTTGTATGACCTGGATCGACTGTATGGATTCAACAAAAGTATGTTTTTGGATTGATTTGTTTGATGTTATGTATTTTTATATATTTGTGTATATAATTTTATATATTTTCAAAGCGTAATTTTATTGCCTGTAGTAATATAACTGCGGTAATGGTCCTCTGAAGAGAAGAATTATCTTTGAAAACTCATGAGCTAAGGACTTAAGGATGCTTTGCATGAACTTTGAATTCTAATAAAATTTGATTGACACCTTATTTTATTACTTCATTTTATATTATAATATTAATGCTCTATCCAGTATATTGAGCTTCAGTTTTTTATCCGGATGTTTCACTAATTATAAGATATTAGTTGACGCTTATATCTTTTGTTGGATAGCTTCATATATATATATATATATATATATATATATATATATATATATATATATATATATAGTGATAGTGAATCGGTCAGTTAGATCCGAGGCTCATTTATCGTTCTATAATTTTTCTATAGTACTTCCATATCCTCTACTTTCCATAACCTCCGCTTTAAGTCACCTAACCTTTAAAATTTTCAAGCTCCCCAAATCCATTCCCTTATACCTCTCCACACTTCACTCAGTATCACACTTTAGGACCCGCTTGACACCCGGAAACCGTTACACCAAATAGCCAGTGCTATTTTAATAACACGCTTATGCCTACAGTATTTTTCCCTGCCACGCGGGATTTTTATTATTTTTTTATCCTTATTATTATTTTTATTTATTTGGTTATTTTTATTTTTATTTTTATCTTTTAAATTCGCCGGGCCACCACCATTATTATTATTTTGACTATTATTATTAACAGTAATATTATTCCCTTCTTCCCCACTCTTACACTTTATGCTACGATATGGGGGCGAAAAGCTAGCGGCGGTGCCGAACCTTAGAACCAACGGCTATCAATGTTCACCACACCTAGACCCTCCCTTCTCTCCCCCCTCCCCTCGGTGTCTTACCCTGCATCTCTACTTCGTCTTTCCCCTATACTCCCTGGCCCCCAAACCCCGACCCCTACCCTACAGAATTTCTTACACTCTTTATATATTACAAAAAAACTTTTCCTTCTGCTTTATTTTAATTAATAACAATTCTATATACATTAACAATTTAAATATTAGAATCTAAATTTAACCCCTCATGCACACATATGTAACCCCCCCCCCATTTTACACAGATCACGTCCTACGTGATCTCAGACGTGACCGAATAAGTCCCACCATTCCTGAATATGTTTATCAGCTGACGATAATCGGGACCAACCTCCCGCTTTGAAACCGACGGTACTGATGTTACATTGAATTTCTGTATTTTATAAATAAATATTTACGCTCTTAATCCTCCGAAATCTCGGATTTCTTAATTAATCGAGCACTCTGCTGGTTTTTCCTGCCCTACCACACAGTACTTATATATATATATATATATATATATATATATATATATATATATATATATATATATATATATATATATATATATATATAAGGTAAACCAAAAATTGCTGATATATTAAACGACGTTTCGTTTAATTGAAAGGCATTCTCTAGATAACGTATCAGTCACAATTAGAACATATGTAGTGCGCGTATGACGTGGGAAATGTTTTTAATCTTTGTTAGCAACAAGACATAGACATTAAAATGTAGACTATGTGGTGCGTTTTATAAGTGGAATGGGTGCGTTTTGATTTTTGCTTTTTAATATCGATGTCATTACAAAGTCTTGTCGGAAGTGTTATGTATAATTGCTAGCCTGGATCTAAATTTAAGTGTTGTACGGTTTATGTTAGTTTGCTTGTTAAAGGCGATACATTGTAGAAACGCAGTTTACTTGTGTCAGAATTTACAATTAGTTCTGGTTCTAAGAAGTTTTCACCAAACTTTATTTAAAATGAATTTAAGTAGTCTAGATTGTTAAAATAGATGAATAAAGACTACAAAGATATTAAAATGTTCGGTTTTGTTTATTTGATTAAGTGCGATTATCTACTCTATAACAAAATATATATCATCATCATCATCATCATCATCATCATCATCATCATCATCATCATCATCATCATCATCATTATTCTTATTTCAATCCTGGTAGAGGAGCCACTCCCTGGTTTCTTTCCACCTTAGTTGTCTTTGGCTAGGTCTGGCTAAGTAGGACCTAGTTGACTATCGAGATAGTCTCTCCACCGGGTTTTGGCTACCCTCCTGGTCTTTTCCATTGCCTCGGGTCCATTATAAACTGTCTATCTTCCCACCTGTTGTTTGTACATCTCGAAACGTGACCTGCCAATTTATGTTTAATTATGCGTATAGTAGTGATGATATCGTTTACTCCCGTTTGCTGTCTGATCCACGTGTTTATTTTTCTACCATGTAAACTGATGCAGAGCATAATGCGTTCAATTTTGTACTGTGTCACTCTTAGCTTTCTCATCGTTGCATTTTTGAGTGCCAATATTTTACTATTATATACCATAACAGACATGATGTATTTATTGAACACTTTTTGCTTAATGATCTCGTGATGTTATCTACTTTAGGAAAAGCTGGTCATCCAAGCGGAATTCACCGTTTCATTTCAGGCATGATATCAGCGTCACTTTTCACCATCTTTCCATAGTAGATGTAGTCGTCAACTTTCTCAACATTTTCACCTTTCACTATGACTGGGTCTTTTGTGGCATATTTGTTGAACATGAGTTAGGTTTTACAGTGTACATTTTTATGCCAACTAATATGGCTAGAATTGTTAATGCCGTTCAGAATCCCTTCTAATATTTTATGTGTGTGGCTTTTGACAATAGTATCGTCGGTAAATTCAAAGTAGGTAAGGTATTCTCTGTTTATATTTATACCTTTGCTTTCTCAGTAAATATATATATATATATATATATATATATATATATATATATATATATATATATATATATATATATATTACACAGTTATTGCGTAGCTGCTTTTAGTTTGTAATATCATTCCGTGTAGTCTGCCAGCTTTAACTCAAAATCACTTGTTTACATTGAAATAGCATTGTCTTCAGTTTATAACACTTAGGTTTGGAAATAGTATTCTATTTGATCTATTGGATTAAACCTTGAAGTAGGATTTATTTTCGCCATTTACGCTGACGTTTAAAAGATACGTTTATTTGGTCCGTAATAATTACGTTTGAAATACACGTTTATTTAGCCAGTCATAATTACATTTACAGGATACGTTTTCGTTTGGTTCTTTAGATATATAACGGTAACGTTTAAAAATGGATTTTTGTTAATCCGTCAGACACAAGTTAAAACTATCATTTCATCACTAAGCGTGTGAATATAGTATTACTTGTTGTTTGTTTTATAGAAAAGACTTAACAACAATATGTTATTTTGAGCGTATGTAGATCTGAGTGTAAATATCGTAGACATAGAAGTAAAAGCAATTGCTGAATGAAGTGTCATTTCAATAACCCCGCTTGCAGGCGCAAATTAATAATTAAGCAGAGAAGTTCACAGATTCAATTATCTTCTATAATGGCGAATATCTTAACTGCTTTTATTTTGTTTCTATATCTCTATATTTTCTTTCTCTATATATGTGTATGAAAATGTTTCTGTGGTGTACAATCAATTACATTTCTACTCATCCAAATTGATCTATGCATGGTAAAAACGGCACTATTGTCCACATCTGAAATGCTTCTGTTTCGTGTAAATGTTCCCACGAATAACATTTTTTCTAGTTTTCATTAAACTATCACTCAAATTATAAACTCGTCTTTCTATTAAAATAACATTCAAATGAAAAATTTGCTTTCTTATTATGTTATAATAGGCGTGAAGCAAACTTTCATTTAGTTTATTCTTTTATTTTTATCCTTTCTGTGAAAATTACGCACAGTTTTAAGATATTTTCGACAAAATATTGATTAATATGTATTTCACACAAATATCGCAGAATAGTATCCACCATGTGGAATACATTTAGTAGACAAACTTGTAAGAGTAGAATAATCCTATGCTAACATTTTTAAGCGTATCTGTGACATTATTGAATAAAGACAGAATTGAGAGAAAATATAATTCCGCAAAAATGATAAAACAATGGTATACAAAAGAAATATAAGTTAAACCGCAAAAGCGCCATATATTTAAATGTTTTGTTCTATCAATCTTTACCGATAATAAGAATAAACTTAGACGTCAACTCCGATGTTAATTCTGGTAAACATTCACACAACTTTATTGTCCTGCTTCCACTTATAAATCCTATGAGACTGGCCATACGATCCATCAACGAATTACAGTTAAAATCTTTTTGAATGGCTTTGACGTGTGTTACTTTCAGATTTACTTAGGTCTTAATTGAAGAAGTCTTAAAAGTCACACCGACACAAATTCGATTAGTTTCTTACAGTAAGAGTATATAGATGTCACTTGAAATCCACCAAAGATATTCGTTTTTTCGGAAACATTCCTCTCTCTTTGAAATAGAAACGTTTTAGTTATCGGAGGTGCTCACTTAATATTATACATATATATATATATATATATATATATATATATATATATACATATATATATATATATATATATATAAAGGAAAGCCAACAACTATATTATTCATGTGTTCATACACGTTTCGTTTTTATTGTGAGACTTTCTAATGATGAAGTAAAATACAGAAAAAAATAGTAATATTATCAAATTTGATCTGCCAGAAGCCTTATGTCAGAATGTGAGTGTAAAAAAAAATCTAAATATTTGAGACAGGCGAAATAGGCTGTGTATTATCAGCATCAGTTAACGGAAATTTTAGGATTGGTTGGATATGAGTTTATTATCTTTAGCCTTGAAAGACATTGGTCACTGTGTCCAAAACAAGCGTTTAGGACCAAGGTAAATATGGGAGTGAACTCATTGGCGGTGTTCAGATTAAAAAAGATTAGAAAAAAAATGAATGTATATGTGAAATATAATCACGTTATTCGGTTTTAAAATGCTAATTCTGATGAACACGGAATAAGTGGTAAAGATAGAGAAAGAAAAGAGATTATATCTATTTGATTATTTATTTATGTGTGAATGTATTTATTTATTCCTATTTATTAAATGATGCGTGTATCATTATTTAACCAATAATTATTAAATTATATTTGAGCATATAAGCATAAGCAAATGCATATATATATATATATATATATATATATATATATATATATGGGAAAATTATATCTACTAGTTATTAAATTGTGTGTAGATAATATATATTTATATATATATATGTATGTATTATTTATTTTATTTACTTTATACTTTTATTTTAGTTTTATCAGTAACGTTATTATATTTTATCTTATGTTATTTTATTTAATTTTGCTATATTTTATTTATTTGAATTTAAATTTACTTTAGTATGATTCTTTAATTTAGCTATTTACTTATTAAAGTTACATTTCATATACCATTATTTTAATCTTTCTCATAATGGCCATTATTTTAGCTATAGTTTTGACTTCATTTTTAATTCTATTCTACTTTTTTATCATCATGACTGTTAAATGTTATTACTTTAAAAAGTTCACTTGTCATGCTTCTACTTAGTGTATTAATGAAACTGAAAATTATTTTGGATGTTTTAATTTTACATTAAAAAAATAAACTTCATTTTATTTTTTATTCTTAATCTTAATGACTTTTTAACAATCAACTTTTCCTTCATTATTTTTGTTTAAACTTTTCAATTTTCTATTTGTTTAACTATTAAGTTTAATTATGACTAGTTTCAATAGTTCTACTTGTTTTCACTATATTAACTGGATCTCTCCTACATTGATAAATAACAATTTAAACAATTAAAAAACTTTTAACTGTAAATGTTTATACGTGTGCATAATTCTTCATAGGGGTGAATCTTTATTCTAATTGCTTATATATATATATATATATATATATATATATATATATATATATATATATATATATATATATAGAGAGAGAGAGAGAGAGAGAGAGAGATAGATAGATAGATAGATAGATAGATACATAGATAGATAAATTATTTTTATTTCCCTTAAAAAGTGGGTTTCCTTACCTGTAATCAAACATCCATTGTTACCGATTTGAGTCTAATTGTATATACGTATGAATTGTTTTGAACTATGTGCTGTTTTTATTTATTTATACCTCTCCTCCATCATGATATATTACTTGCTGTATCATTGTGAATGTTCTAATTTATAGCCTTGAGGATGGTTGATGACTTTAAAGTTTGGTGTCTATACCCTGCTCTAATGAAGATAATTATATTAACAAAAACATATCGTCTCAGAAACGATCATACACAATTCTTGGAGCATAGAGAAATTATCTCGTAATAAAGTTTGCATAAGATATATATATATATATATATATATATATATATATATATAATATATATATATATATATATATATATATATAATATACACTATTTATAAATAAATTTTAAATTATTAATACCTACAGACGCTAGCGCTTTAAGCGTATTGCTCTCATCAGTGCAAGTAAGTAACAATTTGTAGACGGTCAGGATGTGCGAATCAGCCTCGAACCTGCAAGCGGTCGCCATATCCACTCGACCACCGGAAACTGTCACGTAATTAAATGAAATTAAGATCTATTCTTACAGTCTATTTTAACATCCTAAAGAGTGGTTGACTTTAATTTCTTAAATGTGCTTATTATTATAACTATAAATAAGTATTACACTTGTAATACTTACATACGCTAGTGTTTCATGCTTATTGTTTTCATCGGTGCAAGAAAATAACAATTTCAGACCGTCGGGAGGCGCGAACCCAGTTCATAGAGTCAGCCTAGAATATGCAAGCGGTCGCCATATACACTTGGCAACCGAAAACTGTCACGTAATTAAGGGAAAGTAGGATGTGTATGTACCTAGAAGCGGGCACAGATAGAAGTCTAGTAAAGAGTGTTCAACGAACGTATTCAGAATTTTAAAATATTTATCTTTAAATACATATAAATATATATATATGAAGATAAATATTTTATATTAGATTCTTTTGTGATATATGCTCGATACTGAAAAAAAGCATTATATTATTGATATAACTATATATATATATATATATATATATATATATATATATATATAAAGAGAGAGAGAGATGCATACATTACTTTCTAAATAGCAGTCTGACTATCTATATATATCTATATATAAATATATCGCACTCTAGGTATATATAGATATGTTAAAATAATATTTTAATCAGTTTTACACGAGGAAAACACCCCCTCTATATATACATCAAATGTATTATTATTTCATGAATACACTCATATAATAGTGTAAGATAATATGATGTATTGTGTATAGATTTTCAATATTTACTACTTGTTATCAATAATAGTATTAACATATAGTTATGTCAATAAATCTGCACAGAGCTGACCACATTTAATTCCTATAAGAAATCGTCAGACTAAGTGCATGTATTTATTTTATCGATTGTTTTTATAGATGCATGTAGTGTTTAGTCATGCTAAGAAACAAATCAGATTCACTGTTTTCCCCTCTCAATGAGAAATGTAAACATAAGCCAATGGCTTAGTTTCTCTCAAAAAAAGCCTGACCGACTTTTATTTTACATACTTACCATTTGTTATTGTTTGGGTGTGGCGCATCCCTTTTTGTAAGTGTGTACATAAACGGGTAACCTTATTTAGCACATACGTATTTTGTATAATTCATGTTTTATGTGTTTTGTTATTCGTTGATATTTAATATGTGTATTTATTGATTTTATTTTATTAATTAATTTGTTATCCACATAATCAACCTAAACTGACATTTAATCTATGTGTACAGTTAGTTTATATTTCTCTTCTACAGTTTAGTAAGTTTGGGGGCTATTTGAGAATTTCAAGTCTCTCAAAAACATAATCTTTACAGGGCGTCTAAATATCTACATGTACTGGACCATCGTAATATTTCCACTCAATTATTAGCGAACGTCCGCGCTCTTTGAGTCCGAAACACTGATTCGATAGTTATGTTCCGAATCGATGTATTTTGGTATATAATATGCTTCTATGGTCTTTATAGATGGTTTTAAAATATAGGCATGCTATTACAACGAAATTGTTGTTTGTTATTATGGTGTTCTTTTGCAAATATTGTTGCTTGGTAAACGATGCCTATGGTTAAGCAGTTGTGTTGTAATGGCCACAGTGCACGGGTTCTGCAGTTACAGTTTTACTATTAATTAGTAACTTTCTTATTTCTATTTCGATGATTTGTATTAGTGTTTAAATGTCTAGTGGTTATATTACTGTTGTTCTTAATGTCATTGTTGCTATATTTATAACTTCTTTTATTAGTATGTTTCTCTACTACTCTTGTTATGTTTTTTATTGTGTGCTTTTATAAAAATTTCTAAGTTTTTATTACAATTGTAAGACAGTTTAAGTCATTTTAGTTAATAAATTGTGAAAATTTATCAGTAACAGGGATGTATTTTTCGATTAACAAATTGCCACACGTACATATCGACGAGAGCATATGACTACACATCCTATATGAAGATTGTTTAGCGCTGACCAAAACTCCGAGACTCAGCTATTCACTTTATTTTTTAAGGACTTGTGTCTTGATATCTACCGTTGCCTTTTTAATCTAAATATTGATGTGAATCTTAGAGGATTGTTTAATTACTGGATTATAGAACGTTTTAACTCCTGTTAGGAGTCCTGTACAACTCATCTAATCTAGTAATTTATTAATGCATTTTCTTCTTTGATTTATTTGGACATGACTTTTGTTCATTGACTTTGCTCACTATTAGATAACTTTAGACATCATCCCGTCACCCTAAAATATTACTTTGTTCTTTTTGTTACATACATGCTCGCCGCTTTTCTCACCTTTATATAAATAAGTATACATTTGAATTTTAACCTGGTGTTTGAGTCGTCAATTAACTGTACTTTATTATTCTGTATTTCTATGCGATATCTTTAAATGGAACATTCCTCTCCACTATGTATTCCGTTATTAATATTAAAATATAGAGACCGACAAGCCACTTCCTGACACATTTATCTTTTTTGATTTATCATTATCACCTGGTTGCCGCTGTGATGCTGATGAAAGCTGTGCGTGACAATACATATATATATATATATATATATATATATATATATATACATATACATATATATATACACATATACAGGGTGGGCCAAAATAAGGGTCCTATCTTTAAATTTGAATAACTTGAATTTGAATAACTTCCACAAAATAAAAGTTAAACTCACCAAACTTTATGTGTGTGTAGACTGACCCTTCCGAGATTTTTTGAAATAAACAAAACAAATTTTAGCCGAAAAACACTTCTTAAAACTTACAAAAACTAAAGTATTGTTTTTTACACTGTTTTGAGTTTTTAAGCAAAAATAATGTTTTCTAAATGAGGGTACGTTCCTTAGGGCTAATACGGAAGGGGTCCTTTACTTATTCTAAAAAAAAAAAAAAAATCAATAAATAAAAAAGTTATGAATTTTTAAAAATAGGACCCTTATTTTTGCCCACCCTGTATATATATATATATATATATATATATATATATATATATATATATATATATATATATATATATATATATATATATATATATATATATATATATACATGAATGTAAGGGTGTATATATATATATATATATATATATATATATATATATATATATATATATATATATATATATATATGAGAATAAAAGTATACTTTTAGAGAATTGAACTTATAGTGAAATGAGTTTAGCTAAATATACGAGATAGAGCAATTATACAGATAGATAAAGGAAGAGAGATAAAGATGTGCGAATGACAAATCTATTGCATCTTCGATTGTTCAATGCCAGGTGTACTCGATAAATCATGTGTATTTTTCTTTCCTAAAAATGTTAAAATATTATTATGAGAAAAGTACATAGATGGATAAGTTGGCAATGGAATAGCCAAAATTATTATTTTATTTAAATTTAAGAAACAATATAAAGTAATGGACAGTAAAAGTGTTTGCATAAAAAGGTTATCAAAATATAGTATCTGTCTAGTTAGCGAAATGTCCGTTGACAATGTGTCCGATGATGATAGATGTAAAAATGGAAAAAGAGATTTCGTGGAGATAGCGTTAGATATGTAGTAAATATAACAGAATGATGTTCAGTTCAACAATAGAAAACAAACGCTTATTAGGATGTAAGTTCAAGAATTAGGGCCATTTTGAAATACTTTCGGATGATCGCGAATGAAAATAATTTTAAAGGAATTGAGTTTAAAATATTGCACATATTTCAAGTAGGCCGAATTACTAATGAAAAGTGTTAGTTATTTCTATCGAAGCTAAGGTTTGAGAAATAATTTTCTGGTCGAAGACGAAGCCAATAAAAGTGGGAGAGAGTGCGAGATTAGTGATGTGGGAGCAGAAGGTTAAGCAGAGGAAACTATGGCTGATACTAGAAATTGGGTAGGAAAACGGCTTGTTTAGTTACAGCTCACGCCAACATAATTTAATTACTGCTAATTTATTTGCAAAGCCTGTTATGGTTTCAGTTAGGAGTTAGGGTGAGGTTTCAATAAGTTTAAACAGTAGCGTTTTGGGCAATAAATAAAAGGTTCGGTGGTATTCCCGTATTTAAACGGAGTTTTTAGACAAACTTATATATAATTCAGAAAGGTTAAAAGGGTTTAAATTAGAAATCAGGGCATAAACGGTAGGAAATCTGGAATTTGCATGTTTAAGATGTAATTATCCGGACATTTATAGTATTTCAGAGTTTTATGTTTTAAAAAATATAGATTTCCCAGTTGGTTAAATATTAGGGGCGTGACTAATTAATATACTTTAGTACATTGCTCATATTATGACTGGGAGTGGCGTGAATATGTTTGAATCAAGCGCGTTCTAGTATTAAGATTATATGGTGGGATTGGGTAGATTATGCAACCGAAGTGATAAGATGGGGTATTGAAATTACCAATAGATTTAAGGGAGGCAAATGAGTCATTATAGTATTAACCGGTTAGCGCAATTTAAAGATAATAGTTATGACATCTATGAGAAAAGGTTTGGCGGTAGAGCACTGCGTCCACAGATTCAATTGATTGTATGCAAAGGAAGATAAGAGAGACAATGGACAAGTATGTAAGAGGGATTAGCTAATAATTGAAAAAGGGTATCTGAATTCAAGTGTTGGAGTAGAGGAGATGACCTCTATATTTTGATAACTTATTTATGCCCACACTTTTACTTTCCATTACTTTATATTGTCCTTTTTTTCAAATTTTGAATTTTACATATTCCATTGCCAACTTACCAATCTATGTAATTCCTCTGATGATAAGATTTTAATATTTGAAAAGCCTGGCTTAAGGAAAGAAAATAAACATGTTATTATCGAGTACATCTTGCATTGAACAATCGAATATGAAATAAATGTGTCATTCGCACATCTTTATATCTTTTTCTTCATTTATTTTTGTATATATATATATATATATATATATATATATATATACACATATATATATATATATATATATATATATATAACGAATAAAGTAATGGCAGCCAAATATATACAATTAATATGGGTCATCCACGAGAAACGCTATTCACACAAAAAAGTCCACTCCACTAACAACACAGAAACTCTATGATCTTCTGAAATACATTTTTATTTATAGTTTCTAGGTCAATAATAATCGTGTATATTAATATATAATAATAGATCTATACGTATATTAAAATGAGAATATCAACTGCTCAGAAGGAGTTGTTAACATGACTGTGAAACAGCAAATAATGAAGACAGCTTACTTTGTCAATATTTAAAGTTTACTTAAGTTTCAAATAAAGCGTTATAAAAAGGATGAATATGGAATATGTGGACATTTAATTTTATATTTATTGTGTATTCGTTTATCAGAAATCTATCAATAAATTAATGTATATGAATATATTAGATGTTTATAAATAAGAATACATATTAATAGTAACTGATGCAACAGGAACCTGCATTAAATATTTGAATAAGCTAGATTCATTATTATATATTTTTGTTATTCATTTTTTTATTCAACACTTTTATACATACGTATTTTATATATATACTTTCATATCAATCCTGATTTCTTTTCCATCATAGTGACATATTATTTATATTTGTTATTTAACTGTGCAACACATATTTTATATGTATCTATATGTCTAATATGCCTACATAACTATTAATTCTCTTGTATTTTTATCATATGGTCATTTTAACAGTAGTTATAATAATTCCAAAAAGATAGTATTGAAATTCATATCAGTAATGCTTAAAAGGTGTCATAGAAAGTATTCTGTAACGTTGTTTTTTTTAACTAAGATTTTCTCTAATGTTAAGAGAAGTAACTTTGTTTTGTTCTTGTAAACGTTTATTAATCAAAACTTCTAGAGTTCCTATTAATATCTGAACTTTTAAAAATCATTGTAAATTAAGAAGGGCGATTAATTATTGCAGATATTTGGTTAATTATTTAATGCAGTTATTCCCCCTTACAAAGTAAGAATATTTTACACATCTTCGGAATGTATTTTACAATAGGCAGTAATAGTTGTTTACTTAGTAACTATTACCTATAGCAAAATGTAAATCATTATCAATAGTAAATTTGAATGACAGTATTCCTGGATTAAACAAGTTTCGCAACATATAGAGTTATTAAAAATCGCTCATTTACCTCGGATGCCGTACATATCTTTAATCTTCTGTGAGGTTTGTGGGTCCTAAGGGTTCGGAGAAACTTCAATAATTCGTGCTCTTGCTTCACGAAAAGAATTTATTTCTAATATCTACTCCTTCTGCCACAAAATTACAAGCGGTTACGCTTGAGGATTTAGTGATTAATCTAATAATTCACTTGTAGCTCACTCTAAAGACTATAACACTGGACATAAAACATAAATTATATATTCCATGAAATGGGTAATTGCAAGCAAATATGGTTAATGTATAAACATATTTTATTAAAAAACAACATACTCAAATGTAAAACAATTATTATAGCGATTCCCATTATAATTGTCGGTTATATTTTTAGTAGGTGAATTATACGATGGTCGTGTATATAACTTTAAAAATCTCTCTCTCTTTCTTTCTCTCTCTCAATGCAGGGGATACTAAGAATGCAATTACAAACAACTTTAGACTTCTACTAGAGCAAGCTACCTCGTTGATTAAATATAGAGTTCCGTTCCAAATTCCCTACACATTCCACATCGCTTAACTTCGGTGATATAACCAGCACTGGTGTGTCAACGTGATAATGGCGTATATCTGTCCTACATCACATTATAATTATTATCTCTGATATATGATAAAAATGATGTTACTGCGTTACTATTTTATCTTAAATCACATTTTGATAAAAATACGTCTTACTGTGTTTTATTAATCGGATGATGGTAAAAACTGTAAATTTGTATTCATTATTTATAGGTCTATAATTTTATTGCGTTGTTTACATAATAGAAAATATGGCAAGTGCTATTAGTGTGGTAAATTGAGTGATTATTGACCCCATGTAGGTGCGTGTACATTGCGTTATATTTTCTATGGTTTACTACACGCGGCCATGGTAATTATAATACATTGACTCTATTCTTCACATCAATCTGTTTTTCAAATGGCGGACCTAAAATAATCAGAGGATTACCCATCAGTCCAATGCACAAGCTAATGTGTTGGTTCACCTGTCCTAAGGATTTAACACACGTAAGTAACGCATAATAGAGAATGAAGTACGACTAGTTCATGCCATTCGTTTTCGAGAGTGACCAATACATTTATACACAAGTGGTGTAGTACCTTGATAAGTGTTGACTCATTAGTCATGGTTCTATTAATGCAGGGCTATTGAATACAAATGCAAAGGGGCTATAGTTTGGTAAGCGTATATCAATGTTTACCTCTTTACCCATAGTTATCTTTCCCAACGATTATCTCCCTTGGCCAAAGTAATATACCTTAGATTTTAAAGAGCGCCGATATTTGTGAGTGGTAATGTGGTACAACGGCCTTTAAGTAATACGTACAAATTAATAAGTAATACTTTTCAGTTGTGAATAAATTGAATAAAAGCTCCTTTGCATTGATCTAAAATTATTATTTATTTTCCATTCACATTTCTGAAGAGAAATAACTTTTTGGTTTTGACGTGTAACTTGATAGGCGCAGTATTACATGTCCAATCCAAAATATAGTTTTTTGAAAACGTAAGGACATAAGTCACTATCACAATCTCTTTAAGCCAAGAGAGAAACCCATAGATAATGATAACAAAGAGCGAATAGTTACTTGCCTTTTAAATATAAACATGTGTCACATTATTTTATTTTTAATTAAATTTACTGAACGAAATTATTTTTACCTCACAACTATTTTTCATCTAACTCAAAAGTGTACATCTTAATTCTGTGCAAGACATTTTGATTATATGATCACAGCGATCAATATGGTTGCACATTCTCAAGTGTAAAATTCCAAATTAATTAAAATTGATTAAAATAGTTATCCTATAGAAAACTGATAAACAAAATGTTGAATTCTTATATTTGATTTTAACTTGATTCCGAATTATTTGGGAAAAGTTGAAACAGATACAGATAAATGTAAAACAATGTGAATATGAATTGACTGCAATATTCTATTGCCTAATTAATCTAATATTTATCATAAAAAGATGTCTATGATCTGTTGAAAACAAAACAGCTATTCATTTAAATACATCGGATATTCATAAATGCATATAAGATCGATATTCAAATTAATTCATTACATTGAATGGGTGTAAAAATGCAGCCGAAATAATTCACAAATAATTGTGCGCAACTTCAAAGCATAGCTGAACAACATGAATCTTCAATACACAATTTAAACTTATCTTAATAATTTATCAGATTATGATCATCAATGAAAATTGTAACGAATGTATAATTATTTTGAAAGCACTCACAAACTATATTCAACAATACTGATTTATTCTAAAAAAACAGCGCAATGGTCAAATGAGTTATGCATTTATAACATATAAGATGTCATTTAAAACATACACTGTCAAAATGTATTATATAAAGAATTTAGGTCATGACACACAAGAAAAGCATAATTATTTTGTTAACTAAATTATTTCATATACAAACAAAATATTTAAATATATCTACGTTAGTATTCAATGATTGCATTTGCATATATATGTTATATTCTTATATATATAAATATATATATATGTATATATATATATATATATGTGTGTGTGTATATATATATATATATATATATGTGTGTGTGTGTGTGTGTGTGTTATATTATTTATATATGTAATATAGATGTTTTTTTCTGAACGTAATACTATCAGCCCTGAATCAATATTTACATTTTTCTCTTATTTAAATTTTTTTTAAATATCGTGATACGCTAGCTTTGTTGTTTATGCGTGTCTGGCGCGAACGCCGACCCTAAGACAATATTAACAAAACGTCAATACAAACTTGATACTGCAACTGGACCTTTTTTAACTGTGAACTTGCATTCGACAAAATGCAAAACACACAAAACAAGATTAGTGTAAGGAAAACTATTACAAAACTCATTTAGAAAATACTTTACCGATTTATCCAATTTAAGCGAAAATGCCTACAATTGATTAATACCAGATTAGCTTCATATTTCTCTGGTCTGTATAAGTCATCTTCAGAAAAATATCGTTTAGACGTTAGCTTCACGTCTATTCTATTACATTTGAAATGCATTAGTTGCAATGGTTTTATTGTTTGTAAATTATCCATCCAGCTCTATAAGACCAATCTAAAAGCAGTTATTACGTAAGAAAAACAAGGCAATATGCAAAAAAAATTAATTATCACGATAACTTATTAAAATAGTAATTTAATTCAAATAAAAATATAATTATTGGAATTAATTTGTGTTTGCGTAAACAAATAAACTATACGAATTTATTATAATTCTTTCTACAATAAAACATACTTTAATAGTTAAACACGATTTTAAAAATCTTTGTTAGAGAATCGTGTAAAAGAAATGACTTGAAAGCGATTTTGAAATTAATTCTGCTGAATTAATCAAAATGGAATAAATTAAAATAATTATGGATGTTTATATATTCTCGAAAATGTCCTGATTGAAACGTACTTGAAAATTAAAAGAGATTTTAAGAGGGATTGTATTAATTTTAATTTTTGCAACTGATAAGCATTCTATTTTACAAAGGATAAAATAATATTTTACCCTATTTAATAAACTCTTCCGTTGGATCGCAAATTTTATTCACTGTATGAAAGTGTGCATATTTCCTGCAGGTAAAAAATATGGTTATAAGATTGCAAGTTGAGAGATATCAAAGTGAAATAAATATGCGATGCCAATAAAAAATAAAAGTTTATAACATTTTCAGCTACCCCTTAAAGTAGTATTTTTAATAGTACTAGCCTGGTAATATCAATTATATTTTAATAAAAGTAATATAACAATAACTCATGGATCCTGATTATATATTTTCGAAAAAGATTCGGTGAACACAATCGAAAATAAAATTAAATACGATGAGTGAATGTATCGCATCATCTTTTCCCCTTCATTTTCTTTTTGTTATAATTGTAGTGGAAATGAAATGTTTCCACCATTAATATATATATATATATATATATATATATATATATATATATATATATATATATATATATATATATATATATTGTGTTTATTTCGGTATCATTTTATATTTAAGAACGCATTCTTAAAAATAACAGAAATCTGCCGTATTTTTCTAATGAACTTTTTCGTGTTAAAATAAACACCCAACAAACTGCAATAAATAATAGTACCTATAAAACCAGTAACCACATTTAAAATGCTGACCGTAATACAATTTAAATTCTGTGACGCCAGAATTAGTGTCACAGAATTTAAATTCTCAACGTCTTTCATGGAACAATTCGAGACCCTTCATCATGAATCTGTCTTCACGTGCGTATTTCATCGGCTATCTTTTGAAAGTATCTTCTTTAGCCCAGTTTTTTTTACATTATCTTTAATCACCTAGAGATGATTGGACGATGAATGAAAAATATTCTTGATGCATATGGAACGTACATTTTTTTTTTATTGTAGCACAAAAATGATCATTAGCAAATTTTAAATATAAACAAAAGTATAATTAAGCATAGAATTCTGTTATATTTACCAATGTTTGACTATATATATATATATATATATATATATATATATATAAGATTTGTATTTCTATAGTATTGATAAGAGGTAAAAAATCATTTTCTTGCACACAAATGATTATATATTTTGGTTTTTGGGTGTAATTAGTTTTTGTACAATATTTTGTAGCGAAGATTAAGGGCTTAAACTCCGAAGGTTCTGTAGATGATCTTTTAAATTTCCAACGATATAAGATACAAAAATGGGGTCCTAATTATGTGTTATTGCATATTAAAGAAATATGTCCACATAACATATTTGATTGCGCCTTTCATTATAATTATATTTACAGGAGTCTCAAGTAAAACTACTGCTTTTTTAACCTTTCCTTTGAAGTATAAACGATTAACATTCAATTTTCGAAAAATATGTAATTCTTTAAAAGATAAAATTATTTAAACTTTATTGAAAGTAAAACTTTGTTTCTGATTTTATCTTTCTTTTTACACCAAAAACAGAATTATATCCGAAACAAAAAAAAATCTAATTTTAAAGCCGTGTTTGATGTATTCCTCGACTCTGCGCAGGAATCTAATTCAAGTACATTTTATTTAATTAACATATATTGTATATTTTTAGAAGAATTATATACTTAATAGAAATATAACTACTACTGCTATTACTGCCACCACTACTATTATTATTACTACTACTACAACTACTACTACTACTACTAATAATAATTATTATTTCATTATTATCATTATTAGTATTATTATTATAATTAGTATTAGAAAATCGAAACATCTAAGAGAGAAATCACCATGCTTCCTTCCACAGGAAAAGCATGTAGAAATCAAGAGTAGCGAATGTGTAATATTAATAACTTAAACCACTACAGAAAAAGTAAATTAATATCATGCACTACAATAATAGACATAACGCTTATGAGACGTTGTGTGTATTAAGATGAGCCTAAGTAAGCTGACGATATGTAACTAAACGTAATACGATAAGACCACTACGAATGATACAAATATATGTGGTTATGTGTAATTCGTATTACACATTTTTATTTTAGTCGGCCATATTCTATACATAAATACTATTTCCAAGTAATATACTTGTGTTTATAACATTTTTATTTCTCTTAAACCATTCTGAGGAAGTTTTCTCTTGATGCAGACGAAACGTTGAAGCCTTTACTCATAATTTAGTTTCTCCTTCTTTCATTCACATTAGGTTTGGAATACTATTTCCATTTTTATCATATATATATATATATATGTGTGTGTGTGTGTGTATGTATATATACATATATATATATGTATATTATATTTATATATATATATATATATATATATATATATATATATGCATATATTTATATACTAGCCGTATGTTAGTATCATGATCAGTAAAATTAATTCTCTATATACAACAGTTTTCACTAATGTTATGTCCCATTACAAAGATTAAAATCAAGATATACTCATACAACATTTTATGTCCAGAATTCTTATTTTAAGAATTGTCGAAAATATAATGCTTTACAGAGAGAGAGAGAGAGAGAGAGAGAGAGAGAGAGAGAGAGAGAGAGAGAGAGAGAGAGAGAGAGAGAGAGAGAATGAGAGCGGAGGACCGAGAGAGAAAGAGAGCGGAGGACCAAGAGAAAAAGAAATGGGGAAATCAAAAAAGAGTATAGTAAAATGAGTCAAAGCGAAGCGACCAATTTTTCTGATGCCTATTCGATTATTAAATCAATTTTATTGGCCAAAAGATAGAAAAGTGCAGCAACTTATATAAAAAAAAACAGTTAAAAGATATTGCATCTATATACTGTTCGAATGTTAGTCATAAGCGACTTTTACCCGGGATACTGTAGGCATGATCGCAACCTCTTTTTGAACGTTGTTCCAGAAAGCAAATGAGCGGACACACAATGCTGACTATTTTTTTCTTTTCAGACGAATGCTACGAGTGGAGATCTTCTGCGGGAGAACAACAACTGGCACATAGTTTGAGAGTGTGTTCTCGTGTCGTCTCTATAAGAAAGTTTATATTTTGTTCCGCCGTGTCTTTTTGATGACACTTAATATTTTAAAAGTTTATGGAAATCGGTGGATCGATTGTTATAATACCGTTAAACATGTGATAATGCCTGCATTGCCACAAGAGTATTGCAGATATTTAACTAGGTTACTGTATATGGTCTGCCAAGCTTACGTTTTGAAATAATATTTCCTTCAGTTCGCAACGCTTTAGTTTCAAAATAACATGCTTATCTATATACGTGAATTGTGAATGATTGCTTCTTGATAATACATGTAATATTATTTCGGAAACTGTATCATATTTTATGTAATTGGCTAGGTTTCCGCCAATGAAATCATTGTTAATTTAATAGAATTTCAAATCGTTTTAATTGCATTTGTAAATTGTAGGTAAACGATGAAATCATTTTCAGAAATGCCACCTGTGCTATTAAGTTTGTTTCACAAGTTGAATTGTCTAATGTTCATTACTAGTGACTTATGTGTTCATTTGAAATCATAAGAATAATTATTAGCTGTAAAACTGCAAACTTAAATCGTATTATGTAACGTCAATTAATTCATCTCTGGATAGAAAGTTGTGCTAGGCTAATTATTGATTATTTCTTGTAATGATATTCAAAATACTCTTATATGAATAATTCAATGCAAAAATATAGAAGATATTTGCATTAGATTGTACAAATCGATAGTGAAATACGGTAATTTTCAGTCCAAAGAATTGATTTTGTGGAAATTTGGCATTGTGCTCAGGGATAAAATATCAAACAATTTGTACGTTCATTTGTCGTTTAACTTTACAATTTCATCTGTTAAATTTTAAATGTTTCAGAACATTGGAATACCGTCTTATTATTGAATTCTTATAAGTTACGAATAATTCTATTTCATATAAAGAATAATATATTTAATTAACTTAAGTCTAGTAGGCAATGTATGATCCACTCAAGATTAAAACTACTTAAATAAAATAAGGAGGTTTATTTACATTTATAATATTTAGTAAGGTTTTGTTTCAGAACACAGCATGTATCGTATAGAATATATTGAATACGATCAGGTGAACGAAAAGCGACTATGTTACTTATGGCTAGTGGACATTTCCGTTACATATATTTCTCAGCAATTGTGGGCATCAGGATAAGAAGACCGATCGTCACCGATTTCCTGAATTACGCACTTCGAACTTGTCCAATTTTTTTTATTGGAATTGTTCATAGTAGGGACTATTCTTTAAAGTAAAAATACTGAGGCGTTTGTGTCTATCAAATTCGCACTATTCTTTCTTTTCTGCTTTTGCAGGAAGATATTATCTGTCTGTTTAGGTAAATAAATTATTTTGCTCCATTGGCTTCTCTCATGAAATTAAATAATTATGAATAGGTGTCTCCATATTTCATATAATATTTCAAAAGTTGTCCGTGCACGGCTTACTGACCGTTGAAACTAGTTTGACCTTTTGTATTACAATATGTCAGTCATGGGAATTTAACTTATTGCCATTTTATACCGTCACTGAAAAAGTACAGTTTTATGCCTATTACATAACTAGTATGTGTTAAAGCAATTAGAGTATTTTTTGTGACATACAGTGAAAAGGAGTCACGAAAAGTACAACATTGAACTTCCGAAAATCTGAGCAAATATCGTATGCCGATTTCGACCTATTTTTGTTCTGTTTCATTATGTTCATAAGACATGTGTATAATAAAATTCGAATGCATACACAAACGCACACACACACACACACACATATATATATATATATATATATATATATATATATATAATTTATAATAAAATAATCGAAACTACCAATAAAGTCAATTCTTCGCATTTAATGTGGAATTCAGCCAATCAATGATTTCGTGGCAAATTGCAAGTGAACAAAACCCCACTATGACCGCTACTTGGACCGTATTTTAGGCCGTCTGGTGGTGCTTATAAGTGTGAAGCCTCTGGTAAATACCTTTTTAAAATCACGGTTTGTATTTGAAAGCATTCGGAAAGTCAAGTGTGTAAACATATCTCTGTTTCCTAGATAAATCTTGATTTTATGAGAGTAATGGATACGTGTACATTACCCAACTCTTCGGTTTTTATGGTGTGTTGGTTACGGTTTCGTTTGCAGAAAACTGGCCTCTCGTTCAAGACGAGATAGTAGACAAGCATTCCAAATTAGACATTTTATTAAGTTCTTAACAACATATGGATCCATTAAATATTTATTAGTTGCCCTCCTTTCAAAGTACACTACATACTTTAGAACTGAACCTTCATCGAGTGAAAACTTCATCATAACTTCTAAATGGCTAACCTTATATTCACCACGATATATGTGATATAAAACATTTTATAAACTCACCTATACAGACTGTACGAACAGATTCACACGACTCCCCATGTCACTCATATGGTTGCAATATATTTGATAGCATTTATACGGGCTATAATAGAAAAGAACAAATATATTCCGGAATCTGACAGTATCTGCTTCAATGTAAATGTTTCTGTGGCTTTTCTATGACATTGAAAGATATCATGCTGAGCTAATAGACTGGGTTAATGTTAATGACGCTCCCGACAGTGAACTAACTATGCAACATAACAGCGGGATCGTTTGATTCCGGTTTCGTTACACACACTGCTGTGCTGTTGTCAATAAGCATTAGTTACATACGAATATTAATGTATTAAAATTAGACAAGTTCGAAGGGCGTAATTCAGGAAATCGGTGACGATCGGTCTTCTTATCCTGATGCCCACAAATGTTGAGAAATATATGTAACGGAAATGTCCACTAGCCATAAGTAACATAGTCGCTTTTCGTTCACACACACATACATACATATATATATATATATATATATATATATATATATATATATATATATATATATATATACTTAATGTTAGGTAATCAGCGTTTGCTTTGGTAACGGTATAGTCTTATATACCCATATCACAAACTGATATATATATATATATATATATATATATATATATATATATATATATATATATATATATATATATATATATATAAATTTATTTTTAAATACAGATTTTAATCAGACATGGACCAGTGGTTTCTGACAAGAAACGGGTTTAATTCCCGATTCCGTCTTCTTCAGCATAGTCTGAAATAGTAAATGATGGAATTTCTTTAAAAAAAACACTTTTAACCGTTATGCAACGCTATGTACACAGAATTTGAAATGGAAGGCCGGCGAGACGCTTAGATCAGAAAAAGCCGTTAAGTAAGAGATTCTATATTTAGAAGTGAAGAACGAGAAGGAAGGAAGAAAGAAAGAAAGAAAGAAAAGAGAGAAAGAAAGAAAGAAAGAAAGAAAGGAGGGGAAAAATAAAATAAAATTAAATTAAATTTATAATAATAAAAAATTAGGAGTAAATAAAATATTATTTTTATATGTAGAACATAATTAAAGGTACGCAACTCTAATTAATTAAATAATCTAAAAAGGGGAGGTAACTATTTATTATTATATAATATATATATATGTATATATAAATTTCCGCTTGTTTCAATTAATAAATATCAATTTAAAGTAAAAATATAAATATAGATAAATATATAAATGAAAAAACAATAAATAAAAAATCAATATATAAATAAAAAAATCAATCAATATATAATTAAAATATCAATATATAAATGAAAAATCAATATATAAATAAAAAATCAATATATAAATAAAAAATCAATATATAAATAAAATATAAAAAATCTGTGTGTCCCCCCAAAAAATAAAATCAGAGATATTTGTAGATTCCGCTTTGAACCCTTTTTCGTTTGGCCGAGCATTTATAACTTGTAACGCCCACTATTCGCATGCATAACTAACAGTGCATGTTTACAAGTCTTCACTTTATATCTTTATATTTGCATATATTTATTATAATCTTTATTTGTGCGGTGAATTAGCGTTAGTTCTCCCTTAAAGCTGTACGAATAAATCTATCGTCATTGGTTTGACCAGTTTATAAAAAAACGTTTGTCTTCTGTGGATGTACCTTTTGAATATTTCTCCTCTCTTATTGATGCAATCTGTGTTTGGATCACTGATGGCATGTTAATATTAAATTGTCCTGCATTGCACAGAAAGCTATGGTTTAAGATTGTGTAATATGTGGATGCTTATCTTATGCTTTTCATTTGATAGTGAAGGGTGTCTTCTAATTCAATGGCAATAATCGTATTGCTATCTGCGTATTTACCTTTGTCTTTTAATTTGAATGTGTACCTATGTGTAGATAGCCCCTGTTTACAGGTACCATACATCACACCTGTGTACGTTTCAGTTTCGTCGTTTGGTTGACTTTTGACAATTGCTTCGTATACAAAGGACTACATCTTGCATTCTCCGTTTGAGGGTAGTTTTCATTGTTCCTGCCAAGCAGGTTTTTATTTTTCTAAACATAATATCTTTCACGGATTTGGTGCTATACTATCTTATCTTGACTGTAGTTTTATTTTGTGTCGTTTATGTTGTAAGGGGGTGACAACTTTTCTTATCGATTTCAGGAAAATACGGTCTACTCGTGGTTTCGAAAAGAAAAGGTTGTAAAAACCAAATTGCCGCATTTTTCTTGTGTTTTAGTTGTTTGCTTTTGAGTGTGCACGTATGAGATCTTACCAATCAATTCGCTATTGCAAAGTGATTCGGTGTAGTATGCTGCTGTGTGCTTATACAAAACAAGGACTATATGAAAGATCTGTGCTCCTCTTACTAGTGTTAGAAATCATGTTCTTGAACACAATAGGGTTATCATAGTTCTTTATTATGTTTTGCAGATCTCGTTTGGTTGGTAGAATTATTTTCTTATTTTCTAGGTCTAGGGTGGTATCTAAGAAGTTTACCTGATTTTGAAACCTTATTCCTTAAATGTGTGTTTACGTCTTTCCTAAACCTGTCTAGAGTGTTCCCGTATCAGTTGCGTGAAACGCATACACCGCCATATTTATACAATCCGAAAAACGGCAAATGTATTTTTATTTGTATCTAGTAAGAGTAAATGCATTTTTTCTGATGAATTTATTTGCGAATGATACACACATTTCGATGAAATTAATTATATATATATATATATATATATATATATATATATATATATATATATATATATATATAAATATATATATATATATATAATAAAAATTGACATGCAGTTCTCACACCTTATTTTCCATGACAACGCCTGTAAACGTGTTCCGCTTTTTAAAAGTATAATGAAGCATATATAAAGAAATATGATAAATATGTAATAGTGTGAGAATATGTTTATGACAAGTAACCTCATGCAACATGGATGATTCCTTCGGGGATAAAATATGAAAGTTCTGTGGAGGTTTCTTGCTTTAAATATATTATCATGAAACTTCTGTTAATTTTTCAGTATATATATATTTATGTGGGAAATGAAAAATGAAAAACCAAGAGATATTTTTTTTTATATATTCATCAACGTGTCGTCTTTATTGTAAGACACGGCTAGTACTTTTTCTTTATCAACCCATTATGTCAACCCAATATTTCGATGTACTTGCATGATATGCTTCTTCAAATTATTATCCTGAGGAAGTCTGCCATTAAAGACGAAGTGTTGATGACTATATAAAAAATATCTCTTCGTTTTTTCCTTTTTCATTTCCCATTACGTCGGATTACTCTAATCCTTCCTTTTTCATATATATATATATATATATATATATATATATATATATATATATATATATATATATATATATATAAAACGAAAGATTGCGAAAGAAATATGATTTATCAACCTAATTTGCACCATGTGCTGTTTTTCTTTCAAATTTTCCCTTCATATATATATATATATATATATATATAAATAATCGTTTTAAATCGACATTTCCACACAAATAACCCGTTACATATATTAAAAACTCCGTCAAAGTTAGGTATGCGTGAACAAATAATTTAGAAAAATAATTAAAAATCACAACAGACAGATATTAATAAATAATTATAACAACATTATTAATAACACACAAGATAGTAATAACGTCAATAATTAATGTAGCTGTAGAAATAAAAGTGAATGCCCGTTGCAGAAAAAAAGTGCTAAACTAAAAGTATAGTATATCTGGGAACTACGTTCCTAAAAACAATCCCTACTTTAAAAAATGCATAGAAGGTAAACGTCCTGATTTTAAGACTAGATACATCAATCACAAAATATAATTTAACAAACATTACAGTATGACAGCCACCTCATTGTCTAACTATATCCTGCCATTAAAGAAAATAATAATAATACTAATACTAAAATTCAGCATTCTAAAAAGGCGTCCACACCTTCACTGCACAACCGAAAATGTTTTTGTTTTGTCTCAGTGAGAACTTGACTATTGTTAGGTTACCTGACAAGAATGATTGTTGAACCAGAGAGATGAGATAAGATTTAATGGTAGGAACTTAAAACAGTTCATCAAGGATAATGATGGTAATTACCTAACTAATCTACCATAATTACTGTAAAATATATTATACAAATTAAAGCCCACTTGGATAAGTACAAAATTAATCTCATAAATAATTTTGGTGTGGTAGAATTAAAGTTAAACAATAAATTTGGAGCGTAAGGTTTTAATTAAACTAGAAATTAAGAATTAAACATTGATAATACAGTGTGGTTTATCGGCATAATCTCTACGCTTTTAAAGCGGGGTATCATTTGAATGCACTAGTAAATTAGTTATTGCTGTGAACTTGTTTATGGCCTGGAATCAAAACACAGAAAAAAGACAAGTATATTGTAGAAAAGTAAAATACAATTGAGAAAGAAGAGTAGTGCTACGTTAGTCCTGACCACCGATATAGACTGAGGTTAAACACTGAGAAGCATATGATTTCAGTAGTCCAAAGTCCGTTATAGGTACAGTACTATAACACCCCCTCCCAAGCTTTACCTCATCACGAGTATTAATATCGCTTCCTTTTTGGATTCATTACGATAATATCCTGAGAGTTCTGATCCTTTTACATTGCCGCTTTTCTAGGGCCGCATGGGGTGCTGTCCGTGTCATCAGACAGTCGTTTCATAATTTGATTAAGGTGCTTCTATGAGAGAACTGAGGTGCATGGATTATGTAAATAATATTTCTAATTCTCTTTTCTATCAGATAAAGTTCCCTAGAAAAACGTGTTATTTTAAACAATTGAAAATATACTCTGTCCCCTGGGATGTATCGCAGTTTGGTAAAATAGAGGTTCGACCTTATTTGGTCTGTTTAGGCAGTAATTTGTCAAAATTGATTAATATTATTCGGTCAGATATCATCTCTGCAGGAGATAATAAGGATTGTTGCTTAACCTTTAACGTGATCTTGTAAGAAAACTTCTGCAGTATTCTTGGCCGTTTCATCTCGGAGATACGAGGGAGTCATTATGTGTCTGATCTGCTAAATCCCAAAGATCTCGTTGAAGTCGGAGGCCGTAAATAGCGTTCCATTGTCACTTACCTAACAATCGACAACCCAAAACGGGCGAATAATACGTGCAAGACGTTTATTGTTACCTCCGTAGTGGGGCTTTTACATCGTAACACTTCGGGCCATTTGGAAAAACTATCGATTTCAATTAGATAGTAAAATCCTTCCAACGGGCTCGCAAAATCCACGTGGATCTTTAACCAAGGTCAATTTGTCTTTTGCCTCGGACTATGTTTTATATGAGGTGCCTTTGCCACCATAACACATCCCTTACACTTATTTAACATCTTATTAATGTCCTGATCCATTTTAGGCCATTACACAAAGCTGCGCACCAAACTTTTCATCGTATTTTACTTCGGATGGTCAATGTGAAAATCATGCAGGATTCTGTTCTGTTATTGTTTTTGAATGACGACTCTCTCGTTGTAGAAGATTACAGCGTCGATAATGAAAAACTGTCTGCAACATGTTGGCCATTATAAGACATTATTGTTTTGGTAGTGGAGACGAATTCATCATTGGAGGCTTCTTTTTAAATTTCATGTAGAGTCACCGTCAGCTCTCTTACCGTGTTGCATAACATAGCTTTAATGTATCTTCCACTCGCAGGAAAGCAATCACGGTGTCTTCTAGTGGCTCTCCCAGTTTAGGCACCAGTCTAGACAATCCATCTGTGTGATAGATTTTTTTATGGTAAACTCCCTATTTAAAAATTATAATTCAGTAAAATTGTTCTCCATCTTTGTAGTCTATTCGTCCTATACACAGGTACACCTTTTTCGAACCGACTATTGAAATTAACGTTTATGATATGTCGGTAATGTGAACAATCTCCCGTGTATATAGCGGTTGAACTTAGTTACAGCAAAAAGCATTCCTAATGCCTTATTCTTAATTTAAGAGTCCTGCTTCCCCGCAAGAAACATGGTCCTTAATGTATGCACAACGGGTTTATGCTTTCCATCCAGCATTACATGACGAATGGTCCCACTTAATCCATATGAACCAGCGTCGCTAACTACTAGTATGTCAAAGTCTGGGGTTCGGGAAAAAAACTTTGCCCACATGTCCCGGTGTTGTTCTATGCTTTTACTGTTAATTAAGATGTTGTCAATGTATGCAATAGCAAAATCAAGTTCGCCCAGCATGGTATCCATCACTTGCTGAACAATTGCGGGAGAACTTTATAAACCGCGATTCGTATTTATACACACCAGATTAGAACTCTCTTTTTCCACAGGTCTTTGGAGGCACGTTTCATTCAAATCTATTTTTTTAAAATCTCCAATTAATTTTGAGAAAAAAATCCTCCGTGGTATGCAGTGGGTAATGATATTTTTTTAGTGTTGCATGTTATCCTGTTAAAAAATCTACGCATACGCTTATTTCTTTTGATTTCTTCTTTACATAGTCCGTGGATGCTGCACACTGACTGTATTCCACATTCGAAAAGATGCCGGTTGTCGCTAGTGCGTCTTATTCCTCATTTATTTTGTCTACCGAGGCAAAAGGCACATTTATTTTTTCTTAAATACGGGTTCACGTTCAGTTCAAATTAAGCCACCATTTTTGTGCATCGATCAAGCCGCCAGAAAAAAAAAACTTAATGAAACGTTTTTTTTTAAAAACAAATTTAGTTTTTCTTATTCGATAATCTGACTGTATTTTTTTTTAAACAAACGTTTTTAGTGGTAACTTTCATATATTAGACTCTTGCTAATCAGTGCCAAACACCGCTTTACTCACAGTCTCTGGCGTCTTGCGCGCCACACCAATCAACCAACTACCGATTCTCGCGACATCGCAGCACCAACCCTGCGCCGTGAGGCAGCAGTCCTTGCACTGTCAAGAAAGACCACTATCGATGAGGACCACCTTCTCCACAAGCTCGCCACAGAGACCCTCCACGAGCTCGCCTGAAGTCACGACGCCCATTCTCGGAGCATGTCCACCAGCTCCTGCTTTCAACACCCGGTGACGTACGAAACGAATCTGGCTGAAACGTTGCTGGACGGAGGAATGGCAGGCAGCAGATAAATCAAGGTTGCACAGATTTGTGGATGACCCGGATAACCTACCAGGCATGGACCTCCCTCGCTGGCAGTGGACAATGCTCAACCGCCACAGGAAAGGTGTCGGCCGTTTCGCCGCGACCATGAAAGGATGGGGATTCAGGGACTCGGCTGTCTGCGACTGTGGTCACTCTGAATAGACAGTAGACCACATCATCAAGTCATACCTTAAATATCAGCCACCCAACGGCAGAGCAGGCATAGCTGCATAGACAACAAAACATTAACATGGCTTTTCTCAACCGAGCTGGTGATCTTACAGTGAGACGCTGTGAAGCAAACGAAAGAAGAAAGAAGTGCCAAAAAGTTTATTAGTGTATTTGAATACAAGTATTTTTAACTTTTTGCTAGTTTCCAGTAGGGTCAGGTTTATAATTATATCACCCTAAAATGTCATTCCTTACCAGTCACTGTACTGGTCATTGTGTTGGTTTTTAACAGGGTGGATTTATTCAACCTCTTCAACGTATGTAAGTTTATTATTGACACGTCCGAGCCCGAATCAAATTGTAGTTTTATATTTTTACTCAGGAATTGTACGTGCACATATTTCCTTATATTAATGTAGTCCTACTTATTTGTACTTGTGGCTTGACCCCACGTTTTGTTTCAATTATTCGTTTTGCAAACTTCTGTGCCCTACTTTCTTATATTTCAGTCAGGTCTTAAAACAAAATGGGCAGTCTATAAACCAATGCAGGCTACCACAGCGAAAACAAAGGAATCGGTGGTAATTTATCTTGTTTTTACAGGGCTAGTTTGTCTGTGCAGATGCACGAGAATCGCTTTTTGCATTGAATTGTTTTCAAGGGAGAGATGAATTTCGATTTTTGACGTAGTTTTGTAATGTGTAAAATGGCCGACTATTCGATGCCCTTCGAATCCTGCAGTGTTAAGTTCGATTCATTTCCTAATTAATTTAGAACCCTCCGCCCGATCTAACCGTCTTTTACTAATACCAATCATTGTAGGAAAATAAAGCATTTTACATCATCAGCATTAAGTTCGGCTCATTTGAAATAGTCGCAGTGTGTATTGACGACTAGTGCGAACGTTGATTAATCTTCGTTCTTTTTTACCAAGTTTAAACACTTCCGTTAGTGAAACAAATAAGTATTGAGGCTAAATAATTCGCTTAAAAGATACACAGCTTCAGCAAAAGTCAAATCGCTCGGTTTCGGGCAAAATCAAATCTACGAACTTATTATGTTCGGTGGTGCCTCATTTTTGGAGCAGTAGTTGAACCATTTTAGAATCTGCCCAATTTTCACAATCGATTTTATATAGATACTCATATCTTCTAAAATACGAAGCATATGTTTTATGTTCGTCTGGGTAATAAGTGAAGTTGTCAATTTAACTGCAAAATCCATTCTGCGAGAACGAATTATCATTTTTGTTACTTTTACCATCATCGATGTTGTCTGCGTTAATACTTGAATCTTTTCGTTGGATTCTTTCTTTTGTTTTAGTAGAAGCTTTTAAAATCTTTTTAAGTTATCTGTAGTATTTTAGTTTGTTCTAAATGTAGTTCGTCTGTTTTCTGTTTCAGTTGCATTTTATACTTCACCAGTTCTGTCATAGTAGCTTGAAAGTCAACCATATTTAAAATGTGTCCTTTTAGAATGCGGTTATTAGAATGTGTCTTTCTAGAATATGGCTTTAGAAAGTTTTTTTATTTATATTACGGTTGGTAAACGTAATCTTACTTATACACACCATAAAACAACCGTTTTTAGTTGTTTTTTTTCTCTCGGTAGTCGTAAACCTTTCTCTTTTTGAGGGAAAATAAAAATCATGTATGACGGACCGTTCTTCAAATGAGAGAGAACGCAGTTGGTATTTACGTGTTTAGAACTAAGACATTGTCGGGTTAATTCTGTCGTGGAATTTCCTACGTTTGTCCTTTTTGTAACATTCTACAAAATATACTTACTATTCTTTGTTGCCATTTGTGGCGTCTATTTTAAAGTTCTCTAAAATTATTTGCTGTAACCACATCGTCAGTCGTTGTTGTGGTGTAAGTTCAAAATCCCACGTCATCACGGCATCAGTTGTGGGATTCTTTTTTTAAATGTTCTAAAGAAAAATACTTAATGTTGCAGTTGTGCCCCGTGTATAGTCGAATATCTTGTCACCAGTTTTTATTGTTATTTTAGGGTCCGGAATGAAAACACGAACACGTGATTTAGATAAAAAAGTATATTGAAGAAAAATATAGTACAACAAATCAACAATAGTAGTAGTACGTCAGTAATGACAACCCGTATAGACTGGGGTTTACTCGACACTGCATATGTCTCCAGTATTTATTGTGAATGGAAGAGCTCAAAACCCGTCATAGGACGGTTCCATATGAGTGTTTAAATGTGTTGAGTAATTCAGGGTTTGTACAGTTATATTGATAGTAAATAATACAGTTTGGATGTTATGTATGCCCTCCACTTATTTAATTACTAGGATAAATAAAAGTAGTTGACACACATTGTGTACACACCGGTATAATGATAATAGAGATTAGTATTCCACTTCGATTGTTAAGTTTAATAATTTTCTAATATGAATATCTTTTTAAAATAACACATACTTTTGTGGGATAAAATTATTTTTTTTTATATAGAAAATTGATTTCATAATTTAATTAGGTGAGATTAAAACACGATATTATAGCGAGAATGAAAGCCGGATGTAGACTAAGCTGATTGACCGAATTTGCTGGTCGTGCGCTCTCTAAATTTTTCCCACTTGTTCACAACTTGGGTTTCCACGTCAGATTTCAAAACCTATTTTTACTTTTGGACACAGTCTCGGAAAGACGCTAATGCGTTGAAACACGAATTGATGTGTGTAGATTGTCAGCAATGTGTATTTAATTATATAAAAGCTCAAATTTATAGTGAATACTTTTGAAAAAAATATTATTATGTAAATATATAAAAAATTGAATACGTAATACACATATATATATATATACATATATATATATATATATATACATATATGACAAGTATATATTTACATATATATATATATATATATATATATATATATATATATATATATACGAGCAAATATATGCTCCATACGGTCGCATATTTTTGCTAGGGTGAGAGGATGATAGCATGATAAACGAACTACATACACTTACCCCAAAGGATGGGGTAATAACTAAGAGGAATATATAAGGACGAACAGAAGCTTCCCCATCAAAAACTTGGAGTGCATTCCTAGAAGGATGATATCATGACAACAGAACAGACAATACACTGCACCCCCACCACCACCACACACAAAAAATTAATTCTGGAAAATTGGTATCATGAGGAACGTACGTATACTATACTGCCTTTACCCACTCCGAAGTAGAGGTAATGCCTGGGAGGAATATATCATGATTAATGAAAATGTACTACAGAGAATTAAATAAGCATACACCGTGTTGATGTTAATATAATTAGGATAAGTGGAAAACAAAACTTTCGCATTTATTTAGATAACATTAAAAATAATGACAAGTTTGCTTTTATCCAACTGAAGATTAATCGGAAACATTAAAGATAAATATGCTAGCTAAAGAAAGAACAATAATTTCTTTCACAATTTTATAGTTAAAACAGACATGCTGATTATAAACTTGAGTTATCGTTCTTCTTTAGCTAGTATTATTGTTAAGTAACTGTGCCAGAAAAATAAAGTAATTTTTAAAAAGTTTTGAGCGTAATTCAATTTCCAACCGAATTTCGAGCAACCAACTTTCTCTATGCCTTTCTCTCTGAAATACAAATCGCTTCTCCCCCTTCACAACCGTTCTCTTCATATCAGCTTATATCCACATATGCAACACAGAGACACCATAAAACCTGCACCTATGAAGAAGAGCTCTTTTTAAATCTGCAGACACGACATGCGAAGCACTTCATTCTTTTTCCTGACGGTGAGTGTTCCTCTTTATTGTCCCCCCCCCTGATCGTATTATCACACAAGTAACAGATGGTGGCTGGTCGCTGTATCCTAGTACTTCTCCGTAGTTGACCAGTTATTTCGTTCTGTCTTACATTAGATGTACCAGGACCTGATTCGGCAATGGAATAAGGCAGCTCACCCAAAGAAACGTCTGTTCTCTTCCTCATTTTCAGATGTAGAACCACTACTACTTGTATCAGAATCTGGTTCTTTCCATTCAGTACTCTTTAATGATGTGTCATCTTTGTCGCCCACTACCGGTGCTAAACTGAAGCGTGGGCTCAGGTCTCCTACATGTCGAGGTGTGCCATTGACGAATACCGACTGTGGACTTATCATTCCAGTGACACGACCTGGTCTGAATTTCGACGTGCAACGTCCTTGTGCCCCCCTCTTTATAAAGTACAGAGATCCCATGGTAGTTCGGATGGGGCACAACATTGACCTTTTCACTCTGATATGCTATGAGTACAACACATTGGCAGGTGCTGATGATGCTGATACATCATCCTTGGGGGTAACGGTGTACCAATACACAGCCCCCATAACAGGGTAGCTCTTTCGTACAGCAATCCGCTTCAATGTCCTATGACACCTTTCTATAATACAATTTCCCGATGGCCTGTATGCACAGCGTGGTCGGAAGTTCACAGCCCACTCGTTCATGAACTACTGTGAAACAGTGATTTCAGCCGACGCAATCTGTCTTTTTAGGGTGCACCAATATGCATCAACGAAATCAGGCCTTACGTAGAAACAAGTAGAGATATGAGGCTAGTACATATTTCGACTGTCCAGGCCTCGGCCGGTGTAGGCGCCAGGGAGTCTGAGATCGGTTCTTAAGTTGTCTGTAGCAATTATCCAGATACAATGGATGAGTTTGACCAGCTGAACAATTTGGTCAAGGGTATTTTAGATAGTGATGGATATCAGCTCGAGGGGGGTCGCGCGCGTGACCCCCCCCATAGAGAAAGAAAGGGAATAAGTCTTTTGGTCACTCCCCCCCCATGGTAGAGAGAGAGGGAGAACAGGTTCTTTACGGTGACAGGAAAGAAAACAACCCAACGAGAGAGAGAGAGAGTATGAGTTGTACGCTTTTCGTCTTTGTTGTTGAGGCGAGAAGGGGACACAAATTAGTTAGAGCCGAGAAACCCGGCCGAGCTGGTCGTGATTCCCTCGGATCCCTCGGGAGCCGTTGCCCCGGGCCCCACCATCGTTTTCCTACAGAGATTAACGTCTCAATTAATACCAACAGTCGTAAGAGTCCACACACACTGTTTTGAGTAGACAAGTTATATCTCAATTAAGGCTTTGCAGTCGTAAAGGGAGTTTCACACACAAACCGTTTCTCCAAACATAGATTAAGTTGCGACTTATTTAACAACGGGGAAATCGTAGAGATTCATACACACAGAGAGATAAGATAGTTTAGTAAACAAGCCATTATCGAAAAACAGACTTTGGGTTAAAGTTTAAAACCATCCGTTCATTTTCGTTAAATAATAATTAATTGATGCAAAGAGAAACCGACGTTGTTGAATTATTCTGTTGTCGATTTGTTCTGTTCGCGTAACATTGCTTTCACAGTGGACCAGCGAGGCAAGCATCCCGACCCGGAGGAGATTCAACGCCACTACAGACGACATCACGAGCCAAAGAAAATGTGTTCACAGTCAGGAAGGATTCCTGCGCCGAGACGGTTCTTATTACATTTGATGCCGTCACAAGGAAGAAGAGTGTGGGGTACCTGTTTATAAGTGGCGCCGCGACCAGGATATCAAACACCTGTGCGCGAGTGGCCGACTACGATACCCACGGGGCGAAGAAGAGTGTGAGGCGTGGGGTCCCCGTTATACTACCTGAATTGTTGACTACATAAGGCAGTGTCATTATCAGTAAGAATCTCGGTTGGTGGCACGCTCTTAAAATACTGATTCTAATTGCCGGATAACATGTGCAGTGTCTTGTCGTTGTAGTGGCCGCCAGATTGATAACAGCGTAGGCCGACAATCGATCAGTGACTAAAATGGCAACCATTATAGTGTGTGATATCCATGCCTAGCCGGTTCCATACGTCCTGCCTTTTTTTCATTGCACTAGAGCTTGGCCCATTGTCTGGTATTCCTCACAATTCCGAATAACTGCCTTTACTGCCGCTTTAGAAACAGACGGGTCTATTCTACACACGAAATATAATGATCACCTGATTCCAGGATGTCCACTATGTCGATGAATTTCGTTCAATTGTGGTTGGTTCAGGTTTCCTGTGGCAAAAGCACACACTGGTTGTATTGGTTTAATCTCTCTCTTCACAGCATTGAACCACCGCTGTTGCACACTCGCCAGGGAGTCTGCTCGGTTCCGGCTAGATCTTACTAGTGCTATATCAATCGAAATGTCGTACTCTTTCACAAGTGAAATTATCGTGTCCAATCTTCGCCTTATGAGTATCTCACTTGTAATCTTTGTGCTCAATCGAGACTTTCCAGAGCGCATTGGTAACCCAGTGGTACACACACACACATGCTGTTTTTACATGTAACACATTGGCCTTCCATTTGAGTTCAAGGTTTAATCCTCTTTGCACGGCATTCAGCTCTGTCACGTTTATATGTTGGGTATCCTTAGTTAGTCGCAACCAGCATGCATCAACGATGATGGTTCCACTGGCATCAGAAGTTACGCCCACAGCAAGCGAGCATGCGTGCTTCCACACATGCAGTTCCTTTGTAGCCACGCACCATTTTCCTCGGACGGAATCTGATTGCTGTACACGGGCAAGTGTGTCTGCTATCATACACTCCTTGTCATCGCAGTTCTGTGTATCAGTTGTAGCGTAACGTTTAATAAAGCATGCTGGGACTCGACGCCATCCACACACTGGAGATTGCTCTATCAGTTTTCCACACATGCAGACGATACATATTCGTGTCATAGTTTTCAGCGCATCCAATACTGAGTCTTCGTCGCCATCGCAGTTGGCCATGCTCTGCCAAATTTTCTAATCCCAGCACTCGTGCACCATTTTTCAGTTTTTCTGGGTCCTTACTAGTAAGTCCGTACAGGTCCAGATGCTTCCTTATGGATTCTGCCGACGCCACTTCATTAATATATATATGTCATCAATATACGTCGACGTTGCCTTCCTTACTTTCTCATACTGGGCTAAAACAGCATCGAGCACAGTCTGCATTACAAGAGGCGCCACATTTAAGCAAACTCTTAACTTAGTTAGACAATATTTTTGCCCTTTAAATATGAGTGTCCGGTACGACCAGGGAGATCTCTAAACATGAATCGGTCGGTATGCCTTCCTGAAGTCCAGGATGAATACATTCGTTTCTTTGCTGTCTCTATTCTCGCATTTTCTCTGCGCAAACATCTGCATCGCCAGTGAATGCATCAACATAGGTGTTTAATTACCGATAGTCTACAACAAGAGTCACCTTATTTTTAAGACCTGTAGGGGGGGTCTAAACTCCTCTTGATTATATGGAAACAACCAACCGTTGTTTACCTAGGTCTGCAACTCGCATTCATAATATTCCCTTAATTCATTAGACATTGGATGTTCAGAAATCTGAGTCTCCAGTTTCGCTGGTCAATAACCCACTTACCATTTCTATGCTACAATCAACACTTCATTCCGTTCTTCGAAGTTGGCAACAAAATCAGCTTCGTTAATACAAAGGGCTACACAAATGGGTTGTGCCTCCCCAAACTCCACACTTCCAGATTGTGTGATGCGAAGGCCACCGAGTGCCTTAATGGCGTCAATGCCAAGTAACATATCGAAATCAAGAGGTTTCCCTTGTATAATCAGCACGTTGATTGTGACAACGTTACTAGCCTCTGTATGAATCCTAATAGTGGCATTTCCGCAGCAGGCCGGCGTAGGGCCGGTCAATGTAGTTACCACTACCTTCTCCTTTGACCAAGACTGACATAGCTTTGCACTCAAGATAGAACATGAGCACCCAGTGTCGAAGAGAGCCTAGCATGGTGCATCATCAACATAAATGGTAATAACAGGTAGCGCTGAGTTCACATTCTGACTGGAGAATAGACTGGCGCTGATGTCTTGTCCCAACTTCGTTTTCCGGACAATCTGTTACCAGATGACCAGTCTTGTTGACCGATTACATCTGTTTCCTTTCTATGCAGTTTCTGGCAAAATGATTAGATATGTTGCATTTCTAACATGTGTAATCAGATCACCTAATGCCCACAGGTGATTGAGTGATTCGGGTAGGCTGTGTCACAGCCAGGAAATGTTCCCGCACTTCAGCATTGTCTTTTTTCAATGCTCGAGCACGAGTCAACAACTCTTCTAAAGTCATATGGAGGACCGCAACAGCCTTTTCACAGGGTTGGGACGCCCCCGTACAAACACAAGCACATTATCTGGTATTCCCTCAAATAGCACTGACAGCTTCCGCAGATATGTCAAATATACGTCTACAGTCTCACCCGGGCGCATTACACGTGCCTTTAATCTCTCATACGCTGTAAATCTTTCATCGGCAAAGGCAGTGAATACAGCTCCCTTAATTCGTGCTGCATCGGATTTTTTTTTAGTTAGTTGCTGGTAAACTGCGAATGCCCCCTCAGTTAGCCGAAGTAGGATGACATGTTGAAACCGCTGCACTCTAGATTAGTCACACACTAATTCCACCTTCTCAATCTATTCAACGGCGTCTTCGGTCATATCAAACTCAGGAATTATCTTTAGGTCAAAACGGGTGTCCATTTTATGCCGAAATAGCTTGTTAACAAACAGTGCCAGAATAATTAAAGAATAAAAAAAAGTTTTGACTTTTATTCAATTTCCAACCGAATTTTGTGCAACCCACTTTTTCTCTACCTTTCTCTCAAAATGTTTTTGACTATAATTCAATTTCCAACCGAAGTTCATGCAACCCACTTTCTCTCTGCCTTTCTCTCTAATCCAAATCGCTTCTCCCCGCCCCATTCGCAGCTGCTTTCTTTATTTATATCAGTTGATATCCATATATACACATCAGAGACCACCATAAAAACCTGCACCTATGAAGAGAAGCCCTTTTAAAATCTGCAGACACGACATGCGAAACTCTTCATTCATTTTTCTGATGGTCAGTGTTCCTCTTTATTGTCACAATTATGGTAAACGAACATATACTACACTAACACCCGAACGTAAACGATAGCATCATGGCAAACACACACTCCTTTTCTAAACCCGAATAAGAGAATATTATTCTTGCTAGGACGGTCTTATGAGAATAGAACTTCTAAAACACTACCCCCCAAATATTCCAATTAAATCAAGTTATTTGGGGGAGAGGGTCATTCTTGTAGGATAACCCAAAACACACATATACACCCTTAAAAACAGAGGACAACAGCACCGATACTACACCACATCGCCCATTATAAAATATTGCAATTAAATATTTTTGCTTTAAAAATGCCTAGTGATAAAAACTATTTGTTAGGATCAAAGTGTAGTATCTGGTCTGGACATCTCTGCGGACATTTTACAAAACCAAGAAGTAAATTATCTCCCTTGAAAATTTAATTCTAAACAAAGTTTTTTAAAACGCTGTCATGTATTAATGAAATGTTTATTTGATTTTATTCATAATTACAAGAATACCACTTGAGAAAGAACGATTGTGTCTGTGGAAGAAAATTCGACAGTAGAAATTAGAAAGCTATATTGCATGAATATTAATTAATTAGAAAATTAAAAATAAATAACGTACAAATAAGCAATATCCGGATTATTTTGAGTAAATCGGAGATGCCTATATATACAGTATTTTAATACATTCGTATATCATTAGAATTAAATAACCCTAACAGGTTGTAATGTTCAGATAATAAGGATATATGGAAAATACTTTCGCTTATATATATATATATATATATATATATATATATATATATATATATATATATATATATATACATGGAATAATGCGAAAGTGTTTCATTTATTACTTCAGTATTACTATGAACACAGCTTAATGTTAATTAAATCAATAATACAGCGTAATATTTTAAAATCGTCTCTATATAGGACAGACGAAAGAGCAAATAACACATATTTAAATGCCCAATTTGCATAACTTTTTTAAAAGAGTTCATAATAAATTATTGTTTCGTGTAATTTATTTGTAATTTTATTTTCATATTTTTTGTTTTATATATGTATTATGATGTTTATTAGACCTCTTTTGGAAAAGGTCGGTAACATATAATAGAAATATGTCGAGAGTCGTACACGGTCAAAACGGTAACTTGAATGACTTGCATCCTCATGTGGTCGTGAGAGTTGCCTCCCTTTCATCGCCCTTGGAGCATCTCATTCTCCAATCTCAGGAAGGGGTACCAGCTTACTCCACATCACCCCCTCTGAGATAATTTCTTCACAACAGAAATTAATATCTTTTACGTTTCGGGTCCGGACTTAACGGTTCTACTGGTATTCTTTTTCTTTTGCTTGACCGTCTCGGAATAACTGTTTCAGCAATTAGTGGTGCTGGAATGTCAAACGTCTCATACAATATGTCCATCGGGATTTCCTGATCTTCCCCGACATCTTCCGTAAACTTTGATCTCAATTGATTTAGATGACGTTCATGTTCCCATTTAAAACTTTTCTCCATGTACATAATTCCACCAATTCTTTTTGATATTACCCAATCATCCCAAAACGTTTTTCCATTACTTAAATTTTTGAAAAAAAACTTTGTTGCCGGTATTAAAGAACTTACACGAAAAATTATATTTCTTCGCGTATTTCTTCGTTAGACTCGGTAACAATCTGTCAAATACTGAGCGTATCTTTCTAGCAGACATCAGTTCGGCTGGTGACATGCATGAAACTGTGTTTGAGTTTGGTGTGATTCTGTACACAGACAAACATTACTGGATGGTCTTCTCCTCAGTGTCCATGCCATGATTCTTTCTCAATGCCCTTTTAAAAGTATCCACAAATCTTTCAGCCTGACCGTTGGATCTGGGATGGTAAGATGAAATTGTTGTGTGGTCAATGACCAAACATCTGCAGAAATCTTTAAATTCACTGCTGGTAAATTGTGTCCCATTGTCGCTTACTATTGTTTTTGGTACACCAAAATGACTGAAAAGTTCGTTTAGTTCGTCTAGTACCTAGTTGTGGATGTCGGGTGTTTACATTTGAAAATCTCAGGCTACTTGGAGTAGCTATCTACAACTATTAGGTAATAATGACCATGCATGGGTCCAGCATAATCGATATGCAGTCTCGTCCATGGGACATCTGTTTTCGGCCATGGCATAATTTTCACTGGTGGTGCTTTTGCTGCAAGTTGGCATCCTCTACATGCTTTAACAATCTGTTCTATATCCATGTCCATCTTCGGCCAATAAGTATAACTCCTCATTAAAGCTTTCATACGTGCGATCCCTGGATGCCCTTGATAGGAATTCTTTTAACATCCCCTTTTGCAGTACAACTGGCATCACCACTCTTCCAGCATATAGTGGCACTTCATCGCATATTGAATATGCTGTCGAATTTCTTGAAGTGTTATATTTCTTTGAAATTACTTTCATCTTTTTGATGAAATCGTCTTTTCCAGCCTTGCTTCTTATTTCATCTAACGTGACACGTAATTCCCGTATAGCATTGCCTAATGCGTCCTTAAAATCCGTTTCATCCCTTAAGGCTGCAACTACGATGTCTTCTAGTGGTGCCGATCTTCGAGGGATTAATCTGGAAAGACCATATGCGTGCCCTATTTTCTTCAAAGGCAAAAATTCTATTTTAAAATTATAATTTAATAATTCAGTACCATAGCGCTGCAATCTATTTGCAGTATGTGTGGGAATACCCTTCTTTGATCCGTATATGGATAATAGTGGTCTATGGTCTTTTTGTAATAAAAACCATCGACCATGGATAAATTTATGAAATTTGTTTGACGCAAAAGCAATCGCAAGGCTCTCTTTTTCAATTTGCGAATAATTTTGTTCTGCCGAAAGCAAAGTTCTGGAAACATGGGCTACTGGTTTCTTACTACCATCTTCAGATTTATGAAGAATTACAGCAACAATGCCATAATCGCTTGCGTCAGAAGCGACTGTTATTTCTTGTTTAGTGTCATTATGTGTTAGTGCTAAATCCGACGTCAATACACTTTTTATTATTTTCGAAAGCTTGCTGACATTTATCAGTCCAATTCCATTTTACACTTTTTAAAAATAAATTGTTCAATGGGACTCAAGTCATGCATATTTTTTAAATATATTCCATAGTAATTCGCTAAACCCAGAAAAAGCTTGAAGCGTTGTAATATTTTTAGGGATCAGCATATTTTTCATGGCTCTTGCTCTTTTCGGGTCTGGTCGTCTTCCTTTTGCGTCAATTATTTGTCCTAAATATTTAATTTCAGACATAAAATATCGCATTTTTCTGAACTTAACTTGAAACCGTATTCTTCTATTTTTTGAAATACCGCTCTTATGTGCTCTAAATGCTCCTTAGTATTTTTGCTTTTATCAGCACATCGTCCAAATATGCTACTGCAAACTCTAGATCCGCCAACATTGTGTCCATGATCTGTTGAAATAAGCTTGGGGCGACTTTTAATCCAAACGGAAGTATATTGAATTTGTACAACCCCTTATGCGTGTTTATTGTTAATAATTTTGCACAATCTTCGTCAACTCTTACTTGGAGGTATGCGTCAGACAAATCAATTTTAGTAAATATCTTTCCTCCATTCAATTTAACAAACACGCCTCCCGGAGAGGGCAAAGGATGAGAAGGTTCCTTTAAACAGTCATTTAGACCTGTAGAAAAATCTGCACACACACACACACGTATTTTATGATTTTTCTTTTTCACAAAAAACACTGGTGACGACCAATCTGAATAACCAATTTTAGAAATGACACCCATTTCTTTTAGTCTTCGTAACTCCTGGTTCACGGTTTCTAATGCGGCATACGGCACCTTCCGTTTTGGTTTAAACACAGGCTTGACATTTTCTTTTACTTTAAATTTTACTTCAGTGTTCGTGTAATTACCGAGATCACCTGAAAAAATCTCTAGGAAATTATTTTTTTACGTCCTTTATCAATTTATCCTTAACCTTATTTTTACCAGCTGGTGAAACATAAATTCTATTGCAAAATGAGTTCATAGGAATCTCGAATAGATCGAACAGGATAATCAAATCACTTCCGATTAGGTTAGAAGACTTTCGTAAAACATAAACTGTAGATTTTTTAGTTTTTCCTATAAACGATACTTCACACACAAATTCTCCACTGAACTTAATCCTTCTTCCCGAAACTCCACGGGCTCTTTTATCAGTCTTGGTTAACTTGGGGTTGTTAATTCTTTTCCACGTTGTTTCATTTCTTATGAAGATATGACTTCCAGTATCCAGTTGAAATTGTACCTTCTCTCTATTTATTTTCACTGGCACGAATTTTCTTTTTTTGACCCTCTTCGATTTCTTTCTTTGTCAAAACCTTTCTTACTTTACTTTTTCTGTTCGACATTCCTCTTTTGGTCTGCTTCATTCTACAGTGTGAACTCTTGTGGTCTATTCTATTAAACCGAAAACAACATTTATCTCGGAAATAACAGTCATTTTTAGAATGAGGTCCACCACATATGTAGCATAGCAATTTCATTGGGGATTTACATTTTCTTTCACGTGTCCTACGTCGAACTTATTTCATATGCGAAATGTCTTTTTCCTCGATTTTAGTATTGTCATGTTTCAGATTCATTATTTTTTGAGCTTCTTCCGTAGCTTTTTGTAATGTAATATCTGGATGTTCCATTTTTGACAATATTTTCGAACGAACATCTTTATCTCTACTATCCGTCAAACCTTTAACAAAAACAAGGCATTTAAACATGTTAATTGTTAACTCGTGTAGCAGAAATCGTTCACACTCTTGGTTTAGTTTTCCTGCATACGTAATCAAATCATCATTTTGCTTAACAATGTTAAGACAACTAAAACGCGTATGAAAAAGACTGCTTCTCTCACCAAACATGCTTGTGAGTGTTTTATTGTCTCCTCAAACGATACTTCGTCAGGTTTTCTAGTCAATAGTAAATGTGTGTACTTTGTACTCTCGTTAGGACCAAGCTTCTGTAATAGAAGTCCAACTTTTTGTTCGTCCGACCAAGTTTCGCACCGTTTGTTGAAAATTGTTTCAAACCGTCGAAAATAAGCTTGAAAAGTTATTCCGTTGTCATGGTCATATACGAATTCCGATATTGAATTTGCAATACCCTCGGCTGTGAAATAATTAGAATTTTCCATCGTTCTACTTTTTGCAACAGCCTCAAATAACACTTTTGTGTCGTTTGCATGCTGTTTCCGTAACTCTAACATTTCTTGTTGTACGTAATCTTGGAAATCTTGATGCCTTTTCTGTTGTTCTATTTGAGAAGACACTAATGTCTTTGTCAGTTCGACCAGTTCGTCCATTTTTAAAAAAAACTATACACAATAAAATGAGTATACAAAAAAACAAAAATATGGAACAAACACAACCTCCCGTAATGTTCACGTCGCGAGTTAGAATTCACTCGGCGTAAAAAATAATTTTTAAAAATTCATTTACCAGTTAATAACTGTAACTCTTTCGTTAGACTTAAAAAGAAGTAAAACAAATAAGTCTTACTTCTGACGAATGTTTTTTTCTCTGTTGTTCCAGCCAAGGTTTGTCGAAGTCACAATATCCGGTCGTTGTGTTTCGAAAAATTCAATCGTGCTGATTTTTCTTTCTTTCCGTCGTTCAATGTGAGTTCTGGGATCGAAATCCTATGTCGCCAATATTATGATGTTTATTAGACCTCTTTTGGAAAAGGTCGGTAACATATAATAGAAATATGTCGAGAGTCGTACACGGTCCAAATGGTGACTTGAATTATTTGCCTTCTCATGTGGTCGTGAGAGTTGTCTCCCTTTCATCGCCCTTGGAGCATCTCATTCTCCAATCTCAGGAGGGGGTACTAGCTTACTTCACATCAATATGCAAAAGTTTTGTCGCTATTAACAGTAATTAAATAAATTGAAGTGATTTAATGAAAAAGAAAAAATATTAAACTATTTCAAAACTAATTTTTGTGTTTCAAGAAAGGTGATTTAAATCAGATAAACATCATTGGCTAGTAAAAAAAATATAACGAAGAAACATAAGCAGGAAATGTCGTACAGACCGGAAAAGGTGACTTCTTTCTCCTTCACTTTCTTTCTGTGTGTGACGTAACATTTTAATTTTTTTTATTCCCAATTCTATGATTGTTTTGGTCCCGTAGACACACGTTTATAATTGGTGTGTAAATGTTCTTTTGCAGCATTTAGAGGGAATGATTGACAATTTTAAACAATTGTCATTTGTTTCTAAGTTGTAAAATGAATAAAGTCTCACATAAATACGAACCAGTGTTCAGGGGAATTAATTTCGTTTTTCTTTTTGTCTTTTATTGTATTTCCCCCAAAAATAATTAATATGTTAATAGTATCTATGTATATGAATAAATGGTTATGTCTTTATATTTATAAGAATAAATGCGAAAGAGTTTGTCTCGTGTTTACAAGAAACTTATGAATACAAAAATGTATTATCAAAAATGTTGGTTGCAAGTATAGTAAGCTGGCAAGGCACTAGCCTATATGTAAATGTGGTTTAAGTACTATTATTATATGCAGTTATTGAACGATATATAAACATTGTTAAAATATGAGTATGTTTGTAATTATTTACGTGGAATCTGTAATGGTTGTTCTCGTATTATATCTCTGTTATTATTTATATCGTTAATCTTTATACGCAATATAAAATCTATCTATCTATCTACCTATATATATATATATATATATATATATATATATATATATATATATATATATACATATATATATATATACATATATATATATATATATATATATATACATATATATATGTATATATATAATATATAAGTCAGCTTATATTATATTCCAATAACAATGGCTTTATTTTATTATTTTTATTTTTTCACATTTTCAAAAAATATAACATTTCTGTGAGATATATTTTTAACAGTCCTTTTCATTTGTCTGGTGGCAAACAACATTTTTATGTCAATATCGTCTCTGCAACATTACACCCTAAGTAGCAACTTGCCTTGTTTGGGTTTAACTAAGTTTTTTTTAAAATACTGACAGAAGTCCACGTCTTATTTTCACATTTGACCCGTTTACGAACTCGGAAAACTAATGTAAATCATATCCATGTCTATTAACGACTATTTTTGTGAGTCATATCCATTCTATATTTAAACATGTGATAAGGAAATATCTCTCGAGATTAGAATACACTAAAAATCGTATTTACCTCAATCATTAATTGTACTGATAAACGTGTTATAATAAAATGTGTCAATGTGCCTCGTCAATTGTTTGGTGGGCACGCTTGTGTGCATAAATACGTAATTATTAAATAAAAACGTTGTAGTACTGTACGGAAATAAACCGTTGTAGTACTGTACGGAAATAAACACATCTATAAAGAGGAAAGTGAGATTCGATCACGATTCGAACCTGAAACTACGATAGCTGAAAAGCTATTGTCAGGTTGTACGGTGATTGGTCTGATAAATAACGGGAACCGGTGTTCTGCGTGAATTATGGGCGAACGAGTTTTTTTAAGAACTATGCATTACAGTGTCCGTTGGGTGTTATGAGACGGCATCGACGTGACTATGCTGTGTCGGCTTATAGTGAGAGAATGACTCTTCAGCAGCGTTTAATGAAAACGCTGGTAAACCCAGACACTGTAATAATTAGTTTTGAAAAAAAAAACATTTATACATAAAAAGTATATATAAATATATATAAATATTTTTAATTAAAAAAAGAGAGTTGGTCACATCCTTGAAAATTGTTTCGTATGGTATGATATCTTTTTTCTTTACATAAATTACAAGCTACAAACAATTATTTTTTGTTTTACATTAATAAAATTCATTTATTTAGAGGCTGAGACTTTCGGCAAATATTGGACATATATGTTTCGTTTATCACAATGGAAACTGATACTAGCGAAATGAAAATGGAATGAAAAGAAAAAAAAGTCTAGCTCTGTTAAAGGCAAGTTTCTTTGCCGAAAGTCTCAGCCTCTAAATAAATGTATTTTATTCATGGAAAAAAAAATTGTGGATTCTAACTTCTGTAAAGAAAAAAAAACTTTTTATACCTACAAACGACGTAGTTTCAGGCGTTCCACCCTCATCATTACAGAAAGTGGTGTTTTCAGGCGATCGCATGGACTCAAACGCAGTTTGTACATTTAACCTAGATTCACAAAGCCTACGTAAAGACCGACACGGTCACGAGAAATCATCACAGATAGTAATTAAAATTAAGATGACAACAATATTGTAAAAATAAATAAATATGTATATATATATATATATATATATATATATATATATATATATTATTCGAATGCACCCATAATGTATATGCTCTGAAGCTTGTGATACAACTTCATTTAACTTACATTTTGGAATTGTTTGATATTATTGAGTGTATATATTTAAATATATATTTTTTGTAAGAACCTATGAATTAAATTTATATATATATATATATATATATATATATATATATATATATATATATATATATATATATATGTATATAGTGAATGTTTTTTATTCAAACAGTTACAATTTCTGCTACACTGGCATGTCGATGTTATCGATCTACAGCTATCAAGAGCTGAGGTCTCATCAGGCAGAACTTGTTTTGTGATCCAAACCGGTCGATGAAATCCAGGAAGAATAGAGCTAAGCAAAAAGAAGGAGGAATGATAGTCATGTAACCAATTATTTAAAAAGATTGGCCGTTAGAAAAGTTTAATTTTACAATAATTCATATTTTTATTTTTATTTAACGCTAAGCTGGGGCATCAACATCCGCCAACACTCTTCAACATTGTCCTTTAACGAATCATGCCAGATGCCCTTGATGATCACGTGGGCACAGTTAGTATTGGTGGACGAACCATCACAAACCTCAGATTCGCCGATGACATTGACGGACTTGCCGGAAATCAAACAGAACTTTCTAATCTAGTGAGCCGCCTCGACAGAACATCCACGAGGTACGGAATGGAGATCAATGTTGAAAAAACGAAGCTGATGACGAATAGTGGACAACCATTATCAACAACGATAACAGCCAACGGCCAAGAACTGGAAACCGTAAACCAGTTCAAATACCTTGGCGCTATACTCAGCAACAAAGGATCCAAGACTGAAATCCTGGCAAGAGCACGATTTTTACATTACCTGGATTAATATATATATATATATATATATATATATATATATATATATATATATATATATATATATATATATATATATATATATATATCGGTGAAGTACTATACGAATTGCCACCTGAAACCAGAAAGATTGCTCGACGGTTTGAGAACCTCACAGAGAAAATATACAAACGCGAAAGTTCCGTGATGTTCAACAATGCTTGCTTAGATAATGACTTACTGCCTAAATATATATATATATATATATATATATATATATATATATATATATATATATATATATATATATATATATATATATATATATATATATAAATTTGAGTACTTTTATATGTTTACATAGTTGTACGTACAATATTTTACCTAAACTAATTAATGGAGCATTATGATGTTTTGACGCCGCTGGATGTCGTAACGGATCCAAATGTGGGCGATATGTGCTTTTATTTAATGTCATACAAAAGGAGTAAACAGTGTTTTGAAGCCCTTCGTAAAAATTCAGATAACTTTGAATGTGAAATCTTAATAATAAGTATTAGAATTAAATCAATAATTATTATCCAATAGGGAATCGAAGGGCAATACTATTGGTATAACTTTCCATTTCACAATTCAAATATATTGGATCTTTATTGATTTTCATTCTCTATCATTAAGCAAAATTCAATTAATTTTAATTTCTTTTTAAGACGCTTTAATTTTGGAAATTTTATAGAATCAATATGATAACAT